>JAWWNI010000546.1:0-505191 GCA_034642065.1 Darevskia nairensis | reverse complement strand
ATATGAAATTAGTAATAAGGGTAATAATAATGAATGTTTCAGTTACAGGTAGGTAGCCGTGTTGCTCAGCCATAGTCGAAATAAAAAAATTCCTTCCAGTAGCACCTTAGAGCAGCGTTTCCAACCGGTGTGCCGCGGCACACTGGTGTGCCGCGAGACACCGGCTGATGTGCCGCGGAAAAAGGGACCTGCAGCCCAGGGCTGCACAGGACCGTGGCGGCGGCGCTGCTGGAGCCCAGCGGTGAAGCGGAAGCCAGGGCGGCGCTGCTCCCTTGGCTGCTGCAGCAGCAGCAACAGCAGCCTCGTGCGAGAATCCCGACCGGAAGCCTCGTGCGAGAATCCGGGTGCGAGAGAGCCTCGTGCGAGAGAGCCGGGTGGGGGAGGAGCGGTGTGCCGCGAGATTTTTTTAATGAAACAAGTGTGCCGTTGCCTAGATTAGGTTGGGAAACACTGCCTTAGAGACCAACTAAGTTTGTTCTTGGTATGAGCTTTCATGTGCATGCACACTTCTTCAGATACACTGAGACAGTGGGGACATTGGTTTCCGGGCGCGAGTTGATCACGGTTTGGATTTGCCAAGCGTGCCTTCCTCTTGGCACATTTCTCCCTTGGGTCCTGAGTTCGAGTGTCTTCAAAGCCCACGACACCTTTGGTAAAGGCTGTTCTCCAATTGGAGCACTCGCTGGCCAGTCTCTCCCAGCTGTCGGTGTTTATACTACATTTTTTAAAACCTCTTTTGTTGACAATCAGTGTTGGGATGGGGAACCTTTGGGCTTCTGCTTCTCAGATTCATATCTGGCCCAGATTAGGAGAGACGTGTGCCAGAAGGCTGAAACTGACCCACCTTCGCACCAAGAGCCAGCTCTCAAAAGCAGAGAGATGCTTTTCAAAGCGACTTCCACCCCGGCCTTCCTCTGTTGACCCAGCCTGGGGTTAGCTCTGCCTCGTCCTGCTTCTCTTTGAGGTTTCCTAAGCAAAGTTCTTGGGAAATCGAGGAAGTTTTGTCGCCTCGCTGTGGGGCCGCGCGAGGACGCCTGCAAGATTTCAGATCAATGGCAATTTACGGCCGCTTTGTGGCTTCTCTGAGCTGTTGTGAGAGAACTCGGGACGGAGATCTTGACCTCAAGCCTCAGCGAAGGTAGTTTGTGGGCAATTGAGGCAGGAGGGAGATTCCTGGGACTGAAACCGAGAAAGGAAAATAGGAAATCCTGGCTTCTGCTGAACTGCCGAGCGACTCTGGGTTCTAGGGCGGTGGCGTCTCTTGAACCTGGCTGTGATTTGTTTCTGGAAGAGGACTTGCTTTTCATGCTAAGTCTCCCGGGCTCGATCCGGCTAAAAGACTATGAAAAAGGCAAATTGCATGCTGGGGATCATTAGGAGAGGAATTGAAAATGAAACTGCTGAAAATAAAACAGCTGACAGTGGCTGGGGAAACCCAGCCAGATGTGCGGGGTATAAATAATAAATTATTATTATTATTATTATTATTATTATTATTATTATTATTACTATCCATTGACAAGCCCACTGGACCCACGATTGGTCTAGTCTGCTCCATCCGCTAGAACCTGTGGGTTTCAGACCCATTGGCTCCCTTCACCTGGTTTAGCCGACCAGTCGAAATCGTTCCCCAGGGTGTGGCCATGGTCAGCTGCTGATAGTTTTTAATTTTTATTTTACATAATTTTTTTATTAAATTTTCTGTTTTACAATTTAACATATTCATTTAAACAACCTTGAAATATTTTATATAAACTAAACCATTCATTGTTCCATTATTACATGTATCATATTTTAATGAATTTTAATCTTTTGTTGGAAGCCGCCCAGAGTGGCTGGGGAAACCCAGACAGATGGGCGGGGTATAAATAAATAAATAAATAAATAAATAAATAAATAAATATTATTATTATTATTATTATTATTATTATTATTATTATTATGTGGCCAGCATGGCCAAGCCACTTCTGGCGAACCAGAGCAGCGCACGGAAACACCCTAGGCTCTGTGGTTTAACCCACAGCGCCACCCGCATCTGTATAATAAAGGAATATATATTAAAAAAAAATTTAAAAAGGAAAGAGAAAAGTTTGCAGGAGGAGAAAGGGCTCAAGAAGAGAGAATGAAAGCAAAGGAAATTAGGAAAGTCTCACACTTATCAGACGTCTCCAAGCTAGGTGAGGCTTTGGGGTCTGTGAATTTTGTTCTGATCTCATGTGAGTCAGCTCCTGAACCTGGTTTTCGGCACATCACTTGTACCCGCTCCTTAGAAATAATAGGCTAATCTTTGGAAATTGTTCAGAGGAGTTTCGCCCATGCCAGTTCCCTGCCCTTCCTTCCATAGCTGTCAACCCTCCCTTTTTTTGGCGGGAAACTCCCTTATTCCAATGCCGTTTCCCGCTGCTATCCCGGATTGTTGATATCCCTTCAATTTCCCGGATTTCAAAGGAAGCAGCTCCTCTCCCTCCCTGCCGGCCAGGGAGGCTCCTCAGCTGCGTTGCTCGGCTACCAATAAGGAGTCTGAGACCGACTGGGGGCGGAGCTTGCATGCCTTGTGCAGCCAGACCCTCACGCCCAACCAGACAGACAGCCTGCCTGCCGTCTACGCGCTTGCTCTTTCGCTCTCCCGTTCGCGCGCAGCCTCTGGAGCGCAGGGTGGCGAGGCTACTTGGTGCCATTGCACCGCCCTCGCGGCATCCCTTATTTTCAAATCCGAAAGTTGACAGCTATGCTTCCTTCCCACTCAGTTATTGAATGTGGCATCAGCCTGCTCTGGTTTACAGCCCATGTGGCAGATTGGCACTGGAACTTGCCGCAAATGGAGACATGGTGGAAGGAGGGACAGGACCTCCCCCTGGAGGGTTTTTGCAGTGTGTTCACATCCTTCTTTTCAACCCCTGCTCCACATCCTTGCAGATCCTTTGGGCCTGAGCTGAATCCTCGAAACGTGCCTGGGGTTTTTGCTCCTCGGAGGCACGCAGTGGTAAGGCACTATTGCTCAACAGGGCGGCGGAAGGGAGAGTAACCTACTTGCTGCAAGCGTCATGGGTTCGGACTGGCTGCATCCGTCTCAATCTTTCCTCTAAAGTTTTGCAACCTTGCTCAGCTCTCTCCCCATGATTTTAAAAAAGCAAAACAGGAAAAGAAAAGAAAAGAAACCAAGCTGATTTCATTTCGAGAGTGATGGGGGAGGGAATTGAGAAAGCGAGAGCCTTTACAGTAAGTCTCGGGTTTTCAATGACAGAAACTCGACTCTTAGAAGTCTCTGGGTGTTGCAGAAACCCACTTTCACATCACAAAAGACAAAAAAAAAACACTCCCCTGAAGTTGGAACTATCTGCAGGACGTCTCAGAAACCACAGAAAGTAAAAGGGTGCTCTCATTTCCCCCCGCTGCTCGTTTGGGTGGGCTTGATCCTTTCTTGATAGAATGATCTCCAAGTATTCCTGGATGTTCAAACTTGCTGAGCTGCCTAAGGCGGCTGCCGGAAACTGTAGACTTGTTGATGTGAACAGCTCAACTGTGGTGTACCTAGGATGTACACTTGTTGTACACTGTATGCAGGTGGCACTGTGGTCTAAACCACTGAGCCTCTTGGGCTTGCTGGTCGGAAGGTCAGCGGTCAGCAGTGTCTTGCTATCTTTCCATTTCTGGGCCAGTAAAATCTTAGCTGCTGTTGCTTACATAAATAACTTCTTCTGTTGTTTTGGCAAGTCTTGACCTGTACTGTAATGCCTAACAAGAATGCTTCTGGCTTTTTAACAAATGTGATCTTAAACATTTTTTTCCCCATCTCGTTATAAACCATTTCCCCAAAACTTACAATTCCACCACATGTGAAGAAATGTAACTTTGCCATTACGTTATTCCAGCCCATTCATTTCAGTGCAGAGGAGACACAATGCAAAATGGGCAGGGGGAATCAGTTAGTGGACTATGAGCATCAAAAGTGAGCACTGACCAGAATTGCTGGATGGCGCTGTGGTCTGAACCACAGAGCCTAGGGCTTGCCGATCAGAAGGTCGGCGGTTCGAATCCCCGCGATGGGGTGAGCTCCCGTTGCTCAGTCCCTGCTCCTGCCCACCTAGCAGTTCAAAAGCACGTCAAAGTGCAAGTAGATAAATAGGTACCGCTCTGACGGGAAGGTAAACGGCGTTTCTTTTTCTTTTTTTTAATTTTTTAAAAATAGCTTTATTTATTTAATCCACATTTACAATCAAAAAATAAATAAAAACATACAATTCAAACCCCCAACAATGTCTTCAAGACTCATTATTGATTCCCTTGCCCTTCTGCCTTCCCACAGAATAACACTTCAACCCACCCCTATTCCCCCTCCCCCCTGTCCCCCTATACTTCTCAGTACATGCATTGTTACTAATATTTCCTTTATTGTTTGACTATACTTCTATCTCCTATAATTTTTTCCACTTTACTCCTGTTGAGCTTTTCCTTTCCTGCCCAGGGGATGGCCTCTTTTAACCCCTCATAATGTACTCCTCAAATGCTTTCCATTTTCTTTTTCTCAATTCCTCCTTATTTCCTCTCACTTCATCATCTTTTATCGCCAAATTGTATAAGTTTAGCATTTTAAGTTGCCATTCCTCCTTCGATGGTATATTTTGTGATTTCCAATTAGATGCTACTAATAATCTAGCTGCGGCTGTGGCATATAATATTAACGTTCTATCTTTAAGTAATATATCCTCGTTTAAAATCCCTAGTAGGAAGACTTCTGGTAATTTGTTAAATGAGTACTTGGTCATCTTTTTTAATTCATTATAAATCATATTCCAAAAACCCTTTATTAGTCTACATTTCCACCATATGTGGTACAGTGTCCCTGTTTCCGACTTGCACCTCCAGCATTTATTATTGACTCCTTTCTGAATTCTTGCTATTTTAACAGGGGTCAGATACCATCTATGTTGTATCTTCAATAAGTTCTCTTGTAAATCATAATTTGGGGTGAAGTCCATGTTTCTTTGCCATACTATTTCCCATTGCTCCAATGTAATTGCTATCCCCAGATCCTGGCTCCATTTGATCATGGCTTCTTTTACAGTTTCTTCTTCCGTTTCCCATTTTAACATTTCATCATACAATTTCCTTATATATTTTTTCCCCCTAATAAAAGTATTTCCGTTAATTTGGACTCCTTTTTCTCGAAACCTATTTTAATATCTTCTTTGAAGCTTTGTCTAATCTGAAAATATTGTAGCCAGCTTGTTAAATATTGTAGCCAGCTTCCGTGCACTGCTCTGGTTCGCCAGAAGTGGCTTAGTCATGCTGGCCACATGACCTGGAAGCTGTACACTGGCTCCCTCGACCAGTAAAGCGAGATGAGCGTCACAACCCCAGAGTCGGTCACGACTGGACCTAATGGTCAGGGGTCCCTTTACCTTTACTATTCCTGTTGATTAAGTGAGCAGCGCTTCTGTTTCCTTCTGAATTCTCCAATATCCCTGCCCGTAGGACCCCCTTGCGCAGCGTCCCTCCTCTGGGAATTCCAGAAAGAAGAGTTTTCAGGGCCGCTGTGTTTCCACCCATCCCGAACCCGCAAACTCACCCCCAAAAAGTTGAGCTTCGAGTTTGACCCAGATTCCCAAGTTTACCCCGTCACACCTTGGCCATTTCATCCACGTCCCTATTCGTTTTGTTTAGAGAAGCAGACGATATAAATATTGGCAGGATGAAATGTAAAGGTTGTTTCAAAGGGGGCTGGTTTGCGTGTGCCAATTCTTTGGCTTTTAAAAGGCATATAAATCCCTGCTCGATTCTGCTAGATGGGAATGTGCTGCCTCTTGGTCCGCCGCCACAAGTCTGGCGATGCATGTGAAGCAGTCGCCACGGCTGGGGAGACTTCCAATATGGGATTTACCTTTCTTCTGACTCAGTGACTCCAGATGTTAGCGGCTGAGGCCCTGCGAGAAGCTGCAAAAATCTGGCCGGAGTATAAGATAAGAAGAGCTCTCTGAAACCAAACCAAAGCTCCGTTTACTCCACTGCCCTTTATTTCCCCAGCTGTGGTCATCGACTCATTTCCAGGAAGTCCGCAAACAGGGCACGGGGGCAGCGTCACTCTCTCAGCAACCGGCATTCAAAGGTAGACTGCTCCTGTGGACAGAGGCTCTATTTTGCTGCCGTTGCTAGACCTATTGATGTCTTTGCCGTTGATGGGTTAATTGAAACCTCCAGCGTCATTTAGTGGTTAGAGTGTGAATTTAGGAGGACCTGGGCGACACGAGTTCGAAAACCCTGCTCCCTGCCTTTCAGCCTAGCCTACCTCTCAGGGTTGTTGTGGGGGTTAAATCAGCAGGAGGTGTTTGGAGGCTTTTAAGCAGAGGTTGGAGGGCTATCTGCCAGGGATTCTTTCGCTGTGGTTCCTGCGTTGCAGGGGGCTGGACTAGATGGCCCTTGGGGGTCCCTTCCAACTCTCTGATTCCATAATACAGCGAACACACTGGAAGAGTAATTTCTCTCTCCTCCTCCTCCTCTTTCTCCAAACCCCATAAGACAAGCCCTTTGGAGGTTGGGGGGGGCGGTGGTCCCCAGACAAAAGCATCACACGCAGTTCTTATTGTTTTCTTCCATCCTGAGAGAGCAAACTGGGGGTCCCCTGGAGAGGGAAAATACGGGGCGTGCAACCTTTTAGAAAAGAGTTTTGGAGCAGTTTGGAGCTGTTCTGTGTGTCTGAAGCCACTCTGGGATATCGAGGGATTTGCAGGAAAGGTCACTCGGAAAACAGGCTTGTTTGGAGGGGGGGGGGGAGAGAAGCAAGGGACACACACACACACACACACACACACACACACACACACACACACACTCAAGCTGTGGATTTCCCCTTGCTATAATAAAACCCACAGCATCTTCTCCAATGGCTCTGCGGAGAGTCATAATTTCTGCCAGTCATGCTCTGTTAATCCCAGCTTGCCTTCTCTTATTTGATTAAGACGCTTGAAAGAAAGAAGACTTTGCAAGTGATTCTCCCCGCCCCCTTGAGCTGTGATGCCAGTGAAGTTTCGGCATAAATGCGTCTCCTGGAGGTGGGCCCGAAAAGGCCACTTCCACAAGGGGGAGGTCAGGGAAACGGGGATGGATTTGGAACTTTCTTCCTTCTGCTCCCGAAACGGCCGGCCGCTCCCGGCACACCAAAAACGCAGAACGTTGCATTTGCTGGTCCAGAACCCGTCCTTTCGGAAATGCCAGGAGCCCGCTGGGCTGTTGCATTCTCCGCTGGCAGTTGGCAGGGGACTTGAGTGGCATTTCCTGGATTTGAGCTGCAGAGAAGCAGATGGAGGTCAGAGCATCCCGTGACATCTTCCTAGCTGGCAGGAGATTTCGGCAACAGAATATGCTGCTGCCTAGGAACAGGGCGGGACGCGGGTGGCGCTGTGGGTTAAACCACAGAGCCTAGGGCTTGCTGATCAGAAGGTCGGCGGTTCGAATCCCCGCGACGGGGTGAGCTCCCGTTGCTCAGTCCCTGCTCCTGCCCACCTAGCAGTTCGAAAGCACGTCAAAGTGCAAGTAGATAAATAGGTACCGCTCCGGCGGGAAGGTAAACGGCGTTTCCGTGCACTGCTCTGGTTTGCCAGAAGCGGCTTAGTCATGCTGGCCACATGACCCGGAAGCTGTACACCGGCTCCCTCGGCCAATAATGCGAGATGAGCGTTGCAACCCCAGAGTCGGTCATGACTGACTTGGTGTGTGTGTGTGTGTGTCTGGCATGTTCTAGCTGATGCCCCCTGCTTTGTCTCCTCCCTTTGAATGGCCAAGTGGGGATTTGAACCCAGGTCTCTCCCTGGTCCTTACTTTCTTGGGTTCCATGATCACTGCAGATGGTGACAGCAGTCACGGAATTAAAAGACGCCTGCTTCTTAGGAGAAAAGCAATGACAAACCTAGACAGCATCTTAAGAAGCAAAGACATCACCTTGCTGACAAAGGTCCGTATAGTTAAACCTATGGTTTTCCCAGTAGTATTGTACGGAAGTGAGAGCTGGACCATAAAGAAGGCTGATCGCCGGAGAATGGATGCTTTTGAATTATGGTGCTGGAGGAGACTCTTGAGAGTCCCATGGACTGCAAGAAGATCAAACCGATCCATTGTGAAGGAAATCAGCCCTGAGTGCTCACTGGAAGGACAGATCCTGAAGCTGAGGCTCCAAGACTTTGGCCACCTCATGAGAAGAGAAGACTCCCTGGAAAAGACCCTGATGTTGGGAAAGATGGAGGGCACAAGGAGAAGGGGATGAGATAGTGGGACAGTGTTCTCGAAGCTACCAACATGAGTCTGACCAAACTCCTGCGCCACTTAGACTTGTTGTAAGCAAATGGTGTGCAAACTGTCAGAATAAATAAAGTAACCCCACGAAGAAAGAAAGAAAGAAAGAAAGAAAAAGAGAGAGAGAGAGAGAGAGAGAGAGAGAGAGAGAGGTAGAGAGAGAGACTTCTGGAGAGCTGTAATTAACACAGCCAACCCGTGACTGGAGCAGGTTTGTGGAGAATGAGCATCTTTGCTCAGCTTTGATGGTTGTGATTCAGAAAAAAAGTTATTAAACAGACAGGAGGCAGGGGGACTATATATAAATACGCAAAGCTGTGTTTCAAGTCAGCCTGCGAGGAAGGAGTGAAAATTGCATCTTTATTTCTCTCTCTTGTTTCTGAGTCATCTTCAAAGGACATCTCATAATGATGCAGAGGTTTGGCCCAGAGAAGGCTAACATTTTGGAGACGGCAGGGGAAGGATGCTAGCCTTTGCAGCCCAAAATTTGGGGCTCTGTGTGGGCTCTGTTGTATGTCTCTATTGTTTAACCATTCGCAATTTTATTGACTGACTGATGGATCTATAAGATTTCCTACCAACCTTCTACCACAAAGTCCCAGGGTGGGTTATAGCAATAGAATATGCAATTATATATGGAAAAACAAAAGCTTCACAGTGATAAAAAAAGGGAATCATATGAAATGGGACAGAACCATATCAGTTTTGCAAAAGAAGAAGAAGAAGAGGAGTTTGGATTTGATATCCCGCTTTATCACTACCCGAAGGAGTCTCAAAGCGGCTCACATTCTCCTTTCCCTTCTTCCCCCACAACAAACACTCTTTGAGGTGAGTGGGGCTGAGAGACTTCAGAGAAGTGTGACTAGCCCAAGGTCATCCAGCAGCTGCATGTGGAGGAGCGGAGACCCGAACCCAGTTCACCAGATTACGAGTCCACCGCTCTTAACCACACAAAAGATGGGTCCCACAAAAGAGAAACTTGATAAATGCCAAGGCCAGGACAGAGGTCCCTCTTTGGAAAAGGGTGAAAGCTGTATAATGACAATCAAAGAATCATAGAATTGTAGAGTTTGGAGGGACCACAGGGGTCATCTAGTCCAACCCTCTGCAATGCAGGAATCTTTGCCCAATGTGGGGATTGAACGCATGCTCCTGAGATAAAGAGTTGACTGATGCTGGTGGATGGAAGATTCAGGAAGGATAAAAGGAAGGACTTCTTCACGCAGCGCCTAGTTAAACTGTGGAACTCCCTCCCACAGGAGGCAGGGATGGCCCCCAACTTGGATGGCTTTACAAGAGGATTAGGCAAATTCATGGAGGAGGAGAGGGCTATGGATGGCTACTAGCCAGGATGACTGTGTTCTGCCTCTACAGTCGAAGGCAGTGATGCTTCTGAATGCCATTGTGTTCGAATCCTGCTTGCTGGTTTCCCACAGGTGTTTGGTTGGCCACTTTGAGAACAGGATGCTGGACTAAATGGTCTCCCTTTGGCCTCTCTCTCTCTCTCTCTCTCTCTCTCTCTCTCTCTCTCTCTCTCTCTCTCTCTCTCTCTCTCTCTCTCCCCCCTTCACACTTTGGGCTTCTGAATGAATGAATGAATGAATGTATTAATTTTGTCACAGACCAGTTCCAGCTCACATACAATATCAGGGAAGTCATAAACACGATAGGGATACATTTGAATTTGCAGTTGGGTATAACAGGGACAATACAGATATAGGTAAAGGTAAAGGGATCCCTGACCATTAGGTCCAGTTGTGTCCGACTCTGGGGTTGCGGCGCTCATCTCGCTTTATTGGCCGAGAGCCGGCGTACAGCTTCCGGGTCATGTGGCCAGCATGACTAAGCCGCTTCTGGCGAACCAGAGCAGCGCACGGAAACGCCGTTTACCTTCCCACCGGAGTGGTACCTATTTATCTACTTGCACTTTGTGCTTTCGAACTGCTAGGTGGGCAGGAGCAGGGACCGAGCAACGGGAGCTCACCCCGTCGCAGGGATTCGAACCGCCGACCTTCTGATCAGCAAGCCCTAGGCTCTGTGGTTTAACCCACAGCGCCACCTGGGTCCCTATACAGATATATACAGGTATAGCAGCAGTTAAAAATATATAATTTAAATCTTAATCACTAAAATATAACCTAAATTTGTCATTTATGGCCTTAGTCATTATGGTAGCACAACTTGTTCCCTAAGTTTTATGGCAGTCGCACAGAATTTGGCCACCCTTAGTGTGATCTCTGGATCCCTGTCCTCTACCAGGGATTTTAGACATTGTTTTGGGCTTCTTGATGAAAGATGAGGAGACAGGACTTCCAAGGCCCCAACAGTGCCCTTTCCTCCTTCCGTCAGAAGGAAGAGCTTCATCTTCTCATTTTCACTCTTTGCTTGATGTTTATTCCTGGCTCCGTCAAGGAACTTCCACCAAGCAAATAGTTGTGGAGAATTGCTTGAGAGACGTTCCACTCCAAAAGAAAAATTGAGAAGACCGTGGTCTTCAGCAACAAGCCGTTGGCTCTGTGGCCTTCATCTCATCCAGCCCACAACTCAAAGGCAGAGAGAATGACTTTTGGATGGTAGATCTGCCATTTCTAGAATTGAATCACACCTTGTAAAGCTTGTTTCCTATCTCTCTTTCTACCATCTTTAGATTTCTCTCTCCCACTCTCAGAATTCTAGAAGTTAGGAACATCCAGTATAGTGGAAGATTCAGGAAGGGCAAAATAAGAAAAACGAAGAAGTATTTTGTCCTGTGAGTTATAATCCTGATTTTGAGCTTCTTGTAGGAATTCAGTTGGCTGCTGTGAGAACAGGATGCTGGACTAGACGGGCCATTGGCCTGATCCAGCAATCCACTGGGCAAGCCTCCTATTGGCCAGGCACAGGTTGACCAACTCAGTCAGAACGAGGCCTTGGATTTGTCTGTGCTCGAAGCCATGAGATTCTGGCACCGAAGGGGGTTGGGCTAGATGACCCTTGGGGGTCCCTTCCAACTCTGCAGTTCTGTGATTGCATGGTTCAGTGTACAAGTCCATCCGGAGCCAAGTGACTTCATCTGCGAAAGCACAGAAGTCACAGTGGCCTGCAGACGGTCCACCATTGTCTGCTGGTGTGATAACTGCGACTTTGCCAGCCAGAGCAAAGTTCGCAGGGTGCCATTACGCAGTCACAAAGTTGGTGGGGGGGGGGAAGGCTCCCTTTTCCATCCTCGGTTGTGCCAGCGTAGATCTTCAAATGGTCTCTGGGCAGCCTGGGGTTCAGCGCAAGCTCTCTACCTACACAGGTGGCAGCAGAAATGTTTCTGGGAAACCTCAGGAGCAGAGAGTTGCTCTTGTGTTCGGATTCTAATTGCTGGGTTTCCCATATGGTTGGCCAATTTGTGAACAGGATGCTGGACCAAATGGGCTATGGGCCTGATCCTGCAGGGGCCTTCTTACAAGCTTAGATTCTTTTCTCACACGGGTGCATGCAATTGAACAGACCCAGAGACACTTAACTTTGAAAGTGCACCCACTTATCAACCACCTTCCCTGTCATTGCGGAAAACCACTTCCATGAATTTGTCTGATTCTCTGGATTGGACAGATCGGTGGAGGAGAGGGCTATCGATGGCTCCTAGCCAGGATGGCTCTGCTCTAGAATCATAGAATAGAATCCTAGAGTTGGAAGGGACCCCAAGGGCCATCCAGTCCAACCCCCTGCCAAGCAGGAAACACCATCAAAGCATTCCTGACAGGTGGCTGTCAAGCCTCTGCTTAAAGACCTCCAAAGAAGGAGACTCCACCACACTCCTTGGCAGCAAATTCCACTGTCAAACAGCTCTTACTGTCAGGAAGTTCTTCCTAATGTTTAGGTGTAATCTTATTTCTTGTAGTTTGAATCCATTGCTCCGTGTCCGCTTCTCTGGAGCAGCAGAAAACAACCTTTCTCCCTCCTCTATATGACATCCTTTTATATATTTGAACATGGCTATCATATCACCCCTTAACCTTCTCTTCTCCAGGCTAAACATACCCAGCTCCCTAAGCCGTTCCTCATAAGGCATCGTTTCCAGGCCTTTGACCATTTTGGTTGCCCTCCTCTGGACACGTTCCAGCTTGTCAGTATCCTTCTTGAACTGTGGTGCCCAGAACTGGACACAGTATTCCAGGTGAGGTCTGACCAGAGCGGAATACAGTGGTACTATTACTTCCCTTGATCTAGATGCTATACTCCTATGGATGCAGCCCAGAACTGCATTGGCTTTTTTAGCTGCTGCATCACACTGTTGACTCATGTCAAGTTTGTGGTCTACCAAGACTCCTAGATCCTTTTCACATCCTCTACCTTCCACAGTTGGAGGCAACAATGCTTCTGAACTCCGTTGCTGGGAGACTTGCTCTTGTGTTCGAATCCTGCTTGAAGGCATCCGATAGGCCTCTGGTTGGCCACTGTGAGAACAGGATGCTGGACTAGATGGGCCATTGGCCTGATCCAGCAGCCTCGTTTAAAGTCCTTATGGGTGTAGCACCACAAACCTATTTTGATGCCACATTCCTTTTGCTGTGGTCTAAACCACAGAACCTAGGGTTTGCTGATCAGAAGGTCGGCGGTTCGAATCCCCGTGACGGGGTGAGCTCCCGTTGCTCGGTCCCTGCTCCTGCCAACCTAGCAGTTCGAAAGCATGTCAAAGTGCAAGTAGATCAATAAGTGGTTTAGTCATGCTGGCCACATGACCTGGAAAAACTGTCTGCGGACAAACGGCGGCTCCCTCGGTCAGTAAAGCAAGATGAGCGCCACAACCCCAGAGTTGTTCGCGACTGGACTTAACTGTCAGGGGTCCTCTACAAAATAAAAAAATTCCTTCCAGTAGCACCTTAGAGACCAACTAAGTTTGTTCTTGGTATGAGCTTTCGTGTGCATGCACACTTCTTCAGATACCTGGAGAAGAGGGCAGATACCTGGAGAAGAGGGCAGATAGCTGCCCTCTATCTGAAGAAGTGTGCACGCACACGAAAGCTCATACCAAGAACAAACTTAGTTGGTCTCTAAGGTGCTACTGGAAGGAATTTTTTTTGTTTGTTTTGACTATGACAGACCAACACTGCTATCTACCTGTAAAGGGGTCCTCTACCTTTACGTTTCCCCCTTTCTTCTGGGGGCTTCAAGAGCCTTTCTACCCTCTCCCTCCACCCCACAACTTAGCAGCTGGCAGCACCTGCGACCCTCAGACCCTCAACCTGCCCAGCTGCCGCTCCTCTTGCCTCGGTCGGCGGGCTCGTGCTTGGCAGCTCGAAAACACCTGTAGCTTAAGCCGCCGGTGGTAACCATGGCGATAAGACATCTCGGGCGATGTTTTCTTCTGAGTCAGTCTTGAAATGCTGACAATTAGATAGATGCAGGACGTGTGCGAGACCCGTCAGTCTCCCCTTTGTTGCCTTGGCAACCGGGGTATATTTAGAATGGTAACAAGGGGGTAAGTCGCACATTTTGCTCAGGCAGGATTTTGTGCCTTGGAAACTGACTTTGCTGCGTCGAGAGGGAGAGAGACGGAGATGTGGTGTAAGGAAGATGCCACCTGTTCTCCCATCCCAGCCTTCAGACCCCTCTCCACTGCGGGAGCGAAGAAGAATAGGCCTCTTAGAGTTGGAAGGGAGACCAACGGTCCTTTTCAGATATCGCTTTGAAGGAAGCAGTAAAGACTTCTGTCCTGCAATGCAGGGGATCTCAGCTAGATCACGCATGAGCATCCCACCTCTGCTTTAAAAAATCCTGCGAGGAAGAAGAGTCCAACACCTCTTGTGTAAAGCAGTCATTATAGTTCATGATAATCATAATAAAATACCTTAAGAACACAAGGAGAGCCTTTTGTGGATGAAGCCAGTGGCCCATAGAGTCCAGCATCCTGTTCTCGCAGTGGGCATAGGGACGTGGGTGGCGCTGTGGTCTAAACCACTGAGCCTCTTGGGCTTGCCAATCAGTAGGTTGGCGGTTCGAATCCCCGTGACAGGGTGAGCTCCCGTTGCTCTGTACCAGCTCCTGCCCACCTAGCAGTTCAAAAGCACGTCAAAGTGCAAGTAGATAAATAGGTACCACTCTGGCGGGAAGGTAAACGGCGTTTCCGTGCGCTCTGATTTCCATCACGGTGTTCCGTTGCGCCAGAAGGGGTTTAGTCCTACTGGCCACATGACTTGGAAAGCTGTCGGTGGACAAATGCCGGCTCCCTCAGCCTGAAAGCGAGATGAGTCCCGCAACCCCAGAATCGCCTATGACTGGACTTAACCGTCCAGGGGTCCTTTACCTTTACCGTTACACAGTGGCCAACCAGATGCCTCAATGGAAAACCAGAAAGCAGGATTCGAGCACAAGAACAACTCTCCCTCTGTGGTCTACAACAGCTGCCTCCCAATTGTGGTGACACAGCATAGGCCTCCTGGCTAATGGCCTCAATAGCCCATGAATTTGTCTCTGGGTCATGTGGCCTCTTCCAACTCTATGATTCTATGATTCCCTTGGTGATTCCCCACCTGGTTCTTTCTACTGTTGCTCTGTGTCCAACCTGTCCATGGCACCCTGCCTGGTTGGAAGACGGCGTGTTTGTGGATGAGACTGGAACCGAACCTGCTGTCAGATTCGCTTAACAGTTGCTCATGAGTCCGTTGAAAGACCAAGTCCGTCTTGTCTTTCAACTATTTTATTGTGCAAAGTATGTACAGTGCGGAGCTATCCTAAAACATGACCACCTAGTCGCTAGCAGAATCCGGAAGTGCCCCCCTCCTGTTGTGGCGCCAACACCAGAGTCTCGGCACCCTCAAGTGCCGCCTCCTTACTCCCCTGACCCCTCTGCGCAAAGCGGGCACTGGAAACGGTGTGTCCCCCTCAGAGTGGGTCTGCTGAGCGGTGCTGGGTCTCTCTGCATCATCCTGGAGACCCCTTCCCACCTGGCTCCACCCTGGTAACTCCTCCTCCCTCGGGGAGGAGCTGGCAGACTCACTGGGAGACGTGTCCGTCAACAACATAAACTTGACATGACCATGTAAACTTGACATGACCATAAACTTGACATGAGTCAACAGTGTGATGCAGCAGCTAAAAAAGCCAATGCAATTCTGGGCTGCATCCATAGGAGTATAGCATCTAGATCAAGGGAAGTAATAGTACCACTGTATTCCGCTCTGGTCAGACCCCACCTGGAATACTGTGTCCAATTCTGGGCACCACAGTTCAAGAAGGATACTGACAAGCTGGAACGTGTCCAGAGGAGGGCAACCAAAATGGTCAAAGGCTTGGAAACGATGCCTTATGAGGAATGGCTTAGGGAGCTGGGTATGTTTAGCCTGGAGAAGAGAAGGTTAAGGGGTGATATGATAGCCATGTTCAAATATATAAAAGGATGTCATATAGAGGAGGGAGAAAGGTTGTTTTCTGCTGCTCCAGAGAAGCGGACACGGAGCAATGGATTCAAACTACAAGAAAGAAGATTCTACCTAAACATTAGGAAGAACTTCCTGACAGTAAGAGCTGTTCGACAGTGGAATTTGCTGCCAAGGAGTGTGGTGGAGTCTCCTTCTTTGGAGGTCTTTAAGCAGAGACTTGACAGCCATCTGTCAAGAATGCATTGATGGTGTTCCTGCTTGGCAGGGGGTTGGACTGGATGGCCCTTGGGGCCTCTTCCAACTCTCTGATTCTATGATTCTATGAACAACAGAGGCTGAGGCTGCCGGTACCCACTCAGCGCCGGACTGGCAGGGGAGGGCACGTCCCTGACACCTGCTTATGAAACATCCAGTGATCCGCCTCCTTTTGCCCCCCGGCTCCACCCGCCACAGGCATGCGGCCCCCAGCAGCTTCTCCCTGAAGTTATGTGGCCCTCAGTCCCTCTCGCTGCAAGAGGGAATGCAGCCCGTAACCTGCGGCGATGTCGCAGCAAGTTCACATCATTTTGGCTGCACCGAGGGAACTGCCAGCAGTAGGATGTTGATAAGTTGTGCCGATTCCATCAGACTTACAAGTGTTCGATTCGGCTTCGAGAAACAGAGCATTGCTTGGTTTCTTGGGGGATGAGAAGTGGGGGCGGAGAGGGAATTTCCGCAGCCGATGTGAGCTAGCTGGCTTTCAGGGCAAGGTACGTGAGATACAGCACAGCGCTGTAGGAATTCAGCTGATAAATAATTTGTGCTTGCGTCGGAAACCCAGCAGCTCCTTGTCTTGGCGTGACGAGGATCCTCGCCGACAGAGCAAAAGGATGCCTGGCAGATGCGCAGCTCAATCAAACACATGCTCACTTGAAAGTAAGTCCCGCTGTTTGCTGCCTTAGGTTTGCAGGCTCAGAATCGTAGAATTGTGGAGTTGGAAGAGACCCCAAGGGTCTTCTAGTGAACCCTCCTGCAATGCAAGAATCTCAACTAAAGGTCTCTTGGAAATACACACTTCTATGATTCTACAGGAGGGACGTGGGTGGCTCTGTGATCCAAACCACTGAGCCTAGGGCTTGCTGATCGGGGTTGGCTGTTCGAATCCCCGTGACGGGGTGAGCTCCCGTTGCTCTGTCCCAACTCCTGCCAACCTAGCAGTCCGAAAGCACGTCAAAGTGCAAGTAGATAAATAGGTACCACTCTGGCGGGAAGGTAAACAGCGTTTCCATGCGCTGCTCTGGTTTCACCAGAAGCGGCTTTGTCATGCTGGCCACATGACCCAGAAAAACTGTCTGCGGACAAACGTCAGCTCCCTCGGCCAGTAAAGCGAGATGAGCACCGCAACCCCAGAGTCGTTCACGACTGGACTTAACTGTCAGGGGTCCTTTACCGTTACCTTTTTATGATTCTACAACCCAAAGAGCCCCGTGTTGCACTAGGCTCCCTGTTAATACGCACAGTTTGGGCCACCGCAATGGTTGGGGTGCAGCTGTTTCAACCAGCCTTTCTTCTTCCAGTGCACCTCATCTTCCTCCCCACCAACCCCTCATTTATCTCCGGCCTGCAAATTGCAAAGGGCTCCAGGTGGGGCTTGGCCCTCTTGTTTACCACCAGCAACTGCGGGCATTAATAGTGGGGCGAGATGGAGAGGCAGGCAGGGGATTAATAAGAGTGCGTCAGAATGCGGTTCAAGGCCTGCTTCTCCTAGTTGCCGGGATACAGGAGTTTAATGGCTCTGTCGCTCCGGCTAATTTTGCTCTCTCAAAAGTCTGCTCCAGAGCTGGGAGGAATAAAGGCTGCAATGACAGTAATGGACACTCGCCATGTCAGCTGCTTGTTTTGCTTTGGCTTTGTAACGATTAGTATACAGGTGACGTTAGCTTTTCCCAACTCGGCACCCTCCAGAGGTTTTCATAGAACCATAGAGTTGGATGGGATCCCAGTGGCTATCTAGTCTGACCCCCACCCAGGGCAGAAATAAATCATTCTGCCTTGCTGGCTTTGGCCATCCAGAAACAACGTCCGGAGAGCACCACATTGCGGATGGCTGACCCGATGCTATCTTGTTTTATTTAAAGCCCGCCTCTTCGAAAATGTTCTGGGCACGCTTGCAAATCAAAACAGAGCACACAGGCTGACATAATTCAGGGCATCATAAACAAAGATTAAAAACAGCAAAGCCAGTGGGGCAGCAATGAAACGGCCTGCTTGGAATCTGGAACAGCGATCAAGTAAGAATTTGCCGGATTAAAAAAACGGTTGTGCAAATGAAACTGGCTTTGCCTGGCCCTGGGAACTCAAGAGGGTCGGTGCTGGGTGCATGGGCCCTGGGAATGGCAGGGAGCATTCAACAGATATGGTGCCACCACAAGAAAGGCCTGTTTTCTATTTGCCTAAGCTCAGTAGACTAGGGGTGTTCACGGGTGACGTTCAATGAGTGTTCAGTATGTCTGCCCATGTACACAGTAGTAGAGTCATATGCACCAACAAGCGTGCACTATTTTCCTGCAAAGACTTGTCCAAGACAGCATGTACCTTTGATCAGTGTAGTATCTGTATGTGAACATGCTTACTGGCAGATTTATGTGGGAGGAAACCAATATGGTTTTAAGTTGTTTAAACAGGGTTTGTTTTTGTTTTTTTAAAAAAATGTGCAACCTGCCCAAGGTCCTTAGGGTGATGGGCAGGTAATAAATAAATATAATTTATTATATAATATCAGGCACAGCTGATATAAAGGACTCCCCGTGCTAGTACTGTGGTGACCAGGAGTCAGTTATGACCCTGCAATGGCCTTCTTTATCTGTGTGATTCCTGCATTGCAGGGGGTTGGTCTAGATGACCCTTGGGGGTCCCTTCGAACTCTATAGTTCTCTGATCTTTTGTCGCTTGCGGTCCTCTCTGCCCCTTTTCCCCTTCTGGGGTTTAGGCTCCTTGCGTTGGGGGAAGGATTTGCAGGAGCAACTCGCATGAACTGCTCTGTTCCTCCGCATTTGATTCCCGCCCTCCCTCCTTCCCCCCCTCCCCCCCGACCGCCATCACCAAAAATACATCCTGCTCGGCGGCTCACGACTAACAAAATATTTTTGTTTCCTTTTCCCGAAAGCATATGGGGAGCTCCGGGGAAGCATATGGGCCTTTTCAGGAAAACATATTGGTGAATGGACAAATTAGAACACTTGCCAATCTGCTTTGGGTGTCTGGCGAGACCACCAACCACGGCGACTCCGCTTAGATCTCCCGCAAGACTTCCCAAGGTGGAAGCCAGGCAAGCAGGAGGCAGGAGCTCCACACGGCGCCGCAGAAAAAGAGGCATGCAGGGATCTGCACCTACGTTTTAAAAGAACGGTGCAGAGCTACAGGTGGCCTGTTTTCCCTCTCTGGGTCCGCACAGTGATCAACTGCCACGGTGGATCAGGCCCCCAGCAGGAAGTCAGCTTAGTCTTAGAAATATGGGGGAGTGGGGGGGGGAGCTCACTTAACTTTGTGTGTAAATGTGTGAGCTTACCTAATCTGCAGTTTCTGAAACTATACAAGCACAGTGTCTGAAATTCACACTTCTCTGAATTTTGTAATGCGGTTCTGCAGCCGAGTCGTGTGTTCAAAAATGCATATACCAGTGCATTAAACTGCATATAATAGGGGGAATAGCTTACAAAAACAAACAAACAAACAAACAAAAAAGCAAACCCGTTGTATTAGGGAAAATTGGTAGCAATGATGTCTTTATTAGGCAAAATGTCATAAAAATGTGTAGATCAAAATGCCCCAATTCTCCAACTGGGTTTTGATGAACTTGGGATAGCATGAGACTCTTAATCTCAGGGTCGTGAGTTCAAGTCCCATGTTAGGCCAAAGATTCCTGCATTGCAGGGAGTTGGGCTAGATGACCCTCAGGGTCCCTTCCAACTCTGCAATTCTATGACTCTAAGCAAAATCTGTGAAATAAAATAAGCAAGGAATGACCGTGAAGGTTTGGCAAATTCTCTTATTTCTCCACAAACCTGGGGCAGTGGTAAATCAGAGCTCTTTCCATAGGCTGCAATGCTTAGATTACTGTGTGGCACACATGCAGATTGTCAGTCTAAGTCTAGGGGTGGCCAACTCTCAAGAGATTTCGATCTACTTTCAGAATTAAAAACTGGCAGTGATCTACCAGTGGGGGGGGGGTTCAGCTCAGAGTTGTTGAGCTTTTTTAGGGAGGAGAAAAGCTTTTTTGGGGGGGGGAGGCAAGGGACAAAGGGGTAAAATCACTCACAAAAAGATCGCTATGCATGAAAACAGCAGCACATAGAAAGCTCTGTCTTCCCTTGCAGAGATCAAAAAACAGTGGAGGGCTGGGCGAGGGGGCATGGCAGGAGTCAGTTTTAGCAGTGCTAAGGAAAGGGAGACAGAGATCGACTGCGATCTACCAAAACCTCAAGGGGATCTACCAGTAGATCACGATCGACCTGTTGGACATCCCTGGTCTAAGACATTTCAGGCAATGCACATGGTGAATCCTAAACACAGCCTCAACAAAGGCAGATTCTGTCACTGCCAAAGCTTTGGACATGGATCCGACTCTGGCTATCCTCTCTGTAGGAACGGGATGGACTCAGTTTAAGGCTGGGAGCATTTCTGCAATATCTCGCTACACCTAGCAGGAGGAACCCCTCTGTTTCCTTCTCTCTTGAATCCTCCTGGAACTGGTGTGGCTGGGAGGGGGGCATCTCCGCCTCCCGAGAAGTGCCCAGATCTGGTGAAATGTCTCCCTCTGGGCAGGCAGAGCTGTTTCCAAGATCTGAAGGTGCCATGGTGGGCATGTTGGATAGAGGCTCTGCACAGCTTGGAGAGGGGGGCAGGTACGGAGAGGGAGGTGGCTCCCATCGTGGGGACGGATGAGACACAAGAGCCAGTAGAGGGAGCCCCGCGTCCCCATCAGGAGCCAGAGCAGACTCAGCCGATGCCTGCACCTGAGGATCCAGCACAGGTGAGGACCCTTCAGACTCAGGCCCTAGCCCCGGCTCTGCTGGTTCTGGAGGCGGGGAATCCTGTGGAGGCTGGGATCTCTCAGGTTCAGCATCTGAGTCTGAATCCCAGGCCATCACACAGTGTGGTGTAGTGGCTAAGAGTCTAGTAATCTGGTGAACCGGGTTCGTGTCTCCGCTCCTCCACATGCAGCTGCTGGGTGACCTTGGGCTAGTCATGTTTCTCTGAAGTCTCTCAGCCCCACTCACCTCACGGAGGGTTTGTTGTGGGGGAGGAAGGGTTAGGAGAATGTGAGCCGCTTGGAGACTCCTTCGGGTAGTGATAAAGCGGGATATCAAATCCAAACTCTTCTTCTTCATGCCCGCACGCCGTTCCCTTAAAGAGGCGCTTTGCCTTGTAGGATCTCCACCCCCCCGGCCGCTCCGCTTTACGAATCTTCCCTACTTCTAGACGGAGCAAAACTAGCAAATCCTAAACGTTACAGTCCTCTGGGGGGGGCGGGGGAGACTCCGCTCTGTTCTTTGTCACAATATTGAACACGAGTTGCTATTTACAGTAATGAATCGAAATGTCAGCTATAAAAATACGGAGTGTCAGAGCGCTCCTGCTTCGCTCAAAAAAGTTTGATTTGACAGTTTGTTAATCATATGACGATTAAACGTGTTTTGCGGCGTTGCCTGCCCAGGTCTTCCTTCCCCCTTTCCTTCTCGCCACCAACCCTTCCCCTTCCCCTCCCTCCTTCTCTCTGCTGTTAAGCCGTGGTTGGCCATGCCGGGGGGGGGGGGGCTGATGGGACTTGTAGTCCATCAGAATCTGGAAGGCGCCAGGCTGGGGCGGAAGACTGCTGCAGCGATAGCTGTGCAACAAAAGAGCCTCATTCCTAACTTTATTTGGCTTCATTTGGCTCTCGCTCGGACCCCTGGCCCTGTTTTCCTGCCCACCCCGCTTTCCCACCGACTTATTGCAGAGATTGCGCAGACTGGGGAAGCGGCTGTGGGCAGGTGTGCAATTAGCAAGGCATGAAATCTAAAGTTCCCCCGGCGCAAGCAGGGAGAATCGCTGGCTGCTAAGCTCCTTATATTGGATAATTAAGGCGCATGCAAGAGATCCACTTCTCTGTCTCTCCCCAGCAATCCTGTTCTAGGTGCTGTTAATGAATGGAAAAGCCTCTTTCTCCCGCAACCTCAACCCCAGAAGGACCTGGGTTTCGAATTCCGCCTGTGCCTCAGCAAATCCGCATTTTGGACAGCGATGAACCCTTCGGTTGACCATTCTGGCGATGTTTTGAGGCCTGGGAGGGAATCCATGGGCAGGAAGGATGAGCTCTCTGCTGCCTTAGTTAGCATTGTACCTTGCCGCCAGCCTAATAAAGGTAAAGGTAAAGGGACCCCTGACCATTAGGTCCAGTCGTGACTGACTCTGGGGTTGCGGCGCTCATCTCTCTTTATTGGCCGAGGGAGCCAGCGTACAGCTTCCGGGTCATGTGGCCAGCATGACTAAGCCGCTTTTAGCAAACCAGAGCAGCGCATGGAAACGCCGTTTACCTTCCCGCCAGAGTGGTACCTATTTATCTACTTGCACTTTGATGTGCTTTCGAACTGCTAGGTTGGCAGGAGCAGGGACCGAGCAACGGGAGCTCACCCCTCACGGGGATTTGAACCGCCGACCTTCTGATCAGCAAGCGCTAGGCTCCGTTGGCAGGAGCAGGGACAGAGCAACAGGAGCTCACCCCATCCTGGGGATTCAATAGAAAGCCCCTAAAACAATACAGCAGAATCCTGAAAGGCGGAGCATAAATCCAGCCCGTCCACTGACATTATTTTCAGAGGCCTTTCTAGGTGTGCCACGTCCCATGCAGAGCCGTCTGGTGGCAAAGATGAGGCCTGATGAGGAACGGTTGAGGAAGCCGGGTAGATTTAGCAGGCCGGAGAAGAGAAGGCCGAGAGGTGACGTGAGAGTCGTCTTCAGATAGCTTCAGGGCTGCCACATGGAAGGTGGAGCAAGCTTGTCTCCTGCTGCTCCAGGGGGAAGCCGGTGGATTCAAATTGCAAGAAAAGCGGCGAACCACATGTGCATTATAGGAAACCTGCAAGCAGGATTTGAGCAAAAGGGAGCATTTTCTCCCCTCCTGTGGTTTCCGGCAACTTATATTGAGTGGCATGGCTGCCTCCAGCTGTGAAGACTGAGCACAGCCGTCCTGGCTAGTAGCCACTGGTAGTAGTAGTAGTAGTAGTAATTTATACCCCAACCATCTGACTGGGTTTCCCCAGCCACTCTGGGCGGCTTCCAATGAAAGATTAAAAATATATTAAAACATCAGACATTAAAAACTTCCATAAACAGGGCTGCCTTCAGATGCCTTCTAAAAGTCAGATAGCTGTTTATTTCCTTGACATGCGATGGGAAGGCGTTCCACAGGGCAGGTGCCACCACTGAGAAGGCCCTCTGCCTGTTTCCCTGTAACTTGGCTTCTCTCATGGGGGGAACCGCCAGAAGGCCCTCGGAGCTGGACCTCAGTGTCCAGGTTGGACGATGGGGTTGGAGATGCTCCTTCATGTATTCTGGGCTGAGGCCGTTTAGGGCTTTCAGGGTCAGCACCAACACTTTGAATTGAGCTTGGAAACGTACTGGGAACCAATGTAGGTCATTCATGTTTTCCTCCATGAATTTGTCTAATCTGCTTTCAGGGCCATCCAAATGGGTGACCATCACTGCCTCCTGCGGGAGGGAGTTCCGTAGTTTATCTGTGCAACTTCATGGAGGAGAATGCAACTGAGAGTTTACAGCCTAGGTGTCTGTCCAAGGGCGGCAATGATCATTTCACCAATTCGCTTCTATGATGCGGTTCCCTTAGTGCAGTGTTTCCCAACCAGTGTGCCTCCAGATGTTTTGGGACTACAACTCCCATCATCCCTCACTAGCAATACCAGTGGTCAGGGATGATGGGAATTGTAGTCCCAAAACATCTGGAGGCACACTGGTTGGGAAACACTGCCTTAGTGCAGAGCAGGACTTCGGAGGGAGGTCAGCAGGTGGCAATTCCCCTGCGGCCTGAAAGCAATCCAGGCTGAAAATTGCTTCCAGAATTCATTTGTTGCAGATTTCCCTCCCCCTTGAGATCAGAGTGTCATTAATAGTGAATGGTTATAATTTCTGTCAAAATTAAACTCCAAAAATATTGCACTAACTGACATCCCCACCATAAATGGTAATATGTAACAAGTTTATTGCAAACCCTCCAAACAATTCCGTGGTGCCGAAGAAAACAATTTTGACATTTGCAAAGAAGTCCTATATACCATCTGTGTAAATAATTCTAAGGAGTTCCCCCCAAGAAAACGTATTCGTGATGTTCCATTATGGCATTTTGATCTTTTGTTTGTAAGCCGCTTTGGGATTTGTTTGAATAGAAAGCAGCATTAAAATAAAATAAGACAATTCTCAGCCCTTGTGAAATACACCCAGGACAGCTAACAAGGAGGGGTAAGGCGCAGTGATCCTGCACTTCAAACGAGTCTTTGCTTCTAAGTCAGGTGGGGCCCAAGGAGTTTGCCTAAAATCTGAATTCCAAATGATGGGGACTTGGATGCCAAATCTCTTTATCGCCTTCTTGGTGAGAATTTGCAATTGAAAGGCAGCTGATACATATTTTTTAAAATAGGAAAGGATGTTATTGCAAAAAGGGGGAGATAATTACAAACGAAATGCAATATTTCATCTATATCTGTAAACATAATTTTGTATTATGAAATGTTCTGTTCCTGTGCAAGAAGTCAATTATGGTCGAAAGAGGGTTGCATGGAATTAAAAGGTTAGGCAGCCTTGGTTACAATTACGTTTTTAAGCAAGGCGTCCAATTGTATGAGTTAAAATTATGCACAAGGTTGGACAATGCCTCAGAGTTTTATATTATAGTAATTAACAAACAGACTCGTTTCCCCCATAAATTTGAAAGGCTGTTTGTGCATTTTAAGGCCACAACTCGGGACTTTCGCCTGTCCCACAGCATCCATTGCGTTGTCCTTTCCAGGGGAGTCTGCAAATTGTCTCTCCTCCAACCCAGACAGACTCTTTCTGCAGCAAATTCCTCTCCTTGATGCCAAACAGGTGAAGGCAGCAAAATCTGTTTTATCCTGGTTTGATTAATTATGTCCATGGCTACTCTGTGGTGGTTAACAACAACTGAATTACCTCTGAATACTGTTTAAGGGTGAGCTTCTGGTTTACCTGCAGGTACGCAACTCTTCACATTTCCACATGAGTTTGTGATTTTAAGCAAGACAAACTCACGGAAACCCTGAAATAAACTTAGTTGGTCTCTTAGGTGCTACTGGAAGGAATTTTTTTATTTTGTTTCACGGAAACCCATCAGTGTTTTCGTCCTAATTTCCTACGCAATCAGTACTTTTGCAGGCTGTTTGATATACCGCAATATTTAATTTTTTTTGCCTGCTATTTTCACTAATCTATGGATTTATCTGCATGCTTTACCCAGCCCAATGCATGCATTTTTTGCGCACACAACTTGGCTGGAGAGCTGCGTTGTGAAATTCAGAGAATGGCAAATTTCAAAGGATTTCGTTTCGGTTCTCATATCATTTCAGGAAGTGTGGAGCCGATAGGTTCAGCTTTGGCCCTGATCCAATGCAGAACCAGGCGTGCTCAAGCCGTTGGATTCTGACTGGCTGGAGTGTGCCTTGCTCTGTTCTGGATGACACCCAGGGGCTGGTAAACATGGATCCCCAGAGCATATTTTTGTTAACATGTTCCTTCATCATGGAGCATTTTCTCCCCTTTCGATTTTATTTATTTTTGCAAAGCAGATTCACATCATGATGAATGGCCTTGGGTGGCCAGTGGTTGTATACCAGGCCACCGGGACGGACTTCTGTCATCATAACCACTCTGCTTTCTTGGGAGCTGCAAAACAGCAAAACAATTTTTTTATTTATTTTTGAAGTTTGCATGTGAGGCAGAAGGAAAATAAAAAAACCCCGAACCTGACCACAATCAATTTCAGATTCAAGGAGTTTAAAGTTAAATTTTCTTTGTTGAGGCTGCAGCCTCTGAGACCGGAGTTTTCTGGGTGGCAAGAAAGTTGCTAAGAGATTTCTGGCTGGGGAAAGCAGTTTCTAGGATGCTCCCTTGCACTGAGCCAGACCATTGGTCTGTCTTGCTCAATATTGTCTACCCTGACTGGCAGCTGCTCTACTAGAGTTCAGACAAGGGATTCTCCCTGACCTACCTGGAAATGCCAGAAACTGAACCCAGGACTTGTTGTGCTATAGCTACTTCTGAGTTTGTGGGTTTATGATGGACACCAGAATAGGCCTGGTGGATCTAGCATCATGTTCTCCCAGTGGCCAAACCAAAAGCCTCTGGTAAAACCCACAAGCATATGACCCATGTGCAACTAGTATACAGAGGTACGCTCTGATGGTGGAAAGATAACATAGCCTTCATGGCTAGTGGCTATCCAAAGCCTCATCCCCCATGAATTTTGTCTTTTCAAGGCTTCCAAGTTGCTGGCCGTTGCTACATCTTGTGGCAGGGAGTTCCACAGTTTAACTATGTGCTGTGTGAAGAAGTGTTTCCTTTTTCGTTCTTCCTGAATCTTCAAACACTCAGCTCCATGGGGAGGAAAAACCTCCCACCCCTTCTCTGTCCTTACACCATGCATAGTCTGATATATCTCTAAATAGTCTCCTATATGTGTTTTCTAAAAAGCCCCAAATGTTGTAACTTTTCCTCCTAGGAAAGCTGCTCCGTCCCTTGATGGTTTGGGCTGCCTTTTCAAATCCTTTGCAATGCTCCTTTTGAGGCAAGGCTGTGGACATAGACTGGAGAGCCACTGATACTTATTTATTGCATTGCTCCCCCCCCCCCCCCCGAAGCTGAAGGTGGCATAAATGGTTCTCCACCGCTTCCTCATTCAGTCCCGACAGCAACCCTGTGAGGTAGGTTAGGCTGAGAGGCAGTGACTGGCCCCCAAGTTCACACCCAGGGAGAGAGCTTCTTAGATTTGAACCCAGGTCTCTCAGGTCCGAGTCAAACACTCTAACCATGGCCACTCTCCATTCTATTCCAGTCTTAACACACAAACCCTACTCTGTCGCGGATGGACAGCCCAGCTCACGACTGATCCTGTCTGCAGATCAGCCGTCCCAGAGCTCCAAGCCCCTCTGTCCCGACTTGCGCCTTAGCGTGCCACGAGTTTTGCCCAGCAGTGCCAAAACCTCCAGAACCATAGGGAGGAGAACTATTTTTGAATTCATTTTGCCACTGCTAAAGGCAGATGGCAGAAGGGAGATGCAGAAATGCATTGCCCAGTATTGCCATTTGGAATTGCAAAGGCAGCTCTGGCGGAGAGTGGCTGCTTGCTTTCTCCTCGTTTTACCCATATTAGGAGAGGCGATTTTGCTGCTCTGGTTCATTTTCTTCCCAAACAATTTACGGCGGTTTAGTGGCAATCGAGGCTCCCCGCTGCGAGGGCTTGTTTTGCTTCCCTAAACTGGGACAATTTGAGCTCTGAGCTTGGCAAGGCTGCCCGGCGTCCTTCTTCCTCCGGTTTTGAATCTCTGTTTCGACATCTTTTGCAAGCCTTTTGCGTTCCTTTGAGCTGGCAGAGGCTGCAAGCAATGACGAGAAATGCCTTCTCTCCCTGTCCTCCCCCAAACCCCCACCCACCCATATCCATGCCTTTTCTCATTGCAGTGCAGAGGGGCAGCAGGTCAACATTGTTGCAACAGAGGCATGCGATAGAGATATAGGAAAAATTGGGTCTGCTCTCCCCTGGCCTGCTGCAACCAGCCTGCAGCATGGAGAGTTTGGGAACTAGGTGCAGAGCTCCGGAGGTGATAAAAGGCAATGCCAGGGCCAAAACAGATGTAACTTTTTAAAGTAGAATCATAGAATCCTAGAGTTGGAAGAGACCCCAAGGGCCATCCAGTCCAACCCCCTGCCAAGCAGGAAACACCATCAAAGCATTCCTGACAGGTGGCTGTCAAGCCTCTGCTTAAAGACCTCCAAAGAAGGAGACTCCACCACACTCCTTGGCAGCTCTGTGTCTGCTTCTCTGGAGCAGCAGAAAACAACCTTTCTCCCTCCTCTATATGACATCCTTTTATATATTTGAACATAGCTATCATATCACCCCTAAACCTTCTCTTCTCCAGGCTAAACATACCCAGCTCCCTAAGCCGTTCCTCATAAGGCATCGTTTCCAGGCCTTTGACCATTTTGGTTGCCCTCCTCTGGACACGTTCCAGCTTGTCAGTATCCTTCTTGAACTGTGGTGCCCAGAACTGGACACAGTATTCCAGGTGAGGTCTGACCAGAGCGGAATACAGTGGCACTATTACTTCCCTTGATCTAGATGCTATACTCCTATTGATGCAGCCCAGAATAGTAGTTTGTGTGCTCTTGCTCGGCAAGACCAGGTTCGAGTCAATTCAGGGTGGGTGGGTACATAGATCAGGGTTACAGGTAGATAGCCCTGTTGGTCTGTCATAGTCAAAACAAAATAAAAAAATTTTTCCCTTCCAGTAGCACCTTAGAGACCAACTAAGTTTGTTCTTGGTATGAGCTTTCGTGTGCATGCACACTTCTTCAGATCAGGGGTTCAGGATTAAAGCAGAATGCATTAGTTGCCCCTGATCTTTATAGCTGTTTTGCATTTCAATAAAAAGGGTGTTTTGTTTTAAACAAATAAGGCAGATAAATGCAGTGCTTTTGTGCTCAGGTTCCTGCTTGCAGGTTTCTCCCAGGACATCTGGTTGGTCGTTGTGAGATATGGATGCTGGACTAGATTGGACCAGGGGCCTGATCCTGCAAGGCTCTTCTTGCATTGTTAATCCTGTACTAAAGGTTGCAGATCAGTAGACGGGCATTCTGAGTTGGAGAGTGCGTATTCCCTTCCACCCAATTCCTATCCGCCCCCACCTCCGAGATGCTTCGAGGCTTCCAGTACAGATTTTGTCAGACGAAACCGTCCCAGTCAGCCTTCTTCCCCAAACTGGGTTTCAGATCCAAGTCTCGATTGCTTGCATTTCCACTTCCCCCAGTTCGGAGCCCCTCCAAACCGCAGCGAGATTTTCCCTCCAGAGGGGCGTGTTCCCCAGACGGGCTTTTGCTTTCCAGTCCTTTCTCTCTGCTTCCTAAAACGCAAGTTTCATTTCTGTGTCCTTCAGCAATTCTAGAAACTGATTCCCGAAAGTAAAGAGAGAGGGGTGTGGAGGGGAGGAACCAGCCCAGAAATCCATGACCCCACCAAACTGGCTGCCATTGCTTGTGGGCAGTGAGGAGTCTCACACCAGAGAGCCAGAGTGGTGTAGTGGTTAAGAGCGGTGGACTTGTAATCTGGTGAACCGGGTTCGCGTCTCCGCTCCTCCACATGCATCTGCTGGGTGACCTTGGACTAGTCCCACTTCTCTGAAGTCTCTCAGCCCCACTCACCTCACAGAGTGTTTGTTGTGGGGGAGGAAGGGAAAGGAGAATGTGAGCCGCTTTGGGACTCCTTCGGGTAGGGATAAAGCGGGATATCAAATCCAAACTCTTCTTCTTCAGCTGAGCTTCACCAGGCCTATGTTTGTGTTTTTCTGAGTTTCGAATCCAGGCAGAAGCACAGACTTGCTAGAAATTTAAGGCTGCGGTGGGTCTTTATGGAATAGGATCATTTCATAGGATCCTAGAATTGTAGAGTTGGAAGGGGTCCCGGGGGTCATCTAGTCCAACCCCCAGCCATGCAGGAATCACAATTAAAGCATTCATGACACATGGCTGGTGTGTCCCCCTTCTGGCCAAAGCGGGGAAGTGCAGGGGGAACCAGCCACTCCCGCCAAATCAGGCTTCTAATGCTGATAGGCTGGAGTTGGTCAGGTGATGCTTCTTGGCCCCTCTCAAGGTTCCTGGGTCTGAACATGATCACTCATTAGAAGAAACAGGGCTGGATGCACCTCATACATTGTGGTGTAAGTTGGAAGGTACCCCAAGCATCATCTAGTCCAGGCATAGGCAACCTTGGTTCTCCAGATGTTTTGGGACTACAATTCCCATCATCACTGACCACTGGCCCTGTTAGCTAGGGATCATGGGAGTTGTAGTTCCAAAACATCTGGAGAGCCAAGGTTGCCTATGCCTGATCTAGTCCATCCCCTGCAATGCAGAAATCTCAGCTAAAGCATCCATGACAGATGGCTGTCCAACCTCTGCTTAAAAACCTCCAAGGAAGGAGAGTCTACCACCTTCTGAGGGAGTCTATTCCTCTATTGAACAGCTCTTACTGTCAGAAAGTTATTCCTGGTGTTTAGTCGGAATCCCTTTTCTTGTAACCTGAAGCCATGGGTTCGAGTCCTACCTTCCAGAGCAGGAGAAAACAAGCTGGCTCCATTTTCCATGGGGCAGCCCTTAAGATGTTTAAAGATGGCTGTCATATCTCCTCTCTCAGTCTCCTCTTTTCCAGGCTAAACATACCCAGCTCCTTCAACCACTCCTCATCAGGCTTGGTTTCCAGACCCTTGATCATCTTGGTCGCCCTCCTTGGTTGCACAAATTCCAGCTTGTCAACACCCTTCTTAAATTGTGGTGCCCAGAACTGGACACAGTATTCCAAGTGTGGTCTGACCAAGGCAGAATAGTTCTATGACAGGGTTCAGACTCCTACTTGGATATCATTATCATTATTATCATTATCATCCCGCCCATCTGGCTGGGTTTCCCCTGCCACTCTGGGCAGCTTATAGCATATATCGAAACATAATAAAACATCAAACTTGAAAGGTGGGCGACCTTGGGGTAGTCACTGCCTCTCAGCCTCTACTAACTCACAGGGGATTTTTGAGGATTAAATGACAAGCGGGAGTACCGTGTATGCCATCTTGAACTCTCTGGATAAAAGGTGGGATATATGAATGCAATAAATAAGTGAGAAAATCCCACCCAACCTGGGGGGGGGGGAGAATCACGAGAACTGTAGTTTACTTCCCACACAGGTACAATTCCCAGGACCCTTAGCAAACTACACTTCCCAGGAGTCTTTGGGTCTAAGTGTTTGGTGGGTATATACAGCCTAAGAGAGATGTCCTCTTTGCCGGATGCAAACCAGCTTTTGCCTTCCCCATATCTGCAGGGGAGCTGTTTCTCGTGTGCCCATTTTAACGAGTGATCTCTCCAACAAGAGCAGACTCTGGCAGACTGTCTCGCCAGAGTGGTGCATGCTCTAGTTATCTCCCGCTTGGATTACTGCAATGCACTCTACGTGGGGCTACCTTTGAAGGTGACCCGGAAACTGCAATTAATCCAGAATGCGGCAGCTAGACTGTGGACTGGGAGTGGCTGCCGGGACCACATAACACTGGTCCTGAGAGATCTCCCAGTACGTTTCCGAGCACAATTCAAAGTGTTGGTGCTGACCTTGAAAGCCCTAAACGGCCTCGTATACCTGAAGGAGCATCTCCACCCCCATCCTTTCAGCCCGGACACTGAGATCCAGCACCGAGGGCCTTCTGGTGGTTCCTTCATTGCAAGAAGTGAGGTTACAGGGAACCAGGCGGAGGGCCTTCTCAATAGTGGCACCCACCCTGTGGAACACCCTCCCATCAGACGTCAAGGAAATAAGCAGCTATCCTATTTTCAAAGACTTCTGAAGGCAGCCCTGTTTAGGGAAGTTTTTAATATTTAATGCTGTATTATTTTTAACACTCGATTGGGAGCTGCCCAGAGTGGCTGGGGAAACTCAGCCAGATGGGCGGGGTGCAAATAATAAATTATTATTATTATTATAATGATTACTCAACCTTTGACAGCTGGCGGTCTGGAAGTGTGAGCTGACTGTTCTGCATTATCAGTTTTGCACTTGAGCCGACGCTGAGTGGGGCGAAAGGTTTCTATATGCGGCGTGTGGTCTGAGATAACTCATCTTCACATGCGTCTGATCCCCGGAGCCTGGTTCAGTCACATGGTGGGCATGAGTCGTGCCAGCCACGAGGAAGGACTGCTTAAAATGCACCCGGTAGCCTCAACCCTAGAGGAGGGTCATCCCTACTCCAGCTGCTTGGCATCAATCTGAAAGCTGCCTACACTCTGAACAGTGCTTTGGCATCCCATAATTTTTCAAAGAGATGTGCATGCTATGAACCTGCCCGGGTGCTAAGATCATTGAGTGAGCAGCTTCTCGCAGTCTCTCCAACATCGGAGGCACTTATGGTGGCGATGTGAGAGACAGGGCTTTTTCTGTGGTGGCTCCCAGGTTGTGGGATTCCCTTCCAAGAGAGGTTAGATTGGATCCCTCCTTGCTATCCTTCTGCTGACAGGCTGAGATCTTCCTTTGGAAACTAAAGTACTGATAGAGCTGACTGCTGGGCTGCCACCAAAGCACATTATATTTTACTTGCTGGTCCTAAAAACCTAGTTACAAAATGAATAACCCCTGTGTCGAAAACAGTAAACAACAGCAATAAGGGCAACACAATAATGACCAATGAATATATCAGGCACTTCAATAAGCAAACAAAATCTATATCAAGAAATAATCAAAGTCATAGAACATGAAATATAAGTCTCTAAATGAAATGAGGTAACAATGTTCATAATAATAATAATAATAATAATAATAATAATAATTTATTACTTATACCCCGCCCATCTGGCTGGGTTTCCCCAGCCACTCTGGGCGGCTTTCAACAGAGCATTAAAATACAATAATCTATAAAACATTAAAATCCTCCCTAAACAGGGCTGCCTTCAGATGTCTTCTAAAGGTCTGGTAGTTGTTGTTTTCTTTGACATCTGAAGGGAGGGCGTTCCACAGGGCGGGCGCCACTACCGAGAAGGCCCTCTGCCTGGTTCCCTGTAACTTGGCTTCATGCAGCGAGGGAACCGCCAGAAGGCCCTCGGCACTGGACCTCAGTGTCCGGGCTGACCGATGGGGGTGGAGACGCTCCTTCAGGTATACAGGACCGAAGCCGTTTAGGGCTTTAAAGGTCAGCACCAACACTTTGAATTGTGCTCGGAAACGTACTGGGAGCCAGTGTAGGTCTTTCAAGACCGGTGTTATGTGGTCTCGGCGGCCGCTCCCAGTCACCAGTCTAGCTGCCGCATTCTGGATTAGTTGTAGTTTCCGGGTCATCTTCAAAGGTAGCCCCACGTAGAGCGCATTGCAGTAGTCCAAGCGAGAGATAACTAGAGCATGCACCACTCTGGCGAGACAGTCCGCGGGCAGGTAGGGTCTCAGCCTGCGTACCAGATGGAGCTGGTAGACAGCTGCCCTGGATACAGAATTAATCTGCGCCTCCATGGACAGCTGTGAGTCCAAAATGACTCCCAGGCTGCGCACCTGGTCCTTCAGGGGCACAGTTACCCCATTCAGGACCTGCACATTACTACCAGAAGACGTAGTCAGTCAATATACTGTAGCAATAACGTCCAAGTAGTTCCAGTAGTAATGTGCACAGCGATCCCGGATAATCAAAACTGTTTCGCAGGAGTCATCTTCAGCACAACTACAAAACAATATTAATGATCATAATACCAGCAATGACCCACAGGTACAATTTTCAATGGTTGCTTTCACCATTCTATATTTTGCATTGATGTTTTTACATGCAGGCATCATTTTATTTGTACGCCACCATGCAGCGGTCCAAGCCATGCTCAAGGCGGCTTAAATGAAACATTTTAAAAACACTGAAACCGAACAGTTTCCACATATATCACAGTATCTAAAATGAAGATGGAAAATAGTGGAGAAGGCAGGGTGCAGGTCTTCCAGGACTCAGAACCGAGATGGTATGCCACCTTTGCATAGTTAAAACTGTGTTCAAGGCGGCCTACAACATGGAAACAAATACAGTGGTACCTTGGTTGTCAAACCTAATCCGTTCCGGGAGTTGGTTCGACTCCCAGAACAGTTCGAAAACCAAGGCGCGGCTTCTGATTGGCTACAGGAGTTTACTGTACTCAACCGGAAGCCACGGAAGCCGTGTTGGATGTTTGGCTTCCAAAAAATGTTCACAAACCAGAACACTCACTTCCGGGTTTGTGGCATTCGGGAGCCAAAACCTCTGAGTATACCTAGGCATTTGACAACTAAGGTACAACTGTACATATAACAGGATATTCAGATGTGTATCTGAAGAAGTGTGCATGCACACGAAAGCTCATACCAAGAACTACTTAGTTGGTCTCTAAGGTGCTACTGGAAGGAATTTTTTTATTTTGTTTTGACTATGACAGACCAACACGGCTATCTACCTGTAACAGGATATTTTGTGCCACCTTGAATTGCAACTTGGAAGAAAGGAAGGGTATACATTCATACCTCTTGTTGCGTTTGCTTCACGTTGCGAACACGTACAGAAGCATTCTGCCCACTTCGCGTATGCGCAGAAGTGTTATGCGCGCTTTGCACGTGCGCAAAAGCGCTCTATCGCACTTGGCACTTGTGCAGAAACACCACTCTAGTTGCGGACATTTCGGGGTGCGAATGGCACCCCGGAACGGATCGTGTCCGCAACTAGAGGTACCACTGTAAATATATTAAATAGAAAAATAAAGAGACCTCCACAAAAGGCCCAGATTGTTGAGTGAGCTACAACAATGTGATGCTGCGGAGTAACTGGGTGATGGCTTGGTTGTAAATTCGTTATGTTTGCTCACCCTAAATAGCGAGGGGAGCTAAGGTAGCATCCCTTGCAAAGCTTGTCTTGACTAGATCCGTCCCCAAAGATCCCCATAGCACCTCATTCCTTGCAAAGTTTGTCTTGGCCACATTTGTCGCCGAGGTCCAGTGTGCGTCTCATTCCTCGCAAAGCGAATCTTGGCTGCGTTCTCCGTTGAGGAACGAACATGTGTCCACTTATGAGACTGTAATTGTTGAATAAGCACAAGCGGTTGTGTGAAACCACCGGGAACAAAGGGTCCCTCTTGAGTCTCTCTTGTTGGGGAGGCGGCCCGGCCGTTGCTGGCAAATGGTTCTCTTTTTCATGTGGCGCCTTTTAAGGGAGGCTTCCTGAAGGGTTTTTTTTTTCTTTTTGCCGTTACTCGAAGATTGCTCACTCGCAGAAGAAAAGAGCAAGCCATCTGTTTGAGCAGGAGATGGAATAACGAGACAGATCTGTAGCTAAATAAGTTCACATCTGCTGGGAGGAACCATCAAAAGACAACTGACGGTTCTAATGAGAGCCACATGCGGATGAAACCCGAGAAATATTGAGGGAGATCAGCTGCCAAGAATTGTGTGTTTGTGCGTCTCTCTGTGTGAGCTGGGCCAGCTTGTTTTCGTTCTTCTTCTCATCCTTCTCCTTCTTCTCCTTCTTCAGCCTCAGCTTTTCCTTTTCGAGTCACGCAGAAGCAGAGAGAGGGCGAGATCTAGGTGACAAGACGCCGTCGCTGCTTTCGAATCGCAGCCTTATATCAGCAGTTTAGCAGAGATGTTGGCTAATGTGGGGCAGGGGACAAAAGCAAATGGGGGGAATCCTTCCCCATCAGAACATAAGAAGAGCCTGCTGGATCAGGCCATTGGGCCATCTAGTCCAGCATCCTGTTCTCACAGGGGCCAACCAGATGCCCCAAAGAGCAAAAGTATCCCCCATCATGACCGGAAATGTCCTGCTGTTATTTTGCAACATTGCTCCTTCCTTGGGAGCTCAGAACTTGAAATTTCAGTGCCGAAAATGTATATATTCACAATTTTTGAAAAAACGGAGAGGGGAAACTTTTCTCTCCCTCATTGCACTAAAACTGATGGGCATCAGCTAAAAGTTGGAAGATTTGCTTTCTAATGTTGTACACCACCCTGAGATCTTTGGAAAAAGGGTGGTATAGAAATGGAAATAATACCAATGCTAATAATAGGAAGGATTCGCGCAGCGTGTAGTTAAACTAGGGAACTGGCTTCTGCGGGAGGCAGTGGTTGTCACCAGCTTGGATGAAGGAGAATTAGATAATTTCATGGAAGAGGAGAATCCACAGTCGGAGGCAGCAATGCTTCCGAATATCAGTTGCTGGAAACCGCAAAAGGAGAGAGTGCTCTGGTGCTCGATTCCAGGTCTCCCAGAAAAGGCTTCTGACTGGCCGCTGTGAGAACAGGATGCTGGCCTGATCCAGCAGATGCTGGATGTAACCCAGGTTACACAGATTTTTACTTAAAGCAGGATGGCAAACCCTAAATCACAAGAGTCTAGAAGAAAACTTAAAAAGGTAAAGGGATCCCTGACCATTAGGTCCAGTCGTGTCCGACTCTGGGGTTGCGGCGCTCATCTCGCGTTACTGGCCGAGGGAGCCGGCGTAAAGCTTCCGGGTCATGTGGCCAGCAGGACTAAGCCGCTTCTGGCGAACCAGAGCAGCACACAGAAACGCCGTTTACTTTCTCGCCAGAGCGGTACCTATTTATCTACTTGCACTTTGACGTGCTTTCGAACTGCTAGGTTGGCAGGAGCAGGGACCGAGCAACGGGAGCTCACCCCGTCACGGGGATTCGAACCGCCGACCTTCTGATCGGCAAGCCCTAGGCTCTGTGGTTTAACCCACAGCGCCACCTGGGTCCCTAGCATAAAGCATCTACACATCTCCAAACATCCTTCTACACGCCTCATGAAAGGTGACAGGTCATGAGAAGCAAAACAAGTAACATACCACTAATTTCACCCCCATAATTACCTTGGGGTGCCAGACCATTTGGGTCTCAAATGGGCTCCTTTATCACTGTTTCCTTAGCGACCAGGCCGTCAACAGGGTTGTTGACATTCCAGTCCCTATCTTTTCCTTGGAACCTCTCAAGGAGATGCCGGATTCCACCCTATTGCTAACTCAAAACAGACCTATCAAAACATCCTGAGTGACTATTTCTGCCGCTTTCAGGGTCAGATAGGGAAGGAATGCAGCGTAGGAGTCCTAAAGTACAAAACACAAAAACAAGCCTAAGACATTCTAGCCAGAGGTTCGATACAATTAATATTGGAACATTTTTTAAAATCAACGAAAACCATACCCTGGGTCTCAAATTCTTACATCGCATGGAATCCATAAGCCAATGGTCTTCTTGCATTTCTCTTTCCCCAGGGCCGAGTGATGTCTCACCCGTCATGGCTGCCCCCCAAAAACCCCAGCGAACCCGTGGGCCATGTGACCGCGAGGATGGAGACGACCCATTCTTTCGGGACCCCCAGCATCTCCATATCCACTCAGCAGACCCCAAAGAAGTTTGCTCCAGTCGTGGCCCCCAAACCGAAGTATAATCCCTACCGAGCGGCTGAAGGGGAAGGTAAGAATTGCTGGTTGCTGTAGTTTGTAGGATACGATAAGTCTGTGAAACAGTAATAAATACAGTGGTACCTTGGTTCCTGAACTTAATCCGTTCTGGAAGTCCATTCAATTTCCAAAACGTTCGCAAACCAAGGCACGACTTCTGATTGGCTGATTGGCCCTGGAAACAATGGCGACAGCCGGAACAGACATTTGGCTTCTAAAAAAAACTTTCGCAAACCGGAAAAATTACTTCCGGGTTTGCGACATTCGGAAGCCGATTTGTTGGGAAGCCAAGCCGTTCAGGAACCAAGGTACCCCTGTAATGGAGAGAGAAGGGGTGTCCGCGTCGATAGAAGGAAGGAAGGAAAGTGGCAATTGTGGTAGACGGTTCCTTTGTATCGTGGCATTTTAATCCTTTCGTTATTTCATTTTTTAAAACTTCCCTGCAAGACGCTCTAGGAACCTGTTGATGGGGAGGTCAAAAATGAATCAAATGTACACATAAATAAAATAAGCTGCAGCTCCTCACCAAGGTGATTCAAATCTTGTGTCCAGGTAAAGAATTATGGTCTGACCGCTCCTGATTTGCATGTTCTCTTCTGTTCCTTGTGGAAGTGACACAGAGATGTGCAGAGCACCCTTAAGCCCACCTGGCGCCTCCTTTGTGGGCTTCTGAGATTCCACAAGAGCCTGCCCACACCTTTTCCAAATCTTTACTTATCCATAAGGGTTAGAAAACTGAAAGAGGGAATGGAATGATACAATACAATACAATACCTTTATTGGCATAAATAAAGCAATAAACATAAAACCATCTGTGTATATTAGAATTCTAGAACATACAATATAAAAGAAGGAAAAGAGAGTCGTCGGCACCCGCTATTGTACAGGCCAGAGCTTCCCAGATTTGACTTCAAAAATCCTGGTCAGAAATTGTGCCATAACTCTAGTCACTTCCGGAGAATCGTCCCTCAGCAAGAACTGGGCTACGTGTAGTTTATTAGAGGGGACCCTGAGCCATATAGAGGACATCGAAGGATCTTCACGAAAGGTGTTGAAAAGAGGGCAGTCCAAAACCATATGGTCTATAGAGTCAGGTACATTCTGACCACAAGTGCAAAGTCTGTTCTGGAAAGGGATACCTCTAAACCTTCCAGATAGCACAGCGGACGGAAAGGCATTCAAGCGCACCAACGTAAATACTCTATGGTGTAATGGGGTGACCAGATCATAAAGGTAATTAGGCATCGTTCCATGGTGGGGTTGCAGCCCCAGATAGGCAGGGGAGCACACAGAAGGCTGCGCAGGATGTAATTTTTGGAATTCATTGTCTAGCAGCCTCTGCTTCATTAGCATAAAGATGTGTGATTCCTCAAATAACAAGAGTGAATCCACCGAGAGGCCTATTTGCCTAAGTTTAGAAGTAATGTCCGAAAACCAGGTAGAGTTATGTTTGTCTCTTAATAAAAGGGTTAGTAGGCTTTCTGACTCTGTGTTAAAGAGACTTTTCAGCCAGTATTTGAAGGTAATAATCCAGCCCCTAATTTCTAGGAGGTGCTGGCCCAACTCTGCACACATAGCCAAATATGAGACACATTTTGGGACTCCTAAGATTTGCCTAAGGAAGGAATGGTATAACCATGGAACGGCACAGTTGGATGGGGAACCCAAGGGCCATCTAACCCAAACCCCTGCAATGGAACAGCGAGAAAGCGCCAATTCTATACTTGAACAATATTAAGAGAGCTGGGGGGGGGGGCGGCATATTTTTGGCTAGTGGGGTTGACCAACCATCTGGCATCCGATCCGTCAGCCCACCTGTCGAAATTGGCTTGTGCCGACAGTGACCAAGTGTGGTGTAGTGGTTAAGAGCGTTAGATTTGTAATCTGGGGAACCAGGTTCACGTCTCCGCTCCTCCACATGCAGTTGCTGGGTGACCTTGGGCTAGTCACACTTCTCTGAAGTCTCTCAGCCCCACTCACCTCACAGAGTGTTTGTTGTGGCGGAGGAAGGGAAAGGAGTACGTTAGCTGCTTTGAGACTCCTTAAAGGTAAAGGTAAAGGGACCCCTGACCATTAGGTCCAGTGTCGCATTATTGGCCGAGGGAGCCAGCATACAGCTTCCAGGTCATGTGGCCAGCATAACTAAGCCGCTTCTGGCGAACCAGAGCAGCGCACGGAAACGCCGTTTACCTTCCCGCCGGAGCGGTACCTATTTATCTACTTGCACTGGTATGCTTTCGAACTGCTAGGTTGGCAGGAGCAGGGACTGAGCAATGGGAGCTCACCCCATTAGGGGATTCGAACCGCCGACTTCTGATCAGCAAGCCCAATGCTCTGTGGTTTAACCCGCAGCGCCACCCACATCCCATTTGAGACTCCTTAGGGTAGTGATAAAGCGGGATATCAAATCCAAACTCCTTCTTCTTCAAGTAGGATTTGGAGTGCTCTGTCCTGCTTCCTGCGTCTCATCCTGCCCCACACCAGCTGTGTTTCTCCCTGCCCCACACCTGACACCACATAGGAGATCAGTTGTGGGGCAGGTGGGTGTGTTTGGTGGGGAAATGACCTCTTTTGGGGGGGGGGCAAATGGAGGGGGCTGGTGCGACAGGTTGTTCCCATCAACCTGTGATGGAATTGAGAGTGACCAGACGGAAAGAAGGCGCCTTGGCTTGTAGGGCGAGGTCCTAGACTCACCTGCGGGCCTGAGATTCTGCCCCATTTCTTGTCAGCCGCTGACTATCTCTGCGATGTTGGACGGGATTTCCCTTCTCCTTCCAGAAACATAATTAGCTCAAGAATAGAACTGCTATTTCTTACTCGGCTCTGTCTGTTAGTTACTCCGATAGAAGCCATCTGGTTTCTTTTTACAAACTTGTATCCAAAGAAACGGAGGATTTCTTCCCACCCGCTCTGCATACGATGTCAGTCTCTGTGAGCGTTTGGAGCCTTTCCTTTCTTTTGTGCTCAGCTGCACCCATATATTTTTTTTTGGGGGGGGGGGAGGGGGAGACAGACACAAATCCCATGCATTCCTCATGCCTCTTGCTCCTTTGCGCTTTTCTGCCCTACCCCCGTAGGGTAAAACCCTGCTTGTCCTGTGCTGGGTGGCTGTGATGCTTCTGTAGGCTTTCAGCTGCCCTTTGGAAAGTGCTGTCGTAGAATTGCAGGGCTGGAAGGGACCTCAGAGGTCATCTAGTCCAACCCCCTGCAACGGAGGAATCACAGCTAAAGAGTTTGTGACAGATGGCCACCCAACCTCTTCTTAAAAGCCTCCAAGGAAGGAGAGTCCACAACTTCTCAAGGAAGTCTGTTCCACTGTCAAACGACTCTCACCCTCAGAAAGTTCATCCTGATGCTTAGTCAAATCTCCTTTCTTGTAACTTGAAGCCATGGGTTCGAGTCCTACCCTCCGGAGCAGGAGAAAACAAGCTTGCTCCAGCTTCCGTGTGACAAACGTTCAGATATTTGAAGATGGCTATTCTATCCCCTCTCAGTCTCCTCTTTCCCAGGCTAAACATACCCAGCTCCTTCAACCATTCCTCATAAGGTTTGCTTTCCAGACTCTTGGTCATCTCGGTCACCTTCCTCTGCGCATGTCCAGCGTCATGGGATTTCACCAAATACTTCTCACACACCTTATATTTCAGAGACACCAGGCCGGGGGATTAGTTGTGGGTTGTTGCTTTTTTGGCAGGGAGTTATTTCTGCTGTTGCTGTTGGTTTTTTGTGTCTCTATTTTAGATCTTGTGATTTATGCAGAATTGGTTCAGTTCGGTTGTGGGTTTTGAAATATTGCTAATGAGTACTTTTGTTATGTTGCAGTTATGCATTTTTTCATGTTGTAAGCCGCCTTGAGCATGGCTTGAACTGCAGAAAGTCACCCCGCAAATAAAACTGTGTGAATGCATAAGAACTAGAAACTTGAAACAATGGAGGACTGGCAGTCAAAAGTTTCCAAACTCTGTGTCTGATAGGGATTTATGATGCTCACTTGTACATATTGCCTGCAATTTGGGTGAATGAAGTTTCCTCGGGTCACCACTCCAAGGTGAATGTTGAACTGGCATCTAGGACACTACGTGGTTCTGGGACAAGAACCGAAATATTGCAAACACTTTTTTTTTTTTAATGAACTTGCAAGATTTTTAGAATCATGCTACCATCTGTTTTCCTTTTGGAACATAAAAATGGACATGTTTCTGATTGGCTTTGTACACCCTTGTGCAAATTAATTGAAACAAACAATTTTGTTTGTTGTACAAAACTCACATACACATGTACAAAACCAACATACCGGTATATGTACATTAGTAACGGATATGACATTTGAACACGGTTTGGCATGGAGTCTACTAGTTTCGAACAGTCACTGTTGATTTTCGGATCCCTGTACCATAGCTGTCAACTTTCGGATTTGAAAATAAGGGATGTCGCGAGGGCGGTGCAATGGCACCAAGTAGCCTCGCCACCCTGCGCTCCAGAGGCCGCGCGCGAACGGGTGAGCGAAAGAGCGAGCGCATAGACGGCAGGCTGTCTGTCTGTCTGGTTGGGCGTGAGGGTCTGGCTGCACAAGGCATGCAAGCTCCGCCCCCAGTCGGTCTCAGACTCCTTATTGGCAGCCGAGCAACGCAGCTGAGGAGCCTCTCTGGCTGGCAGGGAGGGAGAGGAGCTGCTTCCTTTGAAATCCGGGAAATCGAAGGGATATCAACAATCCGGGATAGCAGCGGGAAACGGCATTGGAATAAGGGAGATTCCTGCCAAAAAAAGGGAGGGTTGACATGCCCAAGCTATGCCCTGTACCACACTTGAATCAGCGCCTGGATGAGCTTCTCCATAGTCGTACAGTCTACAGCAGGGGTGGCCAACTCCCAAGAGACTGCGATCTACTCTCAGAGTTTAAAACTGGCAGTGATCTACGAGTTTTTTTCCAGGGAGGAGGTAAAATGTTGAGCTTTTTTTTAGGGGAGCCACAGTTGTTCAGCTTCTTTGGGGGGAGCCAATGATCTACCGCAGACGTTGATCTACCAATGATCTACCGCAGACGTCCAGTGATCTACCGGTAGATCACGATCTACCTGTTGGACATGCCTGGTCTACAGCATGGAGATGACTTTTGCATATAGCCCACAAATTCTCAATGGGATTTATGTCCGGGGAATTCCCTGGCCAATCAAGTACCTGTATTTGCTGCTCTGTCCTGAATTTCTTCACCACTTTCGATGGGTGACAGGGGGGCTAGGACCTGCTGCAATATCCCAGTACCGTCAGGATACCTCTTTTCCAGCTCTAGAATAACTCTCTTTCGTAGAACCTCAATATATTGTGGCGAGCGCATCATTCCTTCTATTGGCTGCAGGCTTCCGACACCATAATGATCAACTGACTTTTCGTGTTTGTTTTGAGTACAGGATTACGAGTAAGATAGAAAACAGGCTTTGTTTCAATTAATTTGCACAAGGCTGTACTCTGCTGAAAATCTGGGCAAATATATAGAATTTATCTTACCCATAATAATAATGATGATGATGATGATGCGGCTATTCTCTGCTGCTCTTGCTCATTCTGATATAGAGATTGGGAAAGAAGTTTCTCTGGTTTGTTTCCAAGCATTTGGAAACCGACACGGGATTTTAAAAAGTCCATTCCACTCTGCTTTATAGCATTCCTAAAGGAAGTGAGAAGTGAGGTTACAGGGAACCAGGCAGAGGGCCTTCTCGGTAGTGGCTCCCGCCCTTTGGAACGCCCTTCCAGCAGAGGTCAAGGAAATAAGCAGCTATCCCATTTTTAATAGACATCTGAAGGCAGCCCTGTTTAGGGAAGTTTTTGATATTTAATGCTGTATTGTTTTTAACACTTGATTGGGAGCCGCCCAGAGTGGCTGGGGAAACTCAGCCAGATGGGCGGGGTACAAATAAATTATTATTATTATTATTATTATTATTATTATTATTATTATTACTCACTGGAACACCAGTAATTCCCTTCGCCAGCATATAGCCTGGTCGACTTAGTTTAAATAATCTCTGCAACCTTTTCCTGCCAAACCCTCATCTTATCTGCAACACACAAGAAAGTACAGTTCTCAGTTAACCCATCACCTCCAGAACTTGACTGTGTTACTTACCTGTCTTGGGGGACCTGGGCAAATTATAAGAATAAGAGAATAATAATACCAGCCTCGAAGTGCAAATGTCACTCCTGACTTTGGTTTTGGTTATGACTGCAACTAGTTATAAGTAAATTATAACTATGATTTTTGATTAATACTGCCCAGGTTCAATATCCCACAGATGTATTGCAACCAAAAATGAGGGGCTTGGTGAGAGCGGTATTGAATTTTCTTTGTGTACAATTTCAAAAGTTTAAATTACATTAGAAAGGAAAGAAAAAAGGGGTAAAGAAAGGAGCTTACTCATGGTCTGTGCTCTGCTGCTGCAGCAAAAAACCCACACAGTTGAATGACGCAGATATATATGGAATAAATTGCAAATTGAAGGGGGAGACTTCAGGAGGGGCAGGAGATTTCTCCTTAGAGTGGGCTTTGCAGAAGTCGTAAGGCTGATTCTGAAGAGCCCTCCAGAAGTCATTGATTTCTGCCTAATGGCATCTGCTCTCTGCTGGCGCAACGGATAATGGAGCTGGCTGGTGATTTGCGGGGGCCTGAAGATTAAACCAAGACAATGGCCTCCTGCAAGAGAAAAAAGCCAGGTTGTAGCTCCCCAACCAGAAAAAAGATTGCCATTATTATTATTATTATTATTATTATTATTATTTTCTATCCCACCCTTCATCCAAAAGTCACAGGGCTGCCTACCACTATTATTAGTATTCCTATTAGGACTATCCTAGAATCATAGAATTGTAGAGTTGAAAGGGACACCAAGGGTCATCTAGCCCAACCCCCTACAATGCCGGAATCTCGTTGTCGAATAAGTGCAATATCCCTATCAGGAGTGGCAGTCGGGACTGTCTCAAGTGTGGCTGCACCATAGGAACACTGGAAGCTGCCTAATACAGAGTAAGATCAATTGATCTATCTAGTTAATAATAATAATAATAATAATAATAATAATAATAATAATAATTTATTATTTATACCCCGCCCATCTGGCTCCCAACAGAATATTAAAAATACAATAAAACATCAAACATTAAAAAACTTCCCTAAACAGGGCTGCCTTCAGATGTCTTCTAAAAGTTGTGTAGTTGTTTATCTCCTTAACCTCTGACGGGAGGACGTTCCACAGGGCGGGTGCCACCACCAAGAAGGCCCTCTGTCTGGACTCTGGTTCCCTGTAATTTCGCTTCTTGCAGGGAGGGAACCGCGGCGTCAGAAGGATCATGGGAAGTGAAGTCTGTTCAGGGTGCTAGAATTGTATCAAGAATGCTTTGATGGTGTTCCTGCTTGGCAGGGGGTTGGACTGGATGGCCCTTGTGGTCTCTTCCAACTCTAGGATTCTATGATTCACCCAAGATGCTCCCAGGAACTCTGGCATGGCCCTACCCCTGAGAAGGGATCGGACAGAGCAAATCAAGCCCTGGATTCCTTAAACGGAATTCCCTAGTAGCAGCAACAAAATTGAGGGGCATGCACAGCCAATTCATAATCCCCTCCACCAAAGAATGAACCAATGCCTAACCGCCAACCTTACAAAGTTGTGACAATTTGCTACACGGTAGGCAAAAACCAAATGGCACCAGCGAAGTGGCAAAATTCCTACCGGACCCCTGCTTCAAAACAGACAACCCCTAGACAGGCATAGCAAGGTCAAAAATGGAACCTTAAATTATAGGGAGGGAGGGCAGGAGATCCGCTGCACGGTGCGAAAGAGAAAGTACTTTGCCACGTGCAGCCCTATAAATAGCCCCTTACCTGCCAATCAATCCCCAATGGACAGAAAATATTCCCCTGCAACAAAGGGGCAACCAATGAGGTGATGAGGTCATCCAAATGGACCCGCCCCAGCAAAAAGAAGGCAGTTTGGTGATCTCACCGTAACACGTGGCTCTCCATGATTTGGAGGACACGATTTGCTCTCAGAAAAGACAATGCAGTCGTACCTCGGCTCCCGAACGCCTTGGCTCCTGAACAAATCAGCTCCTGAACGATTCTGGAAGTCGAACGGACTTCCAGAACAGATTACATTTGAGAAACAAGATACGACTGTACTGGGCTAGATTGGACAAAGGCATGGGTAAGCAAACTAAGACCTGGGGGCCAGATCCGGCCCAATCGCCTTCTAAATCTGGCCCGCGGATGATCCGGGAACCAGCGTGTTTTTACATGAGTAGAATGTGTCCTTTTATTTAAAACGCATCTCTGGGTTATTTGTGGGGCATAGGAATTTGTTGTTGTTTTTCCCAAAATATAGCCCGGCCCCCCACAAGGTCTGAGGGACAGCTGACCGGCCCCCTGCTGAAAAAGTTTGCTGACCCCTGGACAAAGGTCTGGCTCTGTTCATTGAGGGAGGGGGCACCATAGCCCAGTGGCAGAGCAATTGCTTTCCTGGACTAAGGTCCCAGGTTCAATCCCTGAGGATATCTCCAGATAAATCTGGGAAGGACTCCCTGCCTGAAACCTTGCAGGGCTGCTGCCAGTCAGTGTGGACAGTACTGAGCTCTATGGACCAGTGGCTCCATTCAGTCTTTTAACAGGTACCCCTAGGAGCTCTTGATAGGCTTACCCTACATGAATAGGGTTTGATTCTCTACTGCTTTCTTTCAACCCCACAATCTTTTTGGGGGGGAGTAGGGGCTGGGGGGGCATGGCCCTTAAAAGTCAGGAGCTCCACCTCTTTTGAAAAAACATTAAATTTGTGGCTAGCACCCCAACCAGATGCTATATTTAATGTTTTCGCCTCACCGTTGCAACCTCTTGCCTAGTGATTCATCCAGACAGTGTCCTGTTTGTGAACCACAGGATATTAATTTGAGCAAAAGGGTGGTTTTTTTTGGGGGGGGGGAGATCTTGGAAAGGGGGCGGGAAGCGAAATTAAAAATCCTGACATACTTAGTGATGGCATGAAAATTGTGTTTTCGAGAACAGCTACTGCCAGTACATCTCTCCTCGGCTATATTAAACCTGTTTTGAAAAAGATAAAGGTTACTCTGTCTATATTTACCCATGGTGTCTGTGCTTAATGAAGGTACAACATTCTAGCAAAGAGAAAATGCTTTTAATGTCAGAAAGCAGCAGCTCCGTCTAAGCCTTTCAGGAGCCCCAAAATAGTCATTTTTATTTTATTTTATTTTCTCCCAATTTTAAAGAGACATTAGATCTATGTGTTGCCCCAGCAATGAACATCAGAAGAGCCTGCTGTAGGATCAGGCCAGAGGACCTTCTAGACCAGCATCCTGTCCTCACAGTGGCCAATCAGATGCCCCAATGGGAACCCCAAAAGCGGGACTCGAGCAGTATCACCCACTTGTGATAACCATCCACAGGAGAGAGAAACGAAGCCATTGTGGCTCATAGCCATTGGTAGCGCTATCCTGCGTGGAATTGTCTCATCTTTTAAAGCTGTCCAAGTTGGTGGCTGCCAATAAATCTAGTGGAGGAGAGTTCCAGAGTCTAACCGTGTGCCGGCACGGAAGACATGGCTTTGGAGAAATAGCCACCCATGTATGCAGCTGCATCCTGATGTCCTGTGAGGTGGGGAAGGTCTGAAGGAGGCCACCTACCCGTGGTTGCTTGGACTTTTGGAAGAGGGAACAGAGGGACATATCTACCTATTTGGTGGTCATGCCCAAAGATAATGCAATGCTTGGAAAGATGCGTAGCTGTGCAAATACCCATTGCAGGGTATATGGTACCCTTGAGACCATGTATTTTAATGTTTGCTGGAAGCCACCCAGAGTGGCTGGGGAGACCCAGCCAGATGGGCGGGGTACAAATAATAAATTATTATTATTATTATTATTATTATTATTATTATTATTATTATTATTGCCACTCTTAGAGAGTGTTACTAGCAGTAGGAACAAATAGGTCTCTTGCTAACAACAGGCAAATTTCACAATGGCAATGCCCCCAAGTCCCTCCTATGAAGGAGTGGTTTGACAGAAGTGTGAGATAATGGATAAAGGATAAAGGGACCCCTGACCATTAGGTCCAGTCGTGACTGACTCTGGGGTTGCGGCGCTCATCTCGCTTTATTGGCCGAGGGAGCCGGCGTACAGCTTCTGGGTCATGTGGCCAGCATGACTAAGCCGCTTCTGGCGAACCAGAGCAGCGCACGGAAACGCCGTTTACCTTCCCGCTGGAGCGGTACCTATTTAGCTGCTTGCACTTTGACGTGCTTTCGAACTGCTAGGTGGGCAGGAGCTGGGACGGAGCAACGGGAGCTCACCCCGTTGCAGGGATTCGAACCGCCGACCTTCTGATCAGCAACCCCTAGGCTCAGTGGTTTAACCCGCAAATCAGAGCTGCTGTACTCCCTAATTTCAAGGACGATTTGTTGGGGAAATGGTTCTCATTTCTAGCTTGTGCTGACTCTAAAAGGTTGTGAGTAAAATATACGCAGAGCTCATTCATTCATTTTGAAGAGTGGGCTGTAAGCGCAAGTCAGAAGTACCTCCTAGTGGTGCAGCAGTAAAACTGCCAGCACATTTGCAAAAGCTAAGCAGGGTCCGGTATGGTTTCAAATTGGACGGGAGACCATTTGTTGCAATTCAGGGGGGTTGGACTACATGTCCCTCTGGGGTCCCTTCCAACTCTACCATTCTGTGATTCAATGGTGCATTCACACTCTATACAGTATTGTAATCTGTGATGCAGCACGTCTGCATCTTATGCAGGAGTTTGGCTCCCAGGGTTCCATGAAAAATGCATATACCCAAACCTCGGCCCCAGAGAGCTTAAAAGCTGTTTTTGTGCCTGGTAACGCAAGCAGACCCAGCACAAAAAGAGTTTTTAAGGTCTCCGCCGTGGAGGGCAAAGCCTGCTCAGCAAATGGGCTCTGAGAGACTAGGCGTCCTGGTTCAAGATCTTATGGGAGCTCAGATGCCCCTGCCTGATCTCACGGGAACATCCCAGAGTTGGTGCCTTGTCCCCCAAGCAAGGCGGAAAATTTGACAGTAACACACCAGGCGGACCCACCCCAAAAGGTCTTGTAAGCTCTCCGCCTTGCTTGGATTCACTGCGAGAAGTGAGGTTACAGGGAACCAGGCAGAGGGCCTTCTCGGTGGTGGCGCCCTCCCTGTGGAACGCTCTCCCACCAGATGCCAAGGAAATAAACAACTCTCTGACTTTTAGAAGACATCTGAAGGCAGCCCTGTTTGGGGAAGTTTTTGATGTTTGATCTTTTACTGTGTTTTTAATATCCTGCTGGGAGCCGCCCAGAGTGGCTGGGGAAACCCAGCCAGATGGGCGGGGTAGAAATAACAAATTATTATTATTATTATTAAGATTAAGATTAAGATTATGTCATTCCAACCAGCCTTCCTTCGGCTGAAATTGTGCAAGTCTAAATGTGTGCTAAGATGTGATCGCGTGGTACGTCAGGTTAGACTTTCAATGAATTCGATCTCTGGCGCCCCGGAAGAGGAAATGTGTAAATGAAGATGGTTAGTTCTGTTTGACATGGGTGTTTTCTTGGATGAAAAGTTGGTTAGTAAAAATGGGGGTCGGAATCAAATTAATAATAATAATAATAATAATAATAATAATAGGAAGAAAAAGCAGGGAATGGTCCCTCTACTTGGTGATATTTGTTCAGGAATACAGGAGTTTTTTCCCATCCTTCTCAGAGTTTCCTCCTCTCACTGCTGAACATCCCAAGGGAAGGGAACTCCTTTGAAGCTGTTAGAATCATAGAATCATAGAGTTGGAAGAGACCCCAAAGGCCATCCAGTCCAACCCCCTGCCAAGCAGGAACACCATCAAAGCATTCCTGACAGGTGGCTGTCAAGCCTCTGCTTAAAGACCTCCAAAGAAGGAGACTCCACCACACTCCTTGGCAGCAAATTCCACTGTCGAACAGCTCTTACTGTCAGGAAGTTCTTCCTAATGTTTAGGTGGAATCTTCTTTCTTGTAGTTTGAATCCATTGCTCCGTGTCCGCTTCTCTGGAGCAGCAGAAAACAACCTTTCTCCCTCCTCTATATGACATCCTTTCATATATTTGAACATAGCTATCATATCACCCCTTAACCTTCTCTTCTCCAGGCTAAACATACCCAGCTCCCTAAGCCGTTCCTCATAAGGCATCGTTTCCAAGCCTTTGACCATTTTGGTTGCCCTCTGTTATTTTGGCTTTCCGCCTCTGAGGAGCGATGCAGCGATATCAACTTGACCTTGCCGTGAAGATGCATTCTGGCTTGGTGGAGGGCCCTCTTAGAGATCAGCCATGCAAAAGGGAGGTGGTAACATTTATTAAGTGACGGGGAGCGTGTCTGCAGTTTGAAGCGCTCCATTTTACCTTGCCTTGATTTTTAATGCTTGGCCTTCGCTTGTAATTCAAGTGCCCTGGAGAGGATGTTTGTTTGCTCTTTTGCTGCTGAATCGAACAGCCTGGTTCCATAGGATACAGGAAGCTGCCCTTGTACCAAATCACACCATTGGTCCACAGGACTTGGTGTGCTGGTCCCGTGGGTTACCCAAAAGGCGAGGTCTAAGTCCGGTCTGTGGTCAGAGGTACAATGTAAAGGCAGTGCGTAATCACTGAAGCTGGGTGCAGGGCAGGGAGTCAGGCAAAGTCAGGAGCAGGTAGGCAAGACAGGGAACCAGGGCGGGTCAGGAGCTCAGGCAGGAAAGCAGGACAGGTTTCAAGCAGGAACACTGGCAGGAACTGGTCACCAACAATGTTGCTCCTGCAACTTGGGGCTGGGGCCGGCCAGCTTTTATCTGCCCCGAGGCATAGGGCGGCCCCGATCCTCTGGTGACTCGCCTCCCTTGGCTTGGAGGCAAGCAGCTCAGTAGAGGCTGGAGGGTTACCGGACCCAGAGGCAACCTCAGCTTCCCCTGACAGGGCTGGGAGTGGAGCACCTGCAGGCAATGGGTCCTCCATCCCATCAGGAGCCAGAGCAGACTCAGCAGATGCCTGCACCTGAGGATCCAGCACAGGTGAGGACCCTTCCGACTCAGGCCCTAGCCCCGGCTCTGCTGGTTCTGGAAGCGGGGAATCCTGTGCAGGCTGGGATCCCACCAGACTGCCTTAATCCACTTTGAATGCACAAATCTAATGTCCTTGACTGCTTTTGGCAAAACGGTGAGGTTCTGGAGGGACCCTCTGCTTGAAGGCTCTCAGATCAGGTGGCAGGGGAGTTTTAAGGCCCATTTTTAATTTTTTTTAAAAAAGAGGGATGGAGATGGCAAGACTGCCGTGGTGCTTCCAGATCTCCCCAGAGGCCACTCCCTGCCCCCTGCCTGCCCTCCGGCCAGGGTAGTGGAGAGTTTAATGTGGCTCATTGCCCCACAACATGCCCGGCGTTTGAGGCTGCGCTCAGACAGCCTTTGCCGCTTGCCATAATCGGGTCAAAAGACAACGCAAAGTATTAGTGTGTTCCTTAGCAACTGGTCCCAGGAGAAAGGAAGAAAAAGAACTACGCAAACAAGAAAGACTACCTGGGCCAGGGAAGTGGAAATATAACATATATTTCTTTCTTTCTTTCCTTTTCTCTAAAGCTCTCCTGGGAAGGTGGCTGGGGGCATCATTCCTCTCAACAGAGGAGGGGCATTTGTCTGTCAAATAAAGCTTGCTCTCTCCATCTTTCTGCCTGCCATTTCTTTCCAACAAAACCATCCCAATGCAAAAATGGAATCGCCCGAGGCCATACTTTGAAGGAAGCGGTCTGCGGGGCGCTTGTTTGGATGATCACCATTCGGTTTTTTACTTCATTTATTATACCCCACCTTTTTCTCTCCAAGGAACTCAAGCGTGTGTGTGTGTGTGTGTGTGTGTGTGTGTGTGTGTGTACACAGTTCTCTCACTCTTCGTTAAAAAATATTACTATGCAAAGCGGGGAACATTTGAATAGAGCAATCCCTAGAAAGGTGGTGGCTGAATCGGAACGGATCTGCCTGATGTGCCTTTCCTTGTTCCCGTAGAAGTGATCCCGCAGACGATCTGTTGCTGGAAGCCTTTCTGAGCTGTAGTGTCAGGCCTTGCATGTTCGTTTGGGCAGAGGTATTTCTCTCCCAAAGGGACGCAGGTGGCGCTGTGGGTTAAACCACAGAGTCTAGGGCTTGCCAATCAGAAGGTCGGCAGTTCGAATCCCCACGACGGGGTGAGCTCCCCTTCCTCGGTCCCTGCTCCTGCCCACCTAGCAGTTCATAAGCATGTCAAAGTGCAAGTAGATCAATAGGTACCACTCCGGCGGGAAGGTAAACGGCGTTTCCGTGTGCTGCTCTGGTTCGCCAGAAGCGGCTTAGTCATGCTGGCCACATGACCTGGAAGCTGTACACCGGCTACCTCGGCCAGTAAAGTGAGATGAGCACCACAACCCCAGTCAGGTCATGTGTCTGTAGCAGTGACCAGAGGAGGAATGTGCACTGGGAGAAGAAATGCCACGGTGCATCTCTGCAGCAGCCCAACCGGACCCCTTCCTCTGCTCCGACTGCAACAAAACATGTCTCTCCCACATTGGGCTCTGCAGCCACAACAGGCGCAGTTTGACTTCAGCCCCAAAGGCACCCTCCTCCATTGTCTCCTGAGACAGATGCCAAATAATAATAATAATAATAATAATAATAATAATAGCCAGGAGAGCACGCTGGCTACTGAGCAGTAGCTTGGCCACAAACACCTTATTGGCACCTTTGCCCAGAAAGAGCGAAGAAAGGAAAAGTTTCCTTCCCCGGTCTTCAGCAAGAGAAGACTTTCCTTTGCTATTTTTAGGACTACCGGTAAGAGAGACTTCCGGATGTTTTCCCCTCGCTGCTCTGCGGAGAGAGAGCCCTGGGAGGCTGGCAGTGGTGACTCAGGCCAAGAAGAGAGAAACTTCCTCAAAGCTACCAGGCAGTGTGACCACGGGCCAAATGCAGAACTTTGCAAATCTGACTCTGCTTTAGACTGCCACATCCCCACCCTCTGTGCTGAATGAGGAGTTTTTTTTATTTTTGCTATTTGTGATCTTGGCTTAATTTCTCCCGCTCCGTCTCTATCCAGGGCCAGATTTAGTTTTGATGAGGCCCTCAGCTCCTGAAGGTAACGGGGCCCTTTATATGTCCAGCTGTCCTTTGTCAACAACAAATTGTCACTGTTTTTTTGTGTTGAATATATGCTATATGGTAATTTATGGACCTCATAGGTATCTCAAGCCATTTGCCCATGTTGCCATGCCACCACTCCATGCAGAATGTAGGCACCCTATATTCAGGGGTGCCCAAACTTTTTTCAAAGAGGGCCAGATTTGATGAAGTGAACATGTATGGGGGCCGACCAAAGTTTTTGAGCTTTTTTTAAGGATTGATGTTTTTGAGCTCCCCCCCCCCCAATTTTACCCCAGAATTGTTGAGCTTTTTTTAGGATTGAAGCCACGGGTGCCAGATTAAATCGACCAGCGGGCCGGATTAGGTCCCCGAAATGGACTTTGGACACGCCTGCTATATATAGAAAGGAGAAAACCAGTGATATTTGAGGGAGCAGGTGGGGCCCATGACTTACATCATAGGAGCCTACACAACACAAAACACGGTTGCTGGATGTAGGTTTTGTTTTATTTATTTTTTTATCTTATATTTTGGAAATGTACATCCTGGTTTTTCCCCCCTTTAAATTTTTTTGGGGGTCCCCAAGAGAGCGGGGCCCTAAGCTATAGCTCGTTTAGCTTATACGTAAATCCGGCACTGGGGACAAGCTTGCTTCTTGCTGCTCCACAGAGCAGGACCCAAACCGACGGATCCAAATGGCAAGAAAGGGAGATTCCGACTGGACATTAGGAAGGAACTTTCTGGCAGCAAGAGCTGATGGACAGTGGAACAGACTCCCTGGGAAAGTGGTGGGGGACTTTCCTTCCTCAGAGGTTTTTAAGCATTTAGCATGGATGCTTGGGTTGCGACCCCTGCTTCTGCTGAGTTTCGTGGAACATGCGCTGCCACACCAAAAGAGCTGAATGCAAATTCTACGGCACCTGTCCCAGGACCAGTTCCACAGATGGAAGCGGTCGACTGGCCCCGTGTGCGTTAAGACTGGTCCCAAGTTGTCAAGGACTTACCGTATTTTTCGCTCCATAATACGCACTTTTTTTCTCCTAAAAGGTAAGGGGAAATGTCTGTGCGTCTTATGGAGTGAATGTGTGGTCCCTGGAGCTGAACTGCCCAGGGGCAAAAGCAGATTGTACTTTTTTAAAAAAAAGAGAGAGAGAAGGGGTTGTTGAAAGGAAGCCCCCTGAGCAGCTGCTCAGCAAATGATCGGGGAGAGAGATAAGGGAGAGAGATTCCAGCCCCACCCCCTTGCAGAGGGAGGCTGTTTCCCCAGCGACATGTGACTGGCTGATTAGATTACCTATATACTCGAGTATAAGCCGACCCGAATATAAGCCGAGGCACCCAATTTTACCACAAAAAACCTGGGAAAGCTTCATAGGAGCCACTGCCTGCCTCACTCGAGTATAAGCCGAGGGCGGCTTTTTCAGCACAAAAAATGTGCTGAAAAACTAGGCTTATACTCGAGTATATAGGGTATCTGTCTGGAAACTATAGAAATGGCTCCCATTCCTGAAGCTGCAGAACTGTGAGTTAAACCCCATAGAACAGGATTTTTTCCCTTTGCAAAGTAAGCTCAACAACTTTGAGCTGATCCTCAAAAAATTGGGGCTTTTCCCCTCTAAAAACTAGGTGCGTCCTATGGTCAGGTGTGCCTTATAGAGTGAAAAATACGATAATATACTAACACTGGCACCTTCAGCTTGGCCAAGTACCAAACGGGCAACCTGTGTGGATTTCTCAGCATGGGAATTAGATGCCGACAATCGTGCTGTGATCCATGAGAGGCAGTCAAGTCTTCTTCTTCTTCTTTGGTGATCCCTCGTAGCCGAGTAAGATTGTCTTCCATAAACACGGTCTTAACAGTGAGTCCGTAAGTGACTGTGGAGGCCAATTCTGGATCCACACGTCCTTCCACAGTGGGGACATAGGTTTCCGGGTGGGAGTTGATCACGGTGTGGATTTGCCAAGCGTGCCTTCCTCTTGGCACGTTTCTCCCTTGCATCCTGAGTTCAAGTGTCTTCAAAGCCCATGACACCTTTGGTCAAGGCTGTTCTCCAACTGGAGCGCTCGCAGGCCAGTGTTTCCCAGTTGTCGGTGTTTATACTACATTTCTTTAGATTTGCCTTGAGACAGTCTTTAAACCTCTTTTGTTGACCACCAGCATTACACTTTCCATTTTTAAGTTAGGAATAGAGTAGTTGCTTTGGAAGATGATAATCAGGCATCCGCACAACATGACCAGTCCAACAAAGTTGATGTTGAAGAATCATTGCTTCCTTGCAATGCTAGAGAAGACATGTGAGGGAATGTTTGGTCTAGCCAGTCTAAATTTCCTGTTCCTCCTGGCTGGAGCATCCTTCCTTTTGCATGTGATGGAAGGTGGGCGTGACCTTACCTGTCCAGGTAACAAAAGGACGAGTCACGCAGCACCTCCCTCTCTTTTTGACTCCCTTCTTCGTTTGACCGTCTTCTAGCTAGGACTGCTCTGCTAGCTCTCAGCTAGCAGAAGTACTGGAATTATTCCCCCATATGGGGCAGATCCACATGGACATATTTGTAACTAAGTCTGCCTTCAGGGATCCAACTGTGAACTGATGTGAGTAAACTTCTTTTATTGATTTTGAATAAGATTGTTAAGATTCTTTTAAGAGGGATTCAAGGGAACTTACCAGGAACGTACAATTCAATCTGAGACAGGTTGAATTGTATAATAGTGAGAGGCTCACACGAGCCTGCAACCAGCTCTCTGCTGTGCGTGTAAAAAGGGGAATGTAAACTCTGCTACATAAAGAAGCATGCTAGTGCAAGTTAGGAAGGATATTGATTAACAATATATCCTCTCCTGCCACCCTGAATATTCCCACAAACTGCAGCTTTCAGATCATGTGCAAGGGAAGCCCTATATAGACCTTTTTGGGGTTGTGACCACAATTCCTTTCCTATGCATTCGAGCTCAGGCCCTATCCGGCGGGAATGTCAACGGCGTTTCTGTGCGCTGCTCTGGTTCGCCAGAAGCGGCTTAGTCCTTCTGGCCACATGACCCGGAAGCTGTACGCCGGCTCCCTCGGCCAATAAAGCGAGATGAGCGACGCAACCCCAGAGTCCTTTACCTTTACCCATCCTGTCCTTGGATGCCCACTCCATCTTTGTCCCTGTCCTTTCTCCTTTGCACAAGTCCTGCTTCTCAGACGAGAGTCGCCAACTTTTTGCAAACTCTTAATCAGACCTCACAGCTCTCTCTGTCTGTCTCTCTCTTTCTCTCTGCTGCTTTTATTATTTTTTAAAATAGGCCTACAATTAAATCCATAGGCTCCTTTGTCTGCCTGGTGTGGTGTTCGTCACTCTCTCGATTGCACCCTCGTTCCTATGGAGACCGGTGCATCTTCTCTCATTTTCTTGTCTCTGCCGGAGAGGGCAGGTGGGCAGGTGGGTGGACGTGGTCTGCCAATGATTGACCCATCCACACCAGGAAACCTGCAATGCACAACTGAGCGGCTGGCAGAGAGCAGGAGAGGTGAAAAGCACGGTTGCGGCACCCTCAAGGGTACCAATTAGTGCACTCAGTCATAGAAACACGGAATTGTAGAGTTGGAAGGGACCCCCAGGGGTCATCCAGTCCAACCCCCTGTGATGCAGTTAAAAAAACAACAACCACAGTAATAGTACCACTGCATTAGTAATAGTACCACTGTATTCCGCTCTGGTCAGACCTCACCTGGAATACTGTGTCCAGTTCTGGGCACCACAGTTCAAGAAGGATACTGACAAGCTGGAATGTGTCCAGAAGAGGGCAACCAAAATGGTCAAAGGCCTGGAAACGATGCCTTATGAGGAACGGCTTAGGGAGCTGGGTATGTTTAGCCTGGAGAAGAGAAGGTTAAGGGGTGATATGATAGCCATGTTCAAATATATAAAAGGATGTCATATAGAGGAGGGAGAAAGGTTGTTTTCTGCTGCTCCAGAGAAGCGGACACGGAGCAATGGATTCAAACTACAAGAAAGAAGATTCCACCTAAACATTAGGAAGAATTTCTTGACAGTAAGAGCTGTTTGACAGTGGAATTTGCTGCCAAGGAGTGTGGTGGAGTCTCCTTCTTTGGAGGTCTTTAAGCAGAGGCTTGACAGCCACCTGTCAGGAATGCTTTGATGGTGTTTCCTGCTTGGCAGGGGGTTGGACTGGATGGCCCTTGGGGTCTCTTCCAACTCTATGATTCTATGATTCTATGACATAGCTCTGCAAGGAGGGGGGAAATCAACTAATATATTTGCAGGTTGGTTTAGGTATGTTTGAAATTCCGTGTGTGTATGTTTGTGAAGTCGGTAGAGGGATGGCTCCCAGTACGTTTCTGAGCACAATTCAAAGTGCAGGTGCTGACCTTGAAAGCCCTAAACGGCCTCAGTCCTGTATACCTGAAGGAGCGTCTCCACCCCCATCGTTCAGCCCGGACACTGAGGTCCAGCGCCGAGGGCCTTCTGGAGGTTCCCTCACTGCGAGAAGTGAGGTTACAGGGAACTAGGCAGAGCGCCTTCTCGGTAGTGGCGCCCGCCCTGTGGAACGCCATCCCAGCAGATGTCAAGGCAATAAGCAATTCTTTTACTTTTAAAAGACAACTGAAGGCAGCCCTGTTTAGAGAAGCTTTTAATGTTTAATGGATTATTGTGTTTTAATATTTTGTTGGCAGCCGCCCAGAGTGGCTGGGGAGGCCCAGCCAGATGGGCGGGGTATAAATAGTAAATTATTATTATTATTATTATTATTATTATTATTATTATTATTATTTCCCATCTCCATTGGCACAGTGTTGCCGTCACGGACGGTTCATAAGCGTTTCGGCTTCGGAAGAGTGTGGGGTGGTGCTGGGGTCTTGGCAGTCAGCGCCACTGCTGTGGGTCAGGCGGGAGGTTTGTTGGGTTGGAGGGAAAGTTACTCGTTTGGGGGCAAGGGATGAGTCTGAGGGTTGAGCGGGACGGGATCAGGGCCTTGAGGAGGAGGAATTAATTTATTGCAATTTATTAATAAATTGTTTTGGGAGTGGGAAGGAATGCCAAGTTGGTGAAGGCTAACTTTCAGTGGAGAATCTCAATCACTGGGTTGTGGATTCAAGCCACACATCAGGTGAAAGATTCCTGCATTGACGGGGGTTGGACTAGATGACTCTGGGGGTCCCTTCCAACTCTACAATTCCATGATTCTATGTTCTAATTTGAAGCCGGATTGCACTGTCAATCTCCGATGTGCCTCTGAATATCATTCTTATTCATATACAGTGGTATCTTGGTTCTCAAACTTAATCCGTTCCGGAAGTCCGTTCCAAAACCAAAGCGTTCCAAAACCAAGGCACACTTTCCCATAGAAAGTAATGCAAAACGGATTAATCCGTTCCAGACTTTCGAAAACAACCCCTGAAACAGCAATTGAACATGATTTTTACTATCTAACGAGACCATTGATCCATAAAATGAAAGCTATAAACAATGCACTGTACTATAAAATAAATAAGACAGCATTGTAGATGATAAAAATGATCATCCACACAGTCACAAAAGCAAATTAACTGAAAAAGCCTCAAAAACAGAAACACAAAATAAATAGCAAAAACAAAAGTGCCAAACTTAATCAGTTCCGGAAGTCCGTTTGACTTCTGAAATGTTCCAAAACCAAGGCACAGGTTCTGATTGGTGCAGGTGCCCCGGAAACAACAGCCGACAGCCGCATCGGACGTCCGGATTCCAAAAAACGTTTGAAAACCATAACACTTGCTTTCGGGTTTTTGGCGTTTGGGAACCAAGGCGTTTGAGAACCAAGGTACCACTGTATTGAAAGCCCATTTATAAATTGCAATGTGTCTCTGGCTTTGCACCAAAGAAAAGTTTGAGAGGTAGTGTGGCATAGTGGTTAGAGTGCCACCCAAAGGACTCATTCACACTTACCTTTCCCCCCTGCTTCCTGGGCAAAGGCCTGCGGTTTCCCACAGGGTGGATTTGATTTAAATCACTAGTCAGTAAGGCTTGATTTAAATCACTAGTCAGTAAGACGTGATTTAAATATTTTTTTTTACAGAAAGACTCATTCTTGCTGGTATAATCTTAATATTTACAACCATATGAAGGTTTCCTTTTTGGAATAATAAATTTTCAGAGTAGTTTTTACAGTTATATTTTAAAAAAAATCATTGATTTTTATCCACCCTGGTTTCCCAGGACATGTATTTATTTTTGTCCCACCACATTACCCAGGAAAACCCGCTCATTAATGCCGTTCAGGTTTTCTGTGGATCTCTGAGAGCATTAAAGAACAGGGAAAGCGACAAGGACTCCCCCCCCACACACACACCAAAAATGCTTGGACACGGAAGGTGTGGACCTGTGCTTAGAAAGTGTGGAGAGGAAATAACGTGGCTGGTCCCTAAAACCTGGGAGAGACCAGGGTTCAAATCCCCACCCGGTGTGATGGCCCGGGATTCGGACTCGGAACCAGAGGAGTCTCAGTCTGTACAGGGTCCTCTGCCCCAGACATCGTCTGAACCAAGTCTGGGGCCTGATCCTGAGGAGCCCCAGTCTGCTCAGGTTCCCCTGCAACAAGCACCAGCTGAGCCGAGTCAGGGGCCTGAGCCTGTCCTGGCTCCAGGTGCGGAGAATACCTCATTGCCGTCAGCTGGGCCATCACTGTCAGCTGCTCCACTACCGGCTGGGTCAGGAGAGGCTGAGGTGGCCCCTGGGTCTAGGAACCCACCGGCATCTCCCGAGCTGCAGAGACTCAGGTCAGAAAGAAGGAGAGACCTAGGTACTCGCAGGAGGAGCGCTTGCCTTCGGGCGAGACAGGGTGGTGAGTCGTCAGGGGATCAGGACCGGCCATTACCTCGTCAGAGATCAAAGGCTGCTGGACCCCGCCCTGGGTTGCGGGAGCAACATTGCTGTTTGCCTGATCCTGCCTGTGTTCCTGTACCTGACCTTGGCTGGTTCCCTGCTCTGTTCCCTGCCTTGACTTTTCTGGAGTGACTCCTCACTAACTCTTCGAACCCCGAACCGGACCTGGACCTCGCTTCCCAGATACCCTCGGGCCAGCACACCCGGCCTCTTTGGGTGCCAGTTTCCACCTCTCAGCTTGCCCTACCTCACTGGGCTGTTTGGGGGATTAAATGAGAAGAGGGGGAATCATGTCTGTTACCTTGAGCTCCTTGGACGAAAAGGATTTTGGTTGCCCTCTTCTGGACACGTTCCAGCTTGTCAGTTCAAGAAGGATACTGACAAGCTGGAACGTGTCCAGAGGAGGGCAACCAAAATGGTCAAAGGCCTGGAAACGATGCCTTATGAGGAACGGCTTAGGGAGCTGGGTATGTTTAGCCTGGAGAAGAGAAGGTTAAGGGGTGATAGGATAGCCATGTTCAAATATATAAAAGGATGTCATATAGAGGAGGGAGAAAGGTTGTTTTCTGCTGCTCCAGAGAAGCGGACACGGAGCAATGGATTCAAACTACAAGAAAGAAGATTCCACCTAAACATTAGGAAGAACTTCCTGACAGTAAGAGCTGTTGGACAGTGGAATTTGCTGCCAAGGAGTGTGGTGGAGTCTCCTTCTTTGGAGGTCTTGAAGCAGAGGCTTGACAGCCACCTGTCAGGAATGCTCTGATGGTGTTTCCTGCTTGGCAGGGGGTTGGACAGGATGGCCCTTGGGGTCTCTTCCAACTCTATGATTCTATGATGGGACATAAATGCAACGCAATAAATAAATTCAGAAGCCCCCTCCCCTCACAGATGATGACGGGAAAATCTGGGTGGAAACATGACGAAAGGCAAGTTCTTTGGCTTGGGGGAGAAGTTATAGACTCGTCAAATCGTCTATTTGCATTGCTGGAAATAAATGATTTGCAGTCCAACCCTCTTGCAATTCAAATTCATACCCCAGCTACCCCACACAGATACTGGGAAGATCCAAAAACTGCTCTGTGATTTGTGTGAACTGAAACGGGAAAACCCCGATGCGAAACTTTGCAAAAAGCTATTAAAAAGCAACAGTGTTCAGAAAGTGCGGGCGGGGGTGTTAGCAGTTTGCTTGGGATTTCCCCACAATTGTTAATAAACAGAAGCAGTAGCTCTTTTGAGGATTCAATACGCCTTATAGGGACAATCCCGTCGTCATGTGGCATTTGTGGGAAATTGGTGGTTCCTCAATAGCTCTTCGGGAGAGAGACGTCTGGTCATTCTTGGGGGGGGGGGGGGTAGAGATCAGGGCCAATTTTGCATAAACCTCTTCCATCCTATTTCTGCATTAATTTGCAGTTTTTTTGAGGGGTTTTTTTTTAATCATGCAAGTTCATACCTGTCTGTGCGGAAAGATACCCACCTCCAGTTGCAATTGTGATTTGTTTTAAAGTGTTAATGTTGTATTTTTCATCCATGTGACTCTTTTGGCGAAGGGTGGGTGAATAATAATCATAATTATATGGATGCAAATAATTCATGCTTAAATACTTGTTTGACTATGTAATTAAATACGATTCTGTGTACTTTAAATGGGCATTTTATCTCGATTTCCCGACATATCCTATGATGTGAGAAATATCTCTTATCGTAAAATAGGGACTTTTAATGCATGTCGGGCCGGGTGTGTGTGTGTGTGTGTGTGTGTGTGTGTGTGTGTGTGTTACCGTATGTGTGTTGCCTTCTTTTTTAAGGCTGAGAACTCAGGTGCAAAATGCAGAGGAGTACAAAATCTGAAGCTTAATTGTATCCCGATCCTGATATTAGACCAGGAGGTGCGATTTGGGTCCATTTCCTTTAAAATGCAGAGCAAATGAAATCCTCCTCCTTCCCTGGTCATGGGAAAGGAAGATTGCCCATTCCTACCACAGATCTCCCCATGTGTTGTTGTTGTTGTTGTTGTTGTTGTTGTTGTTGTGTTTGTTGTCGTCATTGTTGTTGTGTTGTTGTTGTTGTTGTGTTTGTTGTCGGCTGGTTGCTCAGGAAACAGTGGTAAAGTAGGACAAAGGTAAAGGGACCCCTGACCATTAGGTCCAGTCGTGACTGACTCTGGGGTTACAGCGCTCATCTCGCTTTATTGGCCAAGGGAGCTGGCATACAGCTTCCGGGTCACGTGGCCAGCATGACTAAGCCGCTTCTGGCGAACCAGAGCAGCGCACGGAAACGCCATTTACCTTCCCGCCGGAGCGCTACCTATTTATCTACTTGCACTTTGATGTGCTTTCGAACTGCTAGGTGTGCAGGAGCAGGGACCGAGCAACGGGAGCTCACCCCGTCGCAGGGATCGAACCGCCGACCTTCTGATCGGCAAGCCCTAGGCTCCGTGGTTTAACCCACAGCGCCACCCGGCCCCAAATGGTTTGGGCACCTAGGGGCACCCCGAGGTAACTCGGGGGGTACTGGAATGGAGCCCTTCCTTTTTTTACTTCTCATGACCTGTCACCTTTCCTGATGTATGCAGAAGGAAGTTTCTGTTTTAAGAAGGTTTAGCTGTTTTATAACTCTTCATTTGCTCGGCCTATAAAAGCCTCGTTCCAATTCTCCTCGAGGCAGACCTTAACTGGCGGCTCATTCTGAACCACCACGTTAAGCTGAGCTCTGCCCCATTGCAGTAGCTACAATAAACGCCGGGTCCCTCCTGGATCCTGGACTTGACTTAATTTCCTTGGTTCCATGATTTAGTGAAAGCTTGTTACCCCTCACTATGGGATAAAAGTGATGTAGAAGTGATTTCGTTCCACAATGGTGACAGCACAGCACACTGAACCACCCTGTGATGTTTGGGTGAAGTGTGGAATAATAATAATGATGATTTCTTGTTGTTTAGTCGTTTAGTCGTGTCCGCCTCTTCATGACCCCATGGACCAGAGCACGCCAGGCACTCCTGTCTTCCACTGCCTCCCGCAGTTTGGTCAGACTCATGTTGGTAGCTTCGAGAACACTGTCCAACCATCTTGTCCTCTGTCGTCCCCTTCTCCTTGTGCCCTCCATCTTTCCCTGCATCAGGGTCTTTTCCAGGGAGTCTTCTCTTCTCATGAGGTGGCCAAAGTATTGGAGCCTCAGCTTCAGGATCTGTCCTTCCAGTGAGCACTCAGGGCTGATTTCCTTCAGAATGGAGCGGTTTGATCTTCTTGCAGTCCATGGGGACTCTCAAGAGTCTCCTCCAGCACCAGAATTCAAAAGCATCCATTCTCCGGCGATCAGCCTTCTTTATGGTCCAGCTCTCACTTCCGTACATTACTACTGGGAAAACCATAGCTTGTATGGTTTTCATCATATAATGATGAAATTCATCATTATATCATATAATGAGGATGATAATAATAATGATGATGATGATGATAAAGAATAATGTTGCCCATGTGCTGACGTCACTGACTGTCAGTAAAGCCACTTCATACGGAAGTTGAGACATTCTGAAGCGGCCAGAACTCTCGCCTTATTTTACAGCAATAACTGGGGACTTGGCAAGATGGCTGAGTGGGCAGGGGGCATCTCGACAGTGAAACTAATTCGCATCCCCCCCTCCCTGCAACCCCCTCCTGTTCCTTACACATTTCCCACTCAGCGTTGCTTTGGGTTGGTCAAGGAGAAAGCCAATTCTAGATGGCGAATAAATGTTAGCACTGTTTTAATCATGACCCTTATATGTATATCCCCATGGCAACCACATTTCAGCCTGTTCCTGCCTGGGTTGCCTGTTGCCTAATATTACTAATTCGCGATGAAAAGGGTCCCTTGCTTTCTGCCGCTCTGAAGCCCAACGTCTGGCTGCTCCAGCTTGCTCTGCCATCCGTCGGTGGAAAGAGCAGGATATAAATAAACGCAGTGATAATAGCAATAATAATCGCAGGGTTCTGCTGATTGCCCCCTGATCAATTTCAATGGCTTAATCCACGCACCCAACCCAAAATCTATTGGGCCTTCCTTGAAAACCTTGGTGGCAAAATTCTGTGGCTCTAAGCTGGCAGACCTGTTTTAACCAGCCCAACAGCAGGAAGAGAGACCCCTCAACACTTTTGTGGGGTCTTTTTTGGGGGGTGGCGGTGGTTAGTTCATTGTTCCAGTTCAGAACACCCCCCCTCCATCCCTGAAAAGTCACCAAATGTCTCAACGAAGCTCCTTTTGCTTCCTTCTGAAATGCCTTGGCTCTTTTTAGAACTTTGAGGTTTCCTGCATTGCCGGGGGGTTGGGCTAGATGGCCCTTGGGTGCCCCTTCCAGCTCTACAATTCTCTGATTTTAAGAGGCTGTGGAGGGACGGAAGCAGCAGAAGGAGGGCCTGCCCCAGAGGCTGCCCAGCCGATGAACTGAGAACAGAAGGAGCTTTTTTCTTCTTCTTTTTCTGTTGTGCAAATACTCTGGTGCTGCTTTTGAGGACGTTTTCGACGAGGATGGCATGATATGACCTTTCTGGGATTCTCAGCATCCTCCCTCCATGCCATTTCTAATGATAGGCATCCCATCCTGTCCAAGTGTGGCGTTTCCGAGGGGAGGAGAGCAGGAGAGCGAAAGCAGCAATCATTTCATATCATAATTATTATGGAAACTTTAAATCTTTGGTTTGGTGCTTACGGAAGGAAGGAGTCGGGTCTTTGCTCCTGCCTGCACGATCGCTGTGAGGGGAGCCTCAGATGCCACTTGGTTGACTGCATCGTACAGAAAGGTCGGGCTGCCTAGCACTCTGCCAACAATGGGAGAACATCGGGAGAGCTTGCTGGATCAGGCCAATGGCCCATCTAGTCCAGCATCCTGTTCTCCCAGCGGCCAACCTGATGCCCCAATGGAAAACCCACAATCAGAATTCGAACTCAAGAGCAACTCTCCCTTCCTGTGGTTTCCAGCCACTTGTCTTCGCAAGCATTTCTGCCTCCGATTGTAGACTCAGAGCAGAGCCATCGACAGCCCTCTCCTTCTCCAGGAATTTGCCTCCTCCTCTTTTAAAGCTGTCTTAAAACTTGGGGCCGAAGTAAGAAAGACAAATTCTCTTTCGTTTGGTACAACTTTATTAGTTTTCAGGCGCAGGTTAATTCTGTATCCAGGGCAGCTGTCTACCAGCTCTGAAATATACTCGGAGGCGAGTGTGGATTTCATGCTCTTTATTCAGCTCATAGTAGCGAAGAATGAGAGTTCCCCCAGAACGTCTGCTTTATATACATTATTTACACAATGGGCCCCATGTGATTGGCCAATTCCAGGATACTCCTGTAAGCCAATCAGGTTGCGGATTCACTTCCACCTGGAGCTGGATTGGGTGGCTCCTGCAGACCAATCCGACTGCTGCATTCTGAATCCTATTCTACCCTGTATCCCCTTTTTTAATACATAGTCATAAAGTAAGCCATGGCAGCGTTTTTTTACCTTTGTGAGAAGCAAGACGTACCCCAAAAGTAAGCCATGGTGCCGCCATTGTTCCCGTCGCCTCCTCAGCCCCTCCTGCGTGCGCAGGGAGCCAGCGAACCAGTGAGAAGCACGGGGGGGAAACGCGCCTCTTGCAGAGTTCTGCCCCGCCTGCTTAGCGTGCAGGGAGAGGCGTGGGGGGGGGGAAGATGCCTCTTCCTGCCCCACCTGTTCCCCGTGCGCAGGGAGCCAGTGAATCAGAGAGAGACGCGGGGGGGGGGGGGAAACACGCCTCTTGCGGAGTTCTGCCCCACCTGCTCAGCATGCAGGGGGAGGCTGTACCATACCATACTGACGTAATAAAAATAAGACATCCCCCGAAAATAAGCCACCCTGTGTTTTTTTGAGGAAAAAAATTTATAAGACGGTGTTTTAAAAAGGGGGAAAGACGGTAGGACCAATCAGACTGCTGCCTTTTCAATCCTATTCAACTCAGTACATAACAAGCTCCATCTGGTATGCAGGATGAGACCCTACCTGCCCGCGGAGAGTGGTGCATACTCTAGTTATCTCCTGCTTGGATTACTGCAATGCGCTCTACATGGGGCTACCTTTGAAGGTGACCTTGAAGCTACAACTAATCCAGAATGCGGCAGCTAGACTGGTGACTGGGAGTGGCCGCCAAGACCACATAACACTGGTCTTGAAAGACCTACACTGGCTCCCAGTACGTTTCCGAGCACAATTCAAAGAGTTGGTGCTGACCTTTAAAGCCCTAAACGGCCTCGGTCCTGTATGCCTGAAGGAGCATCTCCACCCCCACCGTTCAGCCCAGACACTGAGGTCCAGCTCTCAGGGCCTTCTGGTGGTTCCCTCCCTGCGAGAAGCAAAGTTATGGAGAAGGAACTGGCAAACCACTCCAGTATTTTGCCAAGAAAACTCCATGGACATAAAAAAGAAGCTTTGAGAAGAAAGTGAGTTTCCAAGGCATGCTCTGGTTCATGGGATCACGGAGAGTCGAACACGACTAAGACTAAACAACAACAACAACATATTAGCAAAAGCGCTCTAAAACCAATTAACCGCAGGAGAACGAGCACATCTTAGCAGTCCGAGGGATGATGCACAGACAGGAATCCCTTTGAAGCCGTGCAAAAGCAAACTGGAGAGGGGAGGGTGTGGAACAGGAAGTTTTGCAAAGGTGAAACCGTATATGGAGGGACATGAAAAATTCATCGGGGAATTTAAGCTACTTCCAAACCGCATGAAATATTAAATGTTCCCGCCGAGAAGAGTGTGGTGTCGTTGATCAGTACAGCCTAGCCTACTTCATTCTCCTCCTCCACCTCCCCGGGGTTGCTTCCAGTTGCGTTCTACTCACGAGTAGACCCATTGAAATTGAGCGACCTGGGTAAGGACAGGAGAAGAGCCTGCTCAGTGGGTCGAGTGTCTGCCTTGCAAGTGGAGGCTCCTGGTTTCAATCCCCAATGGCGTATCCAGGTAGGGCTGGCAGATAATCTCTGGAGAGCCATGGCTGCCAGTCAGTGTAGGGAATACTGAGTGAGATGGACCAATCGTCTGACTATGCATTAGACAGCTTCCTATGGTCCTGGGAAGGCTCAGCCACCAATCAGGTAGTTCCTAGCTCAGTTTCCTGTGGTTTCCCCACCCTGCCTGACTCTCCTACCGGCTCCCTGACAGCTACAGATCACTTTGGATCCCTCCGGCACATCTCCATGTCTGTGTGCACCCAACACATCTGAAACTCAGTTTGACTCAAGATTTATGCCACAGAAAGATCCAGTAAACAGCCCAATAAACAAGGGGGCCCCCACCAAAAAAAAGTCCTATCATGTGTTCCAGCCGGGCTAATTGTACATTATTATTATTATTATTGAGTGCTCACTAGAAGGACAGATCCTGAGGTTAAGGCTCCAGTACTTTGGCCACCTCATGAGAAGAGAAGACTCCCTAGAAAAGACCCTGATGTTGGGAAAGGTTGAGGGCACAAGGAGAAGGGGACGACAGAGGACGAGATGGTTGGACAGTGTTCTCGAAGCTACTAACATGAGTTTGGCCAAACTGCGAGAGGCAGTGAAGGATAGGCGTGCCTGGCGTGCTCTGGTCCATGAACCATACAGTGGTACCTCTAGTTGCGGACACAATCTGTTCCGGGGTGCCGTTTGCACCCCGAAAAGTCTGCAACTACAGCAGCACTTCTGTGCAAGCATGGAACGCGATAGAGCACTTCTGCGCATGTGCGAAGCGCGCAGAATGCTTCTGTGCATGTGCGAAGTGCGCAGAATGCTTCTGCGCACACATGCGTGGCAAAACCCGGAAGTATACACTTCCGGGTTTTCTGCGTTCGCAAGCCGAAAAGACGCAACACGAACCTAACGCAACACGAGGGATGACTGTATTTCCGTTGGATTTGAGGGCCAGCGGGGAGGGAAAAAAACCTGAAAGATCTTGAGTAGATAGGAGCGTTCTCTCCATCAGGCCTCTTGAAGTGAAGCAACCAAGCCCCAGATTGTCTAACAGCTTCTGTGAAGATGCCTGTGGACCATTTGGCTTCTGGGAAAGAGCAGCCTGGCTGGAATTCATGAGAGGGAGAGAGCCTTTCAGCCTGCGGTCAAGGGGGCTCGCGGGGTGTCAAGTATCAAGTCAAAAGTGGGGGTCGATAGCTGATGAGCACCAGAAAGCCAGGGCAGGTGGATTTTCTTTTTCTGCATTTGATTGCGCTGCTCAAATTGTGAAGGAAGGGAAGGAGGAAGTAATCTGGAGAAGTTCATGCAACTCCTGAAAGCGAAGTGGGGATGGGGCCTTGAGCTTGCTGGATGAGGCCATTGGCCCATCTAGTCCAGCATCCTGTTCTCACAGTGGCTGACCGGATGCTCACAAGCAGGATTCGAGCACAAGAGCCCCCTCTCCTCCATGATCTTCTTCCTCCACATCTGGAGACGGCAATGCTCCTGAGAGCCGCTTGCTGGTAACCCCAGGAGAGGAGAGCTGCTTGTTGTTGTTGTTGTTGTTCAGTCGTTCAGTCGTGTCCGACTCTTCGTGACCCCATGGACCAAGGCACGCCAGGCACACCTATCCTCCACTGCCTCTCGCAGTTTGGCCAAACTCATGTTGGTAGCTTCGAGAACACTGTCCAACCATCTCGTCCTCTGTCGTCCCCTTCTCCTTGTGCCCTCCATCTTTCCCAACATCAGGGTCTTTTCTAGGGAGTCTTCTCTTCTCATGAGGTGGCCAAAGTACTGGAGTCTCAACTTCAGGATCTGTCCTTCTAGTGAGCACTCAGGGCTGATTTCTTTAAGAATGGATAGGTTTGATCTTCTTGCAGTCCATGGGACTCTCAAGAGTCTCCTCCAGCACCATAATTCAAAAGCATCAATTCTTCGGCGATCAGCCTTCTTTATGGTCCAGCTCTCACTTCCGTACATTACTACTGGGAAAACCATAGCTTTAACTATACGGACCTTTGTTGGCAAGTTGATGTCTTTGCTTTTTGCTTTTTCTTTTTTTTTTTGCTTTTTTTTTTTTTTGCTTTTTTTTTTTTTTTGCTGCTCTTGCGCTCAAATCCTGCTTCCTGGTTTCCCAAAGGCATTTGGTCGGCCATGATGAGAACAGGATTTTGGACTAGTGCGGCCATTGACTTGATCCAGCAGGGCTCTTTGCAAGTCCTTATGTTACGCTTAGGGTCAAGAATGAAAAGGTAAAGGACCCCTGTCCAGTCGTGAACGACTCTGGGGTTGCGGCGCTCATCTCGCTTTACTGGCCGAGGGAGCCGGCATTTGTCCGCAGACAGTTTTTCTGGGTCATGTGGCCAGCATGACTAAGCCGCTTCTGGTGAAACCAGAGCAGCGCAAGGAAACGCCGTTTACCTTCCCGCCGGAGCAGTACCTATTTATCTACTTGCACTTTGATGTGCTTTTGAACTGCTAGGTTGGCAGGAGCTGAGAGCGAACAACGGGAGCTCACCCTGTCGTGGGGGTTCGAACCGCCGACCTTCCGATCGGCAAGCCCTAGGCTCTGTGGTTTAGACCACAGCGCCACCCGTGTCCCTAGGGTCAAGAATAGGGCTGTGGAATTTGCAGGGTGTTTGTGTGATTATTTTGGCAAGGGATGCATGCAGGCCACAGAAAAGGCAATTGACATGGGATGCGGGCGGTCAGAAAGAGAAGGGTTGTGGCATCTGAATCGAAGCTTTGCACAAGCAAACAGAGCCTTCAGCTGTTGCTCTGGCAAACGCCCACCCTTCATATGGGAGCTTTCATAGCATAGCCAAGCCCAGAAGACCAGAGCAGGTGTCTTATGCTATGGTGACCCACAGCCTGGGGGCCATGCAGTGCACAGAGGGTAATTTGGATTATTTTCAGGCTGTTTCTTCTGGGTACCTCCCAATTGGGGGCAAGGGCCCAGCTCTACTGCTGAACTAGATTCAGAGGACGAGTCCCCTGCAATACCTGTGTCTTTGCCATCTGATCTTCTGTAAGCCAGTGGCTATAGAACCAGGCACGGCCCCTTTAAGCACCCAGTCAGCTAGCCAGCTTCTCCCTGGCCAGCCTGCCACCCTCCAGGCCTGGTCAGCCTAAATAAAGGCTTCATTCCGGCTTGGCTTTCTGCAAAGGCAACATCTCCCAGAGCTGCTTTGGCAGGGGCAATTGGAGCTGTCCAAGGTGCTGTCTATTCTCTTCTTCACCAGACACTACCTGCTTCCTCTCCAAAACTCAAGCTCCTATTTAACTGGACAGTCATGGATGGACACATGCTGGGAGTGGGGGTTTGTGTGACCCTTGTCTCCTCCTCCTCATCTTCTGTCATGGAATTGTAGAGTTGGATGGGACTCCAAGGATCATCTAGTCCAATCCCTTGCAATGCAGGAATCTAAACTAAAGCATCCAGTACAGATGGCCAACCAACCTCTGTTAAAAAATTTCCAGTTGTCCAAGGCTGTCCATTCCACCATCAAACAGCTCTTGTTGCCAGAAGGTGGTTCTTCTTCTTCTTCACCACCACCACCAGCAAGTGTGCCCATAAAACTTCTGGTTCTGATCTCAGCTCACCCAGAGATCTCCTTCCAACTTGCAAGCCCAGAGCATATGGCTTAAATATCAGCTGCGCACATGTTCAAAAACCGCCTTGGCTGCTGCTCATATCTGGCCTAAGCGATGCGTCAGTCCTCTGCACACGCCTGAGTGGAGGCCTGCCATGTGTGCCCGGGCGAAGCCGAGTGTTTTTCGATTGGGTAACCATCCACTTGGAATATTCCCGGCACGTCTCACTGCCCTAATCCACCCGGAATTTGACGGCTTCAGGAATGGGAGGAAGACATCCACATACGCCTTCGGGGGAGGGCAAATTATCGACTTCTGAAGCTGGAAACAGCGGAGCGGATGTCTGTTTGTTCAACATTTGGCTTCTTAGAATGATGGTGTCGCAAGGGAGTTACTTAAACAAATTGCTTTATTATTATAACGTTGCATGGAGGAATTAAGGAGCGTGTGTGTGTGTGGAAGAGAGAAACCGCACTTCTCCTTTTATCTCCCGTAAGAAAAGTTACTTCATTATCACTTTCACTTCATGTAAACTCCTTCCTTTTAATATGTAACCTCCCTCCTAGGGTATCACAGTTATTTATTCTGAGTTTTAGCCCTGATGTTTTCCACGTAGGCAATATTTAAACCTTATTTCATGTAATTAGTCTCATATCTTTGGGAGGTTTGTGCCAATTGGGCTGCATCTCTTTAATGTACTGTCAGTGATGGAGAGGCGAAGAAGCAGGCAGGCTGGCTCTGGGCGTCCTCAGACCTTCCACCTATGGGGGTGCCATGTCTCTCTGGGAACTGTAGCACAGAATTGGTACACTCGGTGCAAAGTTAAGAGCCATTGTTCACCCTTCACCAACCTGGTGCCCTCCAGATGTTTAGAACCTCAACTCCAGCAGCCCCAGCTGACATGAGAAGTGTGGTGTAGTGGTTAGAGTGCTGACCTAGGACTTAGCAGACCAGGATTCTAGTTCCCAGGTGGCCATAAAGCTCACCAGTCTTCCAGCCTGAGCTACCTCACAGGGTTGTGAGGCTAAAATGGGAAGGGGAAAACCCCCATACTGACATACCTCCTGGCTGGGCCATGCTGTAGAATTGGCACTTTCTGGGAATGTGACGAAGACTATAATAGGATGAATAAAACAGGACGGGCATTGTAATAGGATCAAAAGCGAGAAGCACTTTGGGAACGCACTCAAAGCCAAAAGAAAGGGCATCTGTTTGTCCCTCTCTCTTCAGGAACTGGGTACTTCTGACTTCTAGTAATAAATACATAAATAGACGCAGAGCTTGTGCAGAAAGCACTCTTGTGCAATTGAAAGCAAGGGTGGGCAACCTCAGAAGGTGGGTGAATTTAAGTGCTCCACCGCTGAATGTGTGAACAGCCTTGTGTTTGAAGTGATATGAAAGCTTTTGTCTGCAGTGTTCGATCTGCGACGGCTCTGTCTTATTTTCCCTTGGCGGTGGCTTCAATGGCCTTGATTTAAAATCAGCCCACCTTGCCGCGTGTCCCGACTTTGCGCGGAAGCCGGAGCAACGATTGGCCTTTAAAAACTCTTCCCTAGGCAGCAGCAAAGCTGAGCCCGACCAGGGGGTTGTGGAAGGTGTGTGTCTCTGTGGCCGAGCAGGGTGTGGGATTGGGAATCAAACCAGGTATGATTTATCAAGGAGAACCCTCAACGGGCTGCTTTTGTAGTTAGCTAGCTGGATGGGTTCGTTGGCTGGGTGCATTGATGATATCAATATCAAGTTTATGTTTTGGACTGGTGCGACACTGCTTTATCGTCGGATTAAGCTTTATCATCTTTTGGAACTATCAATTGACTTGTATGGACGGCACCGAACTGTTGCATCCTCACATTGTACCTCCATATATGAATTTTCTTACATAATTTGGAGTGTTAGTATGGACATATTGTATGTATATTGATTGATTTGGGTTTATGCTATATCACACATTGGATTTGGTCCATGTGCATGTTTTTGGAGATTATTATTTATAATTTATGTGCTATTATAATTATCGTTTATCAGCCGGTTACGTTTGTTGTATGATTCATGCATAGTTGTACGTAACCAGGGTTTGCTGTTGTTGGGCATTGATGATAGCACCAGAGAATTGTAGATTTGGAAGAGACCCCCAAGGATCACAGAATCATAACGCGGTAGAGTGAGAAGGGACCCCGAGAGACATATAGTCCAACCTCCTACAATGCAGGAATCTCAGCTAAAGCATCCCTGACAGATGACCATCCAACCTCTGCTTAAAGACTTCCAAGGAAGGAGGTAAAGGTAAAGGACCCCTGACAGTTAAGTCCAGTCACGAACGACTCTGGGGTTACGGCGCTCATCTCGCTTTACTGGCCGAGGGAGCCGGCGTTTGTCCGCCGACAGTTTTCCCGGGTCATGTGGCCAGCAGCGCACGGAAACGCCATTTACCTTCCCTCTGGAGCGGTACCTATTTATCTACTTACACTTTGACGTGATTTCGAACTGCTAGGTTGGCAGGAGCTGGGACTGAGCAACAGGAGCTCACCCTGCCATGGGGATTCGAACCGCCGACCTTCCAATCGGCAAGCCCAAGGCTCAGTGCCACCCGCATCTCTGAAGGAAGAAGAGTCCACCACCAATATTGCAAAGGAATACTGAAACATGGAGAGCTGAACTTAAACTTGGAGAAATGTAATTTGGGAGACACCGGAAATGACAGATTTGTACATCATTCTTTGCTATGTTGGGGAAGTCTGGTTCCTTCGGAGGAAATCTCGCCACCCGCTGCCACTGATGTGGTTTGCAGGTGAGCAAGAGACCGCCTGGCTTTGAAATCTGCAAGTCTGTATGGTGGATCAGGGCCAGTCACGGTACAGACGAGAGAATGGTTATACCTTGTGTTGCCAAAATAGCTCGTACCGCCTGGAACGGCCTCCACAAAATTCGCGTGGCCAGAACGCCTTCCGTTTACGTGCCTTAATTGCAGATAAATACTATGCTGTTTGAAGAAATGTCTTTTAAAAGCCAGATCCCTGGTTTGCTGTCGGGATCAGTGGGGTGCTAATGCGCCTGCCTCCCGGCTGAGAGCGCCTAATTCAGCATCTCATCTTGCCGGCACACTCTCGGCCTAACTGATTTCGCCTCTTGGTGGGCTTGAAATCAACAAGAAAGCTAATTGCCATTCCTGCCGCATCCGACGACGAGTCCCGGAATAATTTGCCCCAAATAAGAAGCAGACGAACCAGCCCTTCTAATGAGATCCCCAAAAATGTCTTGTTTGCTTCCAAATTTCCTCTCCTCCCTGCTAGGAGATGCTGGAGAAGGTTAAAACTGCTTTAGACTTGATAGCTTCGAACAAAGGGCGAGGATAATATTTCTATTGTCGGCTGACCTGTCTCAATTTGGGGCTGTGAAGATTCTTCCTGAGACTCTGCCAACAGGGCAAGGGAGAGATAGAGTCCCTGATATTTGCTGTTGCTCTTGAGCCGGCCCAGCCAGACAGGAACCACAGCCCAAGAGATTTTGCGCTCTAAGCAAAGGACAAGGTCCACCATCGCCGGAATCCATGCGCAGAAGACAATAAAACACCCCCAGGACACACGGCACCTGAGGGCAGGAGAGTTGTGCCAGGTGGGTTCAGGGCAGGAGGGATGGCACATGCCGACCTGTCCTCTAAAACCTCTCTGCAGCTTTCCCTGGCACAACTCTGCCTGATGGTAGGGCCAGTCTGATGCAATTCAAATTTATTTCTATTTCATGCAACCAACCAACCTCAAATAGGTTTACAAGAATAGAGAGAGAGAGAGAGAGAGAGAGAGAGAGAGAGATACATCGATCCACGCAGCGATTCCCAGACCGTCCGCAGGTCAGATCCAGAAGACAATTGGGCCGGATCTGGCCCCCGGGCCTTAATTTCCTTACCTATGATACAGATGATGAATTAATAGCAATTGAAGACTTTTGAAACATTAAGATACCAACAGGCTCAAACAGATAAAAACTCACTTGTTGGCATCCGTCTGTCTGGAGAGACAATGGAGAGCGTCTCCGGGGGTGAAGTCAAACTGCTAGAGAATCATTGTGGCTGCAGAGACCGGGAACTCCTAACTGCTTCCTCCTGCATTGCAAACCTAATAGTGATAGGCAACAATAAAAATAATATCTACAATATTATTATTACTATTAGATTTTGTGGCATCACAAAGCCAATTCAGAGTCTTGGCCCTCACTCTGAATGTACTTTATGAAGAGACCTTTGGACACAGAGGAGGAGATTGGATTTCACATGCGCACACAAACTATATACACTGGGCGCCAGCTCTGTGCCTTTTGTTTTATTTCAGATTGGTTAGTCTTTGAACCCCTTGCAAATTCCCGCATTTGGCCTCCTCCTTTGTGCCATTTGGGCATTTTTGAATTCAGCGTCGACTGAAACCAACACAAAGCAGGAATGGATCCTGCTCCACACTTGTGTTAGCCTTGCTGCTAAGAAAACCTGCTTCCGCCACCCTCCCCATCCTGCGAGGAGCTCCTCTCCAACAGCTTGGGTTTCCAGGAGGGTCCCTCACCTGAAAGACGAAAACGAGAGCCGACAAGCTCGTGGCGAGGATATGTGAGAAGCTGCCCCCCGGAGAGCCTGTTTAGACTCGAGCCGCGTCTTCAACCATCTGGTACCGACAAGGCTTCCTAAATCACGGCTTGGGCTGCTTGTTCCAGACATCAATATTATTTATGTATATAATCAAATCTCTATAAACAGCCGCAGCGTGTGCTCGGGTGCCTACCGGAATATATCGCGGCACGAGAGAGACAAACACCAGAGGCGCAGAACTTTATGGGGAATGGGATAAAACGTCCGCCCAAGCTGTCAAGGTTGTAATAAAGCCATCTTTATTTAGTGGCACCCCGACCATCGCCAGGGTCTCAATCGGGCGCCGGTGATGTGCAGTGCGCATTCTGAACGCCGCACAGGTACGGAGTAGGCCTGCAATTTATGCGAGGGGTTTACGTTCTGGGGATTCGCGCACAAAGGCATCGTCACGGAAGGTCGGGAAGACGCCCTGGGATCTCCCCCTCTGGAGATGTAGCATGGGGGGGGGCAGCAGGGGCCGCCGCCCTCAGCGGAAATTCAGAAAGTGGGCCAAAGATGCCACAAAACTGGGAGGGAGGTGGCTCCCTTTTCTGGGCCAGCAGCAGTAGGACACATGGAGAGGACGTCTCCGGGGCGGCCGGATGGGTTGTGAGTGGATAGCAGGCAGCCAGCGAGGCCCCCCTTGCCAGGATGGAGTCCCCCCCTTGCCAGGATGGAGCCCCCTCTCATTGCCCACCCCTCTCAGCATCTCGTGATGGCACGGCACACGCTTCTCATGCCATGGCTGGTGCCGCTGCCGTGTGCATCAGGTTGCTGCTGTTCCGGGTGGCCCCCTCAGATCCTTCCTGCCCCAGGGCTGCCGGAGAACCCCCAGCCCAAGGCTCATCAGTACGGGAGCGGGCCAGCAGCACAGCGGCTTCTGGACCTGACAGGCGGATCTTCCTGTGGGCATACTACAAGCGAGCTGCAGTGCCCCATCTCTTTAGCACCTTGCCCCAGGCACAGGCAACTGACGCTACGCCACTGTCCCCCTGACAGCTCTCCTTTCCTTACTGTGCTCTGTGGCAGTTGCGTGAGGCTTCTGGGAGGCCGTGGGAGATCTCGCAGGGCCTTCCCAAGATCTTGGGTGGTCCCACAGTATCTTGTGGGGTCCCACAACTTTCCCAGAGCCCCATAAGCAAAGTGGAGGACTCACAAACTCTTTCCACGGCACAGAAAGAGCTTTTTAAGCATTCTGGCATGCTTAGCAGGATCTGGAAAGGTCCCGTGGAACGGGCACACCGTGAAAGGTCTCAGATGACAATTGCAGGGTCTGAGGCTCCCAGCTTCTGCTAGAGCAGGGGACAGCAACCTTTTTCAGCCATGGGCCGGTCCACCATCCCTCAGACCATGTGGTGGGCTGGACTATATCCTTGGGGGGGGGGGAATGAACAAATTCCTATGCCCCACAAATAACCCAGAGATGCATTTTAAATAAAAGCACACATTCTACTCATGTAAAAACACGCTGATTCCCGGATCGTCCGTGGGCCAGATTGAGAAGGCGATTGGGCCACATCTGGCCCATGGGCCTTAGGTTGCCTACCCCTGTGCTAGAGCATTACTTCTCAGACTTTTTTCTCTGAAGCACACTTTCAGAATAAAAATTTGCTCACGCCACACTGAATTTTGTATTGATAACGTATACATTGGAAAACAACAAACTTCCAGCAGTGCTTGATTTATAACACAGATCACAACGATCACAGGACATCCAGAAAGTATAAAACAATGCAGCTGCATAAGAAAATGAATCATTCCCACAATATAATTACCAATGAGCCTCTTGCAGACGTACTTTGAGTATTTTCTGCAAACCCAAGGAGAGGCGTGAGCTTGCTTTTGCCGGGTAATCCCATTTATATAAGGTCTCATTTGAGACAAGCCAACTCTCCTCTCCTCATCAACACAAAGAAGCCTTTGTATTTTCCGAACTTTCATATTTGTCAGAGCTGGAAATCTCTGCTCACAACAATATGTCGTGGAGAACTGTAGAAGAATAGCCAATGCTCTCGAAGAAAGATAGAGATACTGTTTCTGGTTCTATATCCCCCAAAATTACTTTGATATTATCCTGTCCAATACTAAACTGAAATGTTTCAATGTTTATTTGATTGCTCTTGAATGTTCCCGCCACACTTGCCTTCCTTTCCCGCCAAACCCTGGGAGAACCTGTGGCCTAGACACCTATTAGTGCTGACCTTTAAAGCCCTAAACGGCCTCAGTCCTGTATACCTGAAGGAGCATTTCCACCCCCACCGTTCAGCCCGGACACTGAGGTCCAGCTCCGAGGGCCTTCTGGCGGTTCCCTCCCTTCGAGAAGTGAGGTTACAGGGAACCAGGCAGAGGGCCTTCTTGGTGGTGGCGCCCACCCTGTGGAACGCCTTCCCACCAGATGTCAAGGAAATAAACAACTATCTGACTTTCAGAAGACATCTGAAGGCAGCCCTGTTTAGGGAAGTTTTTAATGTTTGATGTTTTATTCCGTTTTTAATGTTCTGCTGAAAGCCACCCAAAGTGGCTGGGGAAACCCTGCCAGATGGGCGGGGTAGAAATAATAAATTATTTATTTATTTATTTATTTATTTATTTATTTATTTATATTGTACTTACCTTGTGTTCAGCTTGGTGGTTGATGGGTGGGGTACAAATAATAAAACTATTTTTATTATTATTCCTGTCATCTATAGGTGACTTCCCGCCACCGCCGCCACCACCACCTCCTTCGGACGATCTTGGGAATCCTCCTCCGCCGCCGCCCAGTGCTTTTCTTCCTCCTCCTCCTCCTCCTCCTGATGAAGCCATGTTCAACGTTCAGGTAAGAAGGCGTCCATAGAGCTGCTAAGGGCACGGGTCGGGTTCTTGTGGAGCCCGGCTACGGTCAAGGCGAATCAAGTGCCCATGGTGCTAGGTGCTGTACAGCGGCACTGATGATCACCCAAAGAAAGAGCTGCTTCACGTGGCTTGTAGTTAAACTGTGGAACTCCCTCCCGCAGGAGGCAGCGGTGGCCACCAACGTGGATGGCTTTAGAAGAGGATTGGGCAAATTTGTGGAGGAATTGTGCTTGAGTTCTGCTTGTGGGTTTCCCTTTGGTGTATCTGGTCGGCCACAGCAAGAACAAGATGCTAAATGGGCCATTGGCCTGATCCAGCAGGCCTCTTCTTATTTTCTTAGTTGTTGTTGTTCAGTCGTTCAGTCGTGTCCGACTCTTCGTGACCCCATGGACCAGAGCACGCCAGGCACGCCTATCCTTCACTGCCTCTCGCAGTTTGGCCAAACTCGTGTTAGTAGCTTCAAGAACACTGTCCAACCATCTCATCCTCTGCCGTCCCCTTCTCCTTGTGCCCTCCATCTTTCCCAACATCAGGGTCTTTTCTAGGGAGTCTTCTCTTCTCATGAGGTGGCCAAAGTACTGGAGCCTCAACTTCAGGATCTGTCCTTCCAGTGAGCACTCAGGGCTGATTTCCTTCAGAATGGAGAGGTTTGATCTTCTTGCAGTCCATGGGACTCTCAAGAGTCTCCTCCAGCACCAGAATTCAAAAGCATCAATTCTTCGGCGATCAGCCTTCTTTATGGTCCAGCTCTCACTTCCGTACATTACTACTGGGAAAACCATAGCTTTAACTATACGGACCTTTGTCGGCAAGGTGATGTCTTTGCTTTTTAAGATGCTGTCTAGGTTTGTCATTGCTTTTCTCCCAAGAGCAATCTACCTACTTTATTTGCAAACTCAAAATGTCTCTGTTTCAAATATTTTAATTTATTTTCAAATATTTCTATTTCATTTCTTGAAGCATTTTAATAGCTTAGCCTTTCTTGTTTTCTTAATGGTCAGTTTCCATCCAGGTGTCTCATGAACACCACTAAGTTGGGGGTCGGCAGGGTGAGGGATTTGCCGCCAATAAGTATTTTATTCCTTTGCCAACTCAAGGAAGATGATACCCGTCTGCAGCATTTGCCCAGTTCTTTTCCAAAGCGTTGCATGTGCATGGCCCAATTAAGCCTCGCAACAACAGCCCTGCAGTGCAGACCAGTACCTTGCCATTTCAGATCTGAGGCTGAAGTGGTCGCTGCACTTACTGTCACACCTTGTAGGTTTGTGGCTGGTCTGCGTTTCTATCCGGAGGGCTCCCATCTCACTTCAGAACTAATAAGCAGTTTTGCTTTGTTACTGGCTGCTGGTTTTATTTGACATTACCCTGTTTCTCCTAAAATAAGACATAGCCATAAAATAAGCCGTAGCAGGATTTCTACACATTTGAGAAATATAAGCCATACCCTGAAAATAAGATATAGGGATGTGGCACCTCTCCCTTAAGACCAGGCATCCCCAAACTGCGGCCCTCCAGATGTTTTGGCCTACAACTCCCATGATCCCTAGCTAACAGGACCAGTGGTCAGGGATGATGGGAATTGTAGTCCCCAAACATCTACAGTCCTGAGGGCTGGTTATAATAATAATAAAATAATAATAATAACTTTTATTTATACCCCGCCCTTCCCAGCCGAAACTGGGCTCAGGGCAGCTAACATCAATAAAATTACAATAAAGTATAAAAGAAAGAAAAAACCGTTAATTAAAATACAGGTTAAAATACAATTTAAAATGCCGCTTCATTGATCGCCCATAATCAAAACCATAAGGGGAGGAAACATCAGACTGAGTCCAACCCGAAGGCCAGGTGGAACAGCTCTGTCTTGCAGGCCCTGCGGAAAGATGTCAAATCCCGCAGGGCCCTGGTCTCTTGTGACAGAGTGTTCAAGTTGGGGCCAGTACTGAAAAGGCCCTGGCCCTGGTTGAAACCAGTCTAACAACCTTGTGACTCGGGACCTCCAAAATGTTGTTATTTGTGGACCTTAAGGTCCTCTGCGGGGCATACCAGGACAGGCGGTCCCGTAGGTACGAGGCCTGGAGTGAACTACCGTACTTTTCCGTGTATAAGACTATGTTATTTTCTCTTAAAATCATGCTAAAAAGTGGGGGTCGTCTTATACATGGATAGTGCATAGGTTGGAAGTTTGATTGGTCGCTGCTGCAGCTGTCAGCAGCTGTTGTGTGTGTTATTGGTTGCTGCGTCAGTGGGTCTTGATTGGCTGGCGCTGCGGCAGTCGGGCGGGCAACTGGCAGCTTCTGCCGGCAATGGGACAGACAGGAGGTGGATCATGTGACACGTGCGACTGAGCAATTTTTGGCAAACCCCCCCCCAAAAAAGCTCAAACAACTCTGGGCAATCCTACACAAAAAAAAGCTCATTGCAGGGGGTTGGACTAGATGACCCCCTGGGGTCTCAGTTATGAGAAGATGAGACTTGGCAGGGCAAGTTCTCCCACGGCTCAGTTATGGAGAGCAAAGATGGGATTCACATCAGTAGTATTTTGCATCCGGATGATGTCTCTGCCTGATCCGTTGGTGACATTCTGTCGACCGGCTGAGAATGAGAGCTTCTGTTTTGTTGAGAATCTCCCACCAGTCGCGGCTGCCGGACTTGTCCTGCGCCAGGAAGCCTCCCTTTTCCTCCTCCTCCTCCTCCTCCGATTGTTCGGCGTGCCACCTTGCCGCCAGAGACCGTTAATTCTATTTAATGGCTAATTAAACGCTAATTCATGCTGCATTTGGAACAGGATTAAGGTCGGCGGGGGTGGGAGCCAGCAAAGAAACGGGAAGCTCTCGCAGTGGCCATAATTATCGATAATGAGCTCTGGGCTGTAATTTTATTAATTAAAAGGGGAGAGAAGAGGCAATATCCTCTGGAGCTGTTCTCCGTCAGAAAAAGCGCTGCTGCCGGGAAGAGGTTTAATGGCCTTTTCGGATGGGCCTGCGTCTTGATCTTCGTCCCCAGATGGGACGCAAGTGGGGGGCAAAGGAGCTGGGTTTTTTTTGGGGGGGGCAGAAGAAGCCGCACCACCTCCTATTCCCTTTAACTCCAAAAACACACCCCAAGACACAGAGGTTTCCCCAAAAAACTCAGTATAATTTCCAAGCCAGATACAGCTTTCATTCTAGCCAAGCAATAATGAGTCGTCTTCACAACAACATAAACTGATTTGGTGTGTAAAGTACCCTATATACTCGAGTATAAGCCTAGTTTTTCAGCACATTTTTTGTGCTGAAAAAGCCGCCCTCGGCTTATACTCGAGTGAGGCAGGCAGTGGCTCCTATGAAGCTTTCCCAGGTTTTTTGTGGTAAAATTGGGTGCCTCGGCTTATATTCGGGTCGGCTTATACTCGAGTATATAGGTAGTTTCTCTGTGTTATTCCACCTCTCTGCGACCGATATAGCGTCTATGGGTCTCCTGTTTTTCCTGCATTTGCTGTTGGCCAAATGCACCAAGCATTGATGCATTAATACAATTCCCCAGGAGGCAGGGTTAAAGTTACCCGAGGGTAGGTTTCATTTTAGAATTTTTTTATATATACAGTGGTACCCCGGGTTGCGCACTCAATTCGTTCCGGGGTGCCGTTCGCACCCTGAACAGTGCGCAACCCGGGCGGCTCTTTTGCGCATGCTCTAGAATGTGCGAGATCTTGCAATCTCACGCTTCTGCGTAGGACACTTCTGCGCATCCACGGACATGTGCAGAAGCGTCCGTGCGGTGAAATCTACTTCCGGGTTGCCGGCGTTCGCATCCCGAACGTACGCAACATGGAGCGTACGCAATCCGGGGGTATGACTGTAATAAATTTTTATTGAGTTTTCAATTTTTACATTTCAAAATAAACATTTTATGAACTTTAAAATATCCAATGACTTCCCTTCTTCTACATTCCTGAACATTTTACTATAGCCATTCAAATCAGTTTTCCACTTTTACATCCATCAAAAATGATTTACTCTGCTGAATTTATCTCAGTGCTGCCAGCGTTTTCAGGTGTATACAGTTATTTTCCATATATTCAATAAATGTCTTCCACTCTTCTTTAAATATATGTTCTTCTTGCTCTCTTCTTCTATGTGTTAAATCTACACGTTCTGCATATTGTGTCAGTTTAAGTTGCCAGTCCTCTTTAGTTGGGTGGAACGTCGCTAACTTTCTATTTTGGGGCTAACAAAACACGAGCCGCAGTTGTTGAATACATAAATAACTTTTTTCTGACACCTAGGGATTTCTGTCAGGGTTATTCCCAACAAAAAGGACTCTGGTTGTTTTGTTTGTTTTAAAGTAGTTTCAAACATGTTTTTTCAATTCATTATAAACCTTTCCCAATATACTTTTACCTTTTTACATGCCCACCACATGCGAAAAAAGGCTCCCTTTGCTTTTTTACACTTCCAACACTTATCTGAATATGTTTTATAAATCTTAGCCAACCCACTTGGAGTTAGGTACCATCTATGAATCATTTTCAAATAATTCTCTTTCGGTGAATAACATGCAGTAAATTTCAGGGCGCTTCCCCAAAGTTTCTCCCAGAGGATAAGATCTATATTGTGTCCTTATATCCATTGCCCAGTGTTTTGTTGAAGCTTTAACTAGCTCGTCTTTTGTTTCCCATTCTAATAAAAATTACACATTTTAGAACGAAGTTTATCCTTATTTTGTAAGAGTTCTTTTTCAAATTGTGAGCTTTGGTCCAAAAATCCATTCTTTCTATCTAATTTAAACATGTTGTATATCTAGTGAAATTGCAAGCAATCCGTAACTTGGCTCCCTAAGTTTTCCACTGATTTCAGTCTGGGTCAGCAGTTCCCTGTCAGTTGCCCATTGCTAGTCCATATTAACTCTCTTAATTATAATTGCTTCAATGGGAGATAGCCATAAATGTGTTTTTCTTTCCAGGAAATTTTTATATTTCTCCCAGACTCTATACCAAGGGTAGTCAACCTTTTTTTTAAAAAAAAAAAAAATTAAAAGTTCCAAATATACACAAAATAAATCATGCATTCAAACAAGCAAACAAACATAACAATATGTATACCTACAAACTTACATACACAATCCTCTATCTTCTTAATTGTGTGTCTTAGTTTAAATCATGTTCCAGTTACAAATATCACATATTCCAACTAAACCTTACAAACAAAACTAAATTAAATAACTTCCGTCTGCTCTTCACTCGGGTAATTAAGCTAATCTATCTAGTGACTGTTTTCATAGTTCTATGTATTAATATATTTTAAACTTAGTATTTTACCTCTCATGTTTAATTATTCCTCCCAATATCCATACGAAGTGATCAGAAATTAGAAATTAGATTAACTGAAATAGTAAGAGGCAATAGCAATCAAATATTCAAAAAAAACTGGGAGAAATTTGGAGATTACATGAAAAAGGAATGCCCCACAATAAAATCTTGGTAGTCAACCTTTTTATACCTTCCGCCCACTAATGCATCTTTCTTGATGGTAAAATTTCCTTACCGCCCACCAGTAAAGCCACAGTACTTCTGGCTTGTCAGGATTCAACCTCAACATAATTTGTCAACATAATTTGTTTTACATTTTTTTTCTGATTTTCCCCATGCCCCCCCCCCCGAAGCACCCATTTCAGAGACATCAGTATTATCGCCACATTTTCCTCCTACCCAGACCCACAGCAAGGATGGTTGTTTGAGGACGGGGTGGGGGGGGTGGGGGGGGGTGTCTGCAAAGGCAGACACACTAGTAGTTCCTATCTCCTCATATATCTCTAATTTTGACATAGGTGAATGAGGAGAACTGCCCCCAAAATGTGCTGTGCAGAGCACCCCACAGGCCATAAATTCACCTCCGGCTCCACCTGTCTGTTCCTCATTTTTTCCACCCTTAATGCCGAATGGTTTCTCCACGGCATTCCTTAATTTCTTTGTGTGTTCCTTTCCTCTTCCTCTAGGTCAGCGCCGGCGGCAAGACCCTGGAGGAGAGGCGTTCCAGTCTGGACGCGGAAATCGACTCCTTGACCAGCATCCTGGCCGACCTGGAGAACAGCTCGCCTTACAAGCCGCGGACGCAACAGGTCAGAGTTGGGGAGAGGTGACAGAGGGACACAGGGCCCAGCGGCCACTCTCAACCTCTTCTCTCGGACGGGGGCTTGAGCTGGGGCCGTACGGTGTTTGAAATATACTCGGAGTCGAGTGTGGATTTCATGCTCTTTATTCAGCTCATAGTAGCGTGGAATGAAAGTTCCCCCAGAACGTCTGCTTTATATACATTATTTACACAATGGGCCCCACGTGATTGGCTCATTCCGGGATACTCCTATAGGCCAATCAGGTTGCGGATTCACTTCCACCTGGAACTGGATTGGGTGGCTCCTGCGGACCAATCAGACTGCTGCATTCTGGATCCTATTGTTCTAGGACCAATCAAACTCCTGCATTCTGAATCCTATTGTTCTAGGACCAATCAGACTGCTGCATTCTGAATCCTATTGTTCTAGGACCAATCAGACTGCTGCATTGTGGATCCTATTCAACTCAGTACATAGCAGTGTTGCATGCTGCATGTTGCATTCAAAACAGACCGTGAAAAAGTGCCAAGGTATTTACCGTATTTTCCGGCATATAAGACGACTGGGCGTATAAGACAACCCCCAACTTTCCCAGTTAAAATATAGAGTTTGGGATATACTCGCCTGTCAGGGACTGGCCAGAGCCAGGAGGGGTGGTGGAAGGGGCAGAGCAGCCAAGCAGCCACCATCTAACACCGGAGGAGGTGTTGCAGACGTGGGAAGAGGAGGAGGCGGCTCCAAAGCTGTCACCAGAGATAGGGAAGGAGGTATGGAGAAGTGAAGGTGAGGGGCTGTCGCCGCCTGTGTTGTCACCTGAAACGGAGGGTCTGGGAGAGCCAATAAGGTTAGAGGAGGAAATGGAGACGGAAGGGGAGCAGGGGCTCGAAGATCTTGGCAGTGCCTCGACAGCAACTTCCAGGGAAGATGAGAGTGAAAGAGAAGGGGCCAGCGCCGCGACGGATAGGGTTAGAAAGAGGAAAAGGCGGAGCGAGAGGCGGCGCTGGGGTTTTGCCAAGCTCTTATGCTGGGGCGAAAATCGAAAGTCTTTATTAGGGGGATCTGACACATCGGAGTCGGATGATGAACTGTGATGCTTGTACAACGGACTTGTAAATAAAGCTATTAGTTTAGTAAACCCGCTCAAGGCGTGCTTACTCTTGAGGAGGACACACATCCACCTCACAGCATCCCCCTAATCATCGTAACCTCCTCAAGGAGTGAAAAGGTGCCAAGATGAGCGTTTCAGAAGATGAAGCGGCAGTCCCTGGTGCAGCGGCTGGCGGAGGAGCGACCAACTGGGAAGCTAGAGCGAGAGAGCTGGAAAGAAGGTACGAGATTGCTCAGGCTCAGCTCCAGGAGGCGAGGCTTCACGCCGGGCAAGGGAGAGGGACCGCAGGAGGGAGGAGAATAACTTCCATGGGGAGCAGATTCCATGGCCGGCCAGAGGATTATTTAGGCTTCAAAACGGACATGATGTATGCCTTAGAACTGCATCAGGATGAGTTTAAGAATGAAGCTGAGCAAGTGGGCTTTGTGATTTCGCATTTTGAGGGTCCTGCGAAAGATTGGGTGCGCCCATTAATTTTGGCCAAGAATCCTGCCCTCCAGAACATCAAAGACTTCTTTGAAGGGATGGACATTGTTTACACAAGCCGGTCTCAGCGGGAGATCGAGGCAAGGCAGCTTTTAACGCTAAGGCAAGGGAACATGACTGTTAGAGAATACCAAGCTCAATTCTCGCTGCTTGCACACCGCTTGGGGTGGGACTTGAAATCTGCCCCGATGCTTGCATTGTTCAAGATGGGACTGTCGGATGAGGTTCAGGATGGGCTGGCAAAATCGGGGCCCCTGGACGACTTAGACAGTTTAACGCAAGCAGCCATGGCGATTGGGGTGCGTTTGGAATTGAGAGACAAAATGAAGCGGGAGGGCAAGCAAGGGAGGTGGATCAACTTTCGATTCCCTCCTCCTGCGGAAAGACCCTCTGGTGCGCTCTCACACCCCCAACAGGAAACGCCAATGGAGATAGGAGGAGCCCGCGCGCGCCCTCTTTCAAATGCAACGGCTGTTAAGGGGAGTGACGCGCAGGGCGGGAAAGGAGCCAAGAGGTGTTACATATGTCAAAAAAGTGGACACCTAGCCAGAAATTGTGATCAAAAGAGGCTGTGGCAGGGGATGGCTGGAATGGTCTTGAGGGAGGGGGCAGAAGACGTTCCGGTGGCGGGAAACGAAAGTGCCTGGCAGCAGAGCAAGGGGACCAGCAGCCAGGCGGATCAGCAGTGAAGCGTCCCCTCAGCGACACGCCTCCTACAACCCCTCCCGCCCAACCCTCATGTTCCCTCCCCAACGCACCGAAGCCTGGGATCGTGATGGAAGTTACTCTGGAATTGCCCAATGGCTGCTCTATGCAAATTCCGGCTTTAATTGACAGCGGGGCCAGCACGGATTTTTTTGATAGGGATTTTGCTCTTCAGCATCAGCTGCATCTCTTGCAGGTGGATTTCCCCCTCCAGGTCACCACCATCGATGGTAGAGAATTAAAAGGGGGGGCCGTCACCCACAGCACACCCCCCATGAGAATGCAAATAGGAAGGCACTCGGAGGTAGTGGCCTTCCACGTCACCACCTTGGCAGGTCCGCCCATCATTTTGGGTATGGGATGGCTGAATCGACACGATCCCATCATCAGCTGGGGTCAGCGCTCTCTGACGTTTGGATCTGCGTACTGCATGGAACACTGTTTGCAGCAGCTATACGACCCCCAGCAGACAGCAGTAGCAGTGCTGCAGGCGGGGGAGGTGACACTCCCTGAGCAGTATACACAGTTCCAGCAGGTGTTTAGCAAGACGGAAGCTGACAAACTACCCCCCCCACCGCCCCTACGACTGTCAAATTAACCTGATACCAGGAGCGCAGCTGCCCCCAGGCAAACTTTACACAATGTCTGAGCAGTAGATGACGGACCTGCAGGCATTCATTGACAAAAACCTGGCCAGGGGTTTCATCAGGGAGAGCAAGGCAGTGGGGGGCAGTCCTGTGTTTTGGGTGGCCAAAAAGAATACGCAGGAGAAAAGACTCATTTGTGATTTCAGAATCTTAAACTCCTTGACCTTGCCCATCTCCTACCCCATGCCCAGAATTGATGATCTGCTGGCGGCAGTACGCAAAGGCAGGATCTTCACAAAGCTGGACCTCAGAGGGGCGTACAACCTCATCAGGATCAGGGAGGGGGATGAGTGGAAAACCACCATGTACACACCCCTCGGAGCTTATGAGTACCTGGTCATGCCTTTTGGATTACAGGCAGGCAGCCAATGCTTCCAGGCATTCATGCATCACGTGTTAGGACCCCTGCTGTTTCGACACGCAGTCGTGTATCTTGATGATATCTTAGTGTACTCGCAAAACATGGAGGAACACGTGAAGCACGTCACGGAAGTGTTGCGCAGGCTCCAGCAGCACCAGCTATGTGTCAAGCTGGAGAAGTGCCACTTTCATACCACGGAGGTGGACTTTCTGGGCTATCGTCTTTCGGATAAGGGCATAGCCATGGACATGGACAAGGTGGAGGCAATTCTGAATTGGGAGAGCCCCAAAACCAAGAAGGATGTGCAAAGATTCGTCGGTTTCGCAAATTTCTATAGAAAGTTCTTACCGAACTTCGCTCACATGACGGCCCCCATCACAGACTGCTTAAGGGGGAAGAAGAAGTTCCGGTGGACAGAGGAGGCTCAGCGCGCCTTTGACGCCCTCAAGGCAGCCTTTGCGTCGGAGAGACAGATGCTGCACGTAGATCCCGCCAGACCCATCAGGATAGAAACGGATGCGTCGAATCGGGCCATCGCAGCGGTTCTGCTCCAGCAAGACACGACACTGGAATGGAGGCCTTGCGCGTTTTACTCCAGGAAGCTGAGTCCTGCAGAAGCTCGCTACGCGATCTGGGACAGGGAGCTGTTGGCAGTGGTAGCGGCTTTCAAGCATTGGCGCCATTTCTTGGTGGGCGCGCAGCAACAAATCCAGGTCTACACGGACCACAAGAACCTAGAGTATTGGCGCACGGCCAGAATACTCAACCAGAGACAGATGCGATGGGCAGAGTTCTTCGCGGATTTCAATTTTCACATCCAGTACATTCCAGGTGACCAAAACGTCAGAGCGGACGCCTTGTCCAGAAAACCTGAGTACCTGGAAGAAGAAGGACCTCCGGTGGCCAGAGCGATCTTCAAGCCTGAACAATGGCGGTGTGGGGCGACTTTGGGGGGTCGGGAAGAACTCGTGCGCCTCACGCAGGCCGATGACTTTGCTCAGAACAAACTGAGGGAAATCAGGGAAGGGGCGTCCAGGGCGAAAGGGTTCGAGGAAAAGGAGGGTTTACTGTTTTTCAAAGGGGCACTGTATATTCCAGGGGAGGAGATGCGAGCCAGAATACTCAGGCAGCTGCACGACAACCCCACAGCAGGCCACTTTGGGCAGTTCAAGACCACGTTGCTGGTCACAAGGGAGTTTTGGTGGCCCAAGATCAGGCAGGAGGTCAAGGAATATGTCAGGGGGTGTGAGGTTTGTCAAAGAGCCAAAGGGGAACGGGAACGACCGGCTGGGTTACTGGAACCCCTCCCCACCCCCAGTAAGCCATGGGAGGCGGTTTCCTTGGATTTCATCACCGATCTTCCTCCATCTAGAGGGAAAACGGCGGTGCTTGTAGTAGTCGACCTCCTGACCAAGATGGCGCATTTCATAGCTTGCCCCAAGGTGGTATCGGCTGAGGAAACGGCCAAGCTGTTTGTGCAGCATGTTTTCAGGCTGCATGGGTTGCCACAGAGGTTGATCTCAGATCGTGGAGTTCAATTTACCTCCCGCTTTTGGCGCAAGCTCATGCAGATCTTGCAGGTGCAGGTAAATTTATCCTCTGCACGGCACCCCCAATCCAACGGCCAGGCGGAACGTGTGAACTCAGTTTTGCAGCAATACCTGCGTTGTTATGCCTCTCAGCAGCCCAATGATTGGAGTGATAAGCTATCGCTTGCTGAGTTTTCGTATAACAACTCGCAGCATGTATCCGCAGGCATGTCTCCTTTCCAGGCTAATTATGGCAGTCACCCAAGAGCCTTCCCAGGGGGGGAGGGCACATGGGAAGGGGGGCAAGTACCAGCAGCGGAGCAATTTGCAGAAGAACTGCAAGCTTTGCACCAGTTGCTCCAAGACAACTTGGAAAGGGCGAAAGCGGCTTACAAGAGGGCAGCAGACCAGCACCGCAGGGAGGGGGAGACCATCCAAGTGGGAGATAGGGTTTGGTTGTCCACACAGGGATTGCCCATGCCAGGCAGGGGCAAAAAGCTGCGGCAGTGCAAGCTTGGCCCCTTTGAGGTGGTTGAGCAGATCAACCCTGTGGCTTTCAAGTTACAACTGCCGGATTCCATGAGAATACACCCGGTGTTTCACAGGTCGCTCTTGTCCAAATTCAGAGAGCCACACAGGTATCAACAGGGGTACCAACAGGGGTCGCAGGAAATGCCGTTAATAGACGCGGAACAGTTCAATGAAGCCACGGCAATCCTGGACTCCAGGTGGCGGGGGGAGGAACTGCAGTACCTAGTGGCGTGGGAAGGCGAACCAGCATCGGAAAATGCGTGGATTCCAGCGGAGCAGATCACTAGGGAGCATTTAGTATGGGAATTCCACGAATTGTACCCCAATAAGCCCAAGCCATATGAGTGGCAATTGCGAGAGGTGTTTCAATCCACGGATTCGGAGGAGGGGGAATTTGGGGGGTTCCCATCATCCAGTGAAGAGAATGGTGGTCGGGATGAGGAGTGGCAGGGATCCAGGTGGTATCCCCCTCCATGGAGTAGAGACGACTGGGAAGCGGGGGGCTCTTCCTCCTCATCGTCGACCAGCGCAGATACCACGGTATTTCTGGGACCCCGCTCCCCGCCAGAAATGGCAGAGGAAATGGAGGGCGGAGAATGGGATCATGCAGGAGACCTGGGATACCTTTGGGACACTCCCACCGAGCCGCCTCAGGGAGGGAAGGGGGGCTTCGAAGGGGGGATGGATGTCAGGGACTGGCCAGAGCCAGGAGGGGTGGTGGAAGGGGCAGAGCAGCCAAGCAGCCACCATCTAACACCGGAGGAGGTGTTGCAGACGTGGGAAGAGGAGGAGGCGGCTCCAAAGCTGTCACCAGAGATAGGGAAGGAGGTATGGAGAAGTGAAGGCGAGGGGCTGTCGCCGCCTGTGTTGTCACCTGAAACGGAGGGTCTGGGAGAGCCAATAAGGTTAGAGGAGGAAATGGAGACGGAAGGGGAGCAGGGGCTCGAAGATCTTGGCAGTGCCTCGACAGCAACTTCCAGGGAAGATGAGAGTGAAAGAGAAGGGGCCAGCGCCGCGACGGATAGGGTTAGAAAGAGGAAAAGGCGGAGCGAGAGGCGGCGCTGGGGTTTTGCCAAGCTCTTATGCTGGGGCGAAAATCGAAAGTCTTTATTAGGGGGATCTGACACATCGGAGTCGGATGATGAACTGTGATGCTTGTACAACGGACTTGTAAATAAAGCTATTAGTTTAGTAAACCCGCTCAAGGCGTGCTTACTCTTGAGGAGGACACACATCCACCTCACATCGCCATATAAGAAATACGACCCGGCGTATAAGACGACCCCCGACTTTTGAGAAGATTTTCCTGGGTTAAAAAGTAGTCTTATACGCAGGAAAATACTGTATTTATTTTTCATAAATACAATGGATGCTCGGGTTGCGAACGTGATCCATGCGGGAGGCACGTTCGCAACCCGCTACGCTCGCAACCCGTTGCGCTGCGTCTGCGCATGTGCGGGTTGCGATTTGGCGCTTCTGCGCATGCACAAAGTGCGATTTAGTGCTTCTGCGCATGCACGAGCGCCGATACCCAGAAGTAACCCATTCCGGTACTACCGGATTTGGCGCGGTGTGCAACCTGAAAACGCGCAACCTGAAGCATCTGTAACCTGAGGTATGCCTGTACCACTTAGAGCAGCACGCTGGTTCCTACCACAACAGTGTTCCATGCCTTTATTCTGTTAGCAAACTGTCTTGAGAACGATGCAGGCCGCTAGTGAATCCCTCCCCTTTTAACAGCGTGGAAATGCAGGTGAAAGACAAGCTTTCCTTGGAGGTTTTTAAGCGGAAGTTGAATGGCCCTCTGCCAGGGTGCTTTAGCTGAGATCCCTGCATTGCAGGGGGTTGGACTAGATGACCCTTGGGTCCCTTCCAACTCTAAGACTCTATGATTCTGTGAGGGTGACGGCAGCAGGTGCAGTCTTGCTTTCCCCTCAACGTTTAAGTGGTATGCAGAGCTTCTGCGCAGATAACTGTAAAGGGAAACCAGGCAATTTGCTTGAAAAGAAGAAGCAACAGCCTCTCTTTATCACTGTGCCAGAGAATCTTTCCCTCCTGACTGCCGCTGTCGCTCCTGCGATCTGAGCTACAAATTGTGTTGTCTCTCTCCACACACACACACACACCCCCGGCCCCTCTTTGTTGTCTAATCCCCCAGGCTGAAAATGCTCTGGAAACAGCTCTGCTATCAGCAGGGTGCCTGCGTCAGCACCGTGGGGTGAAACCGGGGTGAAGTGGGTGGCAGGGATGAGTCACACAGGAAGCCAGGGCTTCGGAAGAGCAGTTTTCTGTTTGTGCGCCCAGAAGGAGAGTGGAAGGGGCTGCCCTGGAGGGATGGGACTCTGGGGATATTTTTCTGGAGGAAGAAGGAGGAGGAGGAGGAGGAGGAGGAGGAGGAGGAGCTCAAAAAGCCAATGCAATTATGGGCTGCATCCATAGGAGTATAGCATCTAGATCAAGGGAAGTAATAGTACCACTGTATTCTGCTCTGGTCAGACCTCACCTGGAATACTGTGTCCAGTTCTGGGCACCACAGTTCAAGAAGGATACTGACAAGCTGAAACGTGTCCAGAGGAGGGCAACCAAAATGGTCAAAGGCTTGGAAACGATGCCTTATGAGGAACGGCTTAGGGAGCTGGGTATGTTTAGCCTGGAGAAGAGAAGGTTAAGGGGTGATATGATAGCCATGTTCAAATATATAAAAGGATGTCATATAGAGGAGGGAGAAAGGTTGTTTTCTGCTGCTCCAGGGAAGCGGACACGGAGCAATGGATTCAAACTACAAGAAAGAAGATTCCACCTCAACATTAGGAAGAACTTCCTGACAGTAAGAGCTGTTTGACAGTGGAATTTGCTGCCAAGGAGTGTGGTGGAGTCTCCTTCTTTGGAGGTCTTTAAGCAGAGGCTTGACAGCCACCTGTCAGGAATGCTTTGATGGTGTTTCCTGCTTGGCAGGGGGTTGGACTGGATGGCCCTTGTGGTCTCTTCCAACTCTATGATTCTATGATTCTAGGAGGAGGAGGAGGAGGGAAGCCCTCTCCCCTAGCGCTAGGATCTGTGGGTACCCAATGAAGCTGAAGCGGGAGATGCAGGATGGATAAAATAATGTCCTTTGTTAAACTGTGGAACTCACTCCCGCAGGAGGCAGTGATAGGCAACAACTGATGCGGCTTTAAAAGAGGATTGGGCAAATTCACGGAGGAGGAGAGAACTATCAATGGCAACTAGCCAGGATTGTTATGTTCTGTCTCCACAGTTGGAGGCACAAAAAGGGGGGACCCCACTGTATGAAAACATACACAAGTGAGGGGGGGGACAGGGGTTCAGGCCCAGGTAAGGTGCAATATGAAGTATAATATATAAAGCAAGTGTACCCGCAATTACAAAACATACCATATTTTCCCATGTATGAGTCACCCCCATGTATAAGACACCCAGAGTTGTTGAGGTTTTTTTGGGGGGGGGGGAGATTGCTGAAAATCGCTCACCAACACACATTGCCGCCTCTCGCCTGTCCCCTCGCCAGCAGGAGCTGCCAATCGCCCGCTCAATTGCCACAGCGTCAGCCAGTCAACACCAGCCATTGACGCAGCAACCAATAACACGCCCAATAGCCGCTGGCAGCCGCAGCCGCAACCAATCAAACGTCCACCGTATGCACTATCCATGTATAAGACGACCCCCACTTTTTAGCATGATTTTTAAAGAGAAAAACCTAGTCTTCTACACAGAAAAGTACGGTACATCCCGCTTTAGGAATGCCTTGGCAAATGCCCTTCCGCTGGAACATCATCTTCAGAAAAAGCACAGGGACACCGGCATATAATTTTTCCATTGAGATCTGACCCCTACAACAGAATCAATACTCTTAAGACAAGAAATTAAGTTCATTCATATTTTAAACACGATTGCACCACATGGGCTGAATACTTCCTTTGATTTGGGTTGCTTCTTGGAACGTCTCTTTAAGAAGACTCTGGCATTTCTTCTATAAATGCTCACTAGATGGCTCCCTCTATGTTGTGCCGGCCAGTTTGCAGCAGACACCTCCCTTGCACCCTTTGCGGGACCTTACTAACCTGACAGGGTGAGTCAGCCTGCTCATGGCCTCGGAAAGTTGGTTTCTTACGGTTTGGCTTGGGTTGCTGTTGTGTTTCTTTGCGTTCTCAGCTGAAAAAGGAGTTTCTCTCCGAAACTGGGATTACTGGGCTCCAGTCCTTTTGCCACAGCTGCTCCACCACTTCCAGGAACTTTCTTGCGCCAGAGATTTGGAAAAAAATATCATTGTAGTTTTGGACTTACGCTGATAACTCTGGAGTTTGCACTGTATGTTTTGTAATTGCGGGTACATTTGTTGAACCTGATTTCCTTTATATTGTCCCTTACCTTGGCCTGAACCCCTGTTTTTCTCACTTGTGTGTATCCACATTTGGAAGCAGCTTCTGAATACCAGTTGCGGGAAACCACAGTAATCCAGCTGTTTTGGACTACCTCTCCCATCAGCAGTTTCGCTAGCTATTGTTTATTAAGGGGCTTCAAAATATTAATGGTTATTATTCAAGTGCCTACAAGGCATATAAAACGAAATATAAAAAAAAAACTTGCCCAGCGTACTGGCTGAAAAGCTCACAGTTGACTTTTCCTCCCGACTCATTTGTATCTATGGAACTCCCTCCCACAAGACGCAGCGTCGCCCACCAGCCTTGGATGGCTTTAAAAGAGGACTGGACTAACTCATAAGGGGGAGAGTGGCTACTAGCCAGGATGGCTCGGCTCTGCCTCTGTGTTCGAAGGCAGCGTTGCTTTTGACTAGCAGTTGCTGGAAACCACAGGAAGGGAGAGCGCTCCTGTGTTCGAGTCCTGCTTGTGGACTCTGGTTGGCCACTCTGAGGGCAGGGTGACCTGATCCCCTTGGGCCTGATCCAGCAGGCTCTCCTTATGTTCTTACCTGGGTGGGGAGAGTTGTCAGGGATCATAGGAGTTGGTTTCCTGCAGGTTACCCTTCCCTGGCATTAAGCAGTGAGGGTTAGTTTCTGCAGCTATCTCTTGGAAGTCTCCGAATTCGTTTCCTATATTATGTTATAACAAAATAGACACGAAAGCTCATACCAAGAACAAACTTAGTTGGTCTCTAAGGTGCTACTGGAAGGAATTTTTTTATTTTGTTTTCACTATGACAGACCAACACGGCTACCTACCTGTAACTATATTATGTTATAGAATCATAGAATCATAGAGTTGGAAGAGACCCCAAGGGCCATCCAGTCCAACCCCCTGCCAAGCAGGAAACACCATCCAAGCATTCCTGACAGGTGGCTGTCAAGCCTCTGCTTAAAGACCTCCAAAGAAGGAGACTCCACCACACTCCTTGGCAGCAAATTCCACTGTCAAACAGCTCTTACTGTCAGGAAGCTCAAGTGGCCTCAGTGGCCCAAAGTGCTTTCCATCAGCTTCAGCTGGTGGCCTAGCTGAGCCCCTATCTAACAACAGCCTAACTTCTGTTGTCAAGAGTAAGCTCTTGGTTAGATTACTGCAACATGTTACCTGTGGGGCTGCCTCTGATGACACTTCAGAAACGTCAGAATTCGGCAGTCACTGGGGCTGGGAAAGCTTTTGCCCCTTGGTGGATCCAGCAGTTTCCCCCCTCTGTAGTCATTTGCCCCAACAGACTGGCCTGTTTCCAATGATGGGAGGAGTGGGAGTACAATAACATGCCCCTCTCCCTGGTTTGCGCACCTGAGGAGCAGCATTTATACCCCACCTTTCCTCTGTATAAGGTGACGTACCTCATTCTCCTCCTCCCACATTTAACCCTCACAACAACCCCAAAAGGTAGGCCAGGCTGAGAGTGAGTGACTGGCCGTCAAGGTCACCCAGCGAGCTTCATGGCCGAGTGAGGATTCGAACCCCAGTCTCGTAGGTCCTAGTTTGACACTCGAACCGCCACACAACTCTGGTCCCTGGTTATATGCCCTCCCCTATCTGGAAGTTCTCCTCTCAATCTCGGACGTGCGTTTGACTAGCGTTGTGATAAAAAGGCACTCTGCATATGCTCGGTAGCGCTGCATTATTCCTTTGTGGCCTGGAGCTGTAAATAGGCCCGGGGGCTAAGCTCTGTTGAGCCCCCCAGTGAGGTGGCGTCTCCGTCCTGTGTGGCATGTGAGTGTTTCACGGGGAAAGGCAATGTTTTTCATCTGCGGCGCTGTTTATCTGCCAGCCCCTGCTCCCTCCTGGCAGGAATAAACACATGATGCGCTTTTAAAGCTCCAGACTGCTTTGGAACAATTGCAAGATGTTCTCAGTACAGAACAGTTTAGCTGTGGGTGGAGGATGCGGCTCTCAGACACTTTGTCAAAGAGCCGTCTGCGCCTCTTCCCTCCCTCTCGCTTCCCTTGGTTTTTCTTTTTTAAAAAACTCAAAATATATTGATTGCCTTTTGCAGCGCTGGCTGCCTGGAACATATTGAGATCTGTTTGCGGATGTCTGGACGTGCCTTTGCTTTCTGTATTTATTAAAGTTTCATTGACTTCAAGTGGAGAAACCAAAACTCATTTTATCTCTCGCTCTCTCTCTCTGAACGAGAGAGGTGATAACTGATGCCTTTCCCTTCACTCTGGGAAGATCCCATCCAGAAGGGAGGAAAGGATCGGGCTGGTTTAAAGACGCTGCAACTTGTGTTTTTATAGAAACCTACGGTAGAATTTCTATAAAATACAGGGACGCGGGTGGCGCTGTGGGTTAAACCACAGAGCCTAGGGCTTGTCGATCAGAAGGTCGGCGGTTCGAATCCTTGCGATGGGTTGAGCTCCCGTTGCTCGGTCCCTGCTCCTTCCAACCTAGCAGTTCGAAAGCACGTCAAAGTGCAAGTAGATAAATAGGAACCACTCCGGCGGGAAGGTAAAGGGCGTTTCTGTGCGCTGCTCTGCTTCGCCAGAAGCGGCTTAGTCATGCTAGCCACATGACCCAGAAGCTGTACGCCGGCTCCCTCGGCCAGTAAAGCAAGATGAGCGCCACAACCCCAGAGTCGGTCACAACTGGACCTAATGGTCAGAGGTCCCTTTACCTTTTAGAATTGTTGACTTTAAGGGGACACCAAGGGTCATCTAGCCCAACCCTCCACAATGCAGGCATCTCTGAATCCCTGACAGACGAGAGTCAACCACCTTCCATAGAACTTCTCTTACCAACAGAAAGTTCTTGGAGTCTCCTTTCTTGTAGCTTGAAGCCATTGGTCCTCCCCTCCAGAGCAGCAGAAAACAAGCTTGCTCCATCTTCTGTTTTGCGACAGAAGCAGCGAGCATCTCTGTTCCTTTCTTCTGGTTCCTCCTCCTTATTATTATTATTTTTTAAACTGCTTTTATTAATTTCCAAAACAGACCAATCCCACACCTGAGTTCTGGGGGACTCAGTAGCAGAGCAGTTGCTTTGCATTTAGAACATCCAAGGATCAGTCACCAGCCACTTAAGGGAGCTCAGCTGTGCAGGACCTTAGAGAGCAGCTGCCAATCTGAGTAGACAGGGCTAAACTAACTGGACAAAAAAGGGGGCAAGGCTGCCTTACCAGGCAATTTATTGACCACTAACCACAGGAAGGGATGCGGGTGGCACTGTGGGTTAAACCACAGAGCCTAGGGCTTGCCGATCAGAAGGTTGGCGGTTCGAATCCCCGCGACGGGGTGAGCTCCCGTTGATCGGTCCCAGCTCCTGCCAACCTAGCAGTTTGAAAGAACGTCAAAGTGCAAGTAGATAAACAGGTACCACTCTGGAGGGAAGGTAAACGGCGTTTCCGTGCACTGGTCTGGTTCGCCAGAAGCGGCTTAGTCATGCTGGCCACATGACCCGGAAGCTGTACGCCGGCTCCCTCGGCCAGTAAAGCGAGATGAGCGCCGCAACCCCAGAGCTCACCCCGTCGCGGGGATTCGAACCGCCCACCTCCTGATCGGCAAGCCCTAGGCTCAGTGGTTTAACCCACAGCGCCACCCGCGTCCCACCCCTTACGCCCCTCCTATTCTACGTCACCCCTGTGCCGGCTGATCTGTGCTTTCTGCCTCTGAGCTTTCTGTTCTACTACTCTCCAGGCACGCCTGGTCCTGGGAGGGGGGTCAGGAATGCTTTCAAGAGACACTGAGTCTGTTAGCTGTCTCTCCCCTAGTGCTTGTTCTTCCTGCCCCTGCTCACCTCCCCCCCCACGCCATATTCCCCAGCTTCTCCCCTCTGCAGCCTCTGAACTATGCCCTTCTGCAAACCACTGTTCTAAATCTATACTGTCTCCCTCCTCTCTGGGGAGTGCCGGAGGAGGGGGACAGCAGACTCCACCATTCCTCCTCTTCAGACCAGTCCCTGACAGCAAGTCCTGCAATTGGAGGGGGTTGGACTAGATGACCCTTGGGTGCGCTTCCAGCTCTGTGATTCTGCGGACCCTTGTCTTCAGCTCCTGCCTGCCTCCCAGCTCATGCCTCCGCTGGCTACCCTTCCCCCCTGCGCTTGCCCTACCCGCCCCTCCACCTTCTGTCTGTCTGATTTATCTCCCCGCCTGCCCACGCAACATAACACACAGTACAAGGAGTTTTACATCTCCAGTACAAAGCTGCAGCGAAGCGACTGACAGCAATGCACAGTATTATGCCTGACCTGACAATTAGGCAGACTTATTACTGTGTCAGCTTGCCAGATGGATCATCTCCTAGGCGGGCAGCACGTTTCGTGTGTGAGCTTATGAATTTGCTGCTTCTTGAGTTATGTTTCCCCGGGTTGCTGGGGGGAGGGGGGCAGAAGAAAGAGGAAGCTGATTGATTTGAACTCAGCTGCCCCCCCCCCCAATGCACTTTCAAGCGTGCTGAATGACAGCGAGGGGCAGTGGAGGAAAACGAAACCCCGGAGTCGCCCCGAATCCTAGAGAGCATTGATTTGCGCCTTCAGAAGGTTGAATAAAGCAGCAAAGGGGGTGGGGAGACAGACAGACAGACAGAGAGAGAGAGAGAGAGAGAGAGAGAGAGAGAGAGAGAGAGAGAGGGAGGGAGAAGGGAAGGGAAGGGAAAAGGACTGATTTTTTAAAAGTAAAAATAACTCCTTTATCTCACCCACTTGAGGGAAGCCTGATTTTCACTGGTTTTCTTCAAGCACCAATCCTGATGGGAATCAGGATTGGAATTTCAGGTAGAAAGCCACCCAAGAGAATAAGGAATAAGGAATAATTTTATTGACCCAAGTATCAATCATGCTTGGAATTTTGCTTCGACAACATTGCAATGTAAGAAAACCCTACCTCATACAAATACTATTCCCCTCACGCTACAACAGCCCAACAAAGAAACCCCATACCACCAACTGACCTCCACAGTTTGATGGCACGGGGGGAAAAACTATAGCTGTGCCTAGATGTCTGCTGGCGTCTAAAGATATGTAGCGAAGGGGCCAGGTGAATCTCCCTGAAGAGAGCCTTCCACAAATGGGGAGCCAACGCAGAAAAGGCCACAGAAACATGTGGCTGAGATGGCTAAATGCACATAAGGTGCGACCATGCTGTATTTTGATATTTTTCCTTCCTTATTCTGACTTCTTTTTCCTGACAAAACTGGAAATGAATATAGAATCTACTCTTCTCCCATAATGTGGCCAGCTCAGTAGCAAACGAGCAGCTCAGATCTAAATGGCACCGTGTCAAAAAGGGTGGAGCCCAGCATATAACTCAACCAGCTCCAACCCTTCCAACCGCCAACCTCTGGCCCTCTGCCGTGAATGCTTTAGTTGACATTTCCATGTTGCAGGGGGTTGGACTAGATGACCATTGGGGGTCCCCCCTCCAACTTTACAATCCTACGATTCTATGAGAAACTGAGCCTCGCATTCTGTTCTTGCGCTGATTAGCCGGCTGTTCTCCTTTGGCACAAGGAACTCGTTTAGGGGAACGAAATTGCGGTGGTGTGTCGTCAGGGAGGGGGGGAATGGGCCAAATCGCTGCGTTTAGCCATTTGGCAAAGCACAAGGCAACCACGCCGAGGCCCTCTGGAAATCTGGCTCGTAATTGCTGGAGATGCTGGTGAGGTGTCTTACCAGGGAGTGGATAATTAAATGTAGCATTGGGTCGGGCGTGTAATTGCTATGTATCCATCAGCTTGTCTCTGCCTCTAATAATTTCAATGCCAGAAGATGATTTCTGCGTGAATATGTTCCATCCCCCCACCCGGATCCCTCAACCTGCAGGCATACGTGTAAAGGTAGCAGAAATTTCCGCAGATAAAAGGGGAAACGTTGCAATGGAGGCACATTCTGGCTGCCCACCTGCTGATCCCACAAGGCTCCTGGTCATATGAAAGCCACTCCCCTCTCCACCCATCACTAAGAAGAGAATATTCCCTAGTCTGTAGTAAACTGCACAAGCAAGTGGGATGTTGAGATGGCGGTGATTGTTTTTATTATAACCTTATCGGAATAAAATCAGACTATAGAGCCACAAAGATCTCTGTGTGCCCCATCACGGAGGCCATTCTTGCTCACTGGAAATCCAAGCGGCCTCTAGGATCACCAGACATTTGCACAGCTTGGGACACACTCAAAGCACCTGCGTCTTGGCATCCTCTGTGGCTGTGCAAATGCGCATTTTCTTCACAGCCAGCAGCAGAGAGGTTGGGAGGAGAGAGCCTGAGGAACAAAACCGTTCCAACCAGTACTGCCTTCCTACTGGTGTTGAGTGCATCCTAAAAACTGTCTACAGCTGCTGGCTCAGGCTAGTGGCCCATTGAGTCCAGCCTCCTGTTCTCACAGCGGCCAACCAGTTGTCCCCGTGGGAAACCCGCAAGCAGGATCTGAGCGCCAGAGCCCTCTCTCTCTCCCCTGCTGCTGTGGTTTCCAGCGACTGGGATCCTTTTCATAGAATTGTAGAGTTGGAAGGGACCGTGTGGGTGATCTAGTCCTGCAGGGCAGGCATCTTTTACCCAAACCCACATCCCTGAGATTCAGAGCCTCATGTTCTACCAAACTGAGCTACCCCTTCAGTCCAGAAGCGTTGCAGCCTTGGCCCCGAACGGGCTGCTTGTTCCTTGCAACTGGGGAGGGGTGCGCAATGTGCCAGTGTGGCACATCGAGAGCCAGTGTGGTGTAGTGGTTAAGAGCGGTGGACTCGTAATCTGGTGAACTGGGTTCGCGTCTCCGCTCCTCCACATTCAGCTGCTGGGTGACCTTGGGCTAGTCCCACTTCTCTGAAGTCTCTCAGCCCCACTCACCTCACAGAGTGTTTGTTGTGGGGAGGAAGGGAAAGGAGAATGTGAGCCGCTTGGAGACTCCTTCGGGTAGGGATAAAGCGGGATATCAAATCCAAAAACTTCTTCTTCAATGGCTGCAGGGAGAAAGGAAAGCCATCGGTGCAGGATTCTCCCTCGCCGAGGATCCTTCCTGCCAATGTCACGGCTTCTCCTCTCCCCCCCCCCCCTTGCTTGTAGTGCGACTAAGTAGCGGTGACGGCATTCAGCGGCTGCCAGCATTAATTATTTCCGCAGGCTCTGTTTACTTTCCTGCGCCTCGGGGGAATGTTGTACGTACAGATCGCGGCGGCTCCTGTTCCATCTCGGTGGCGAGCATCACTGACGCAGCGGTGCTCCCCGGCACCGTCCTTCTGCTTCCCTTCATGCGTAGGATTTTTATGAAAACACACACACACAAACCCCACCACCCTGCTCTCGTTAATTCGGTCGCATCCATGGCGGGGAGAGACCCCAGATTACCCCAGTAACCAGCGCTGGCTGGCAGGCTAATCCTTGCCATCTATTCCTGCTCAGGTCTAATGAAATTAGCACGTCTCTGACGTCCGTTCCCGGGGAGGCGATTCTGACGCGGCAACCCCAATAGGGACCGGCGCCCTTAACAGTTGTGCTCATCTTTGTGGCAGGACCTCGGTGAGGAGCGTGCAGGGATCAGGCCTTGCACGCTTGGCTCCTCGTGTTCGGAACAAAAGGTGCCACAGACCTGGAGCGGCGGGGGGTGGGGGTGGCGGCTGATGCAAATGCTGCCGGCAGCTTGAGCAGGCCGTAGCAGGCCTCCCACGGGCCCCTCCGTAGGAATTAGAACTCGAGGCTCTTGCTTTTCGCCATCTGCCGTGGCAGCTCAGGAGGAAGGGAAGGGAGCCTTCGCCTCGCAGCCTCGCTTCCAGACATCTGAAGAGGAGACAGGGAGCAAGGCTGGACTGCAGGGCTGGGTTTGTTCCTTTCTTGGGAGCTTTAGCGCTGCACCCGGTTTTTTGTGATTTCTTTCCGATGCAAAAGTTGCCAAGGGGGAGAGAGATTCCTCCCCATCGCACAAACACACAAGCACAAACTTTCCTTCCACTCTTTCATGTACTTTTCAGATGCTGTTCTGGAATAATGTAAGAACGAAAGGGGAGCCTGCAGGATCAGGCCAGTGGCCCACCTAGTCCAGCATCCTTTTCTCGCAGGGGCCGACCAGGTGCCAATCGGACACCCGCAAGCAGGATCTGAGCAGTGTCAGATCTTGGGGCCTCACATTTCAGTGGCGCCTTGTGCAGCACAAAAAAATGGGTGCCATCCCCAACCCCCAATCTCACAGTCCATTCCAAATAATAGTTGTGTCGTCTCTGGTGGCACCCTGAGGCTCTGTGCCCAGCGCAGACAAACCAGTTGGACCAATCTGCCTCTAATCTAAGCCAGTGCCGGATTTACGTATAAGCTAAACAAGCTCTAGCTTAGGGCCCCACTCTCTTGGGGGCCCCCAAAAAATTTAAAGGAAAAAAAACCCCAGATGTACATTTCCAAAATATAAGATAAAAAACAAATAAAATAAAACCTACCTACAGCAACAGTGTTTTGTGTTGTGTAGGCTCCTATTTGTTATGTGCAAATGGCTTTAGATACCTATTAAAGGTAAAGGGACCCCTGACCATTAGGTCCAGTCACGGACGACTCTGGGGTTGCAGAGCTCATCTTGCTTTATTAGCCGAGGGAGCCGGCGTACAGCTTCCGGGTCATGTGGCCAGCATGACTAATGCAGTGCACGGAAACGCCGTTTGCCTTCCCGCCGGAGCAGTTCCTATTTATCTACTTGCACTTTGACGTGCTTTCGAACTGCTAGGTGGGCAGGAGCTGGGACCGAGCAACGGGAGCTCACCCCATCGCGGGGATTTGAACCGCCGACCTTCCGATCGGCAAGCCTTAGGCTCTGTGGTTTAACCCACAGCGCCACCCGTGTCCCTTAGATACCTATAAGGTCCATAAAATACCATATAGCATATATTCAACACAAAAAGCAGTGACAATTTGTTGTTGACAAAGGACAGCTAGACATATAAAGGGCCCCATTACCTTCAGTAGCTTAGGGCCTCATCAAACCTCAATCCGGCCCTGATCTGAGCACAGGAGCAACTCTCTCCTCCTGTGGTTTCCAGCAACTGGTATTCAGAAGCATCATAGTCACTGATAGCCTCTCTCCCTCTGTGGATTTGTCTGACTCTCTTCTGCCGCCACTTCCTCCTGCAGCAGGGAGTTCCGTAGTTCCACCCTGCCCTGTGCAAAGGAGGACTTGCATCTGCCTGCCCCAAATCTTCCCACTTTCAGCTTCTGAATTTTGCCTGATTGCCTCTTAACTTCTGCTGCAAGCCGCCCTGGGAACATGAGGCACAAATCTGGTAAAGGCATCAGCGCGCACTTTACTGGCCGTGTCTCCTGCCCAGACTCTTTTCCGCTGCCCATCTGCACAGCACAGGGATCTGGGGCCCGAGACTTCGTAGATGGCGTTAGAGACCGGAGCTAATCCTTAATGGCAGCGAAATTAATGGCCTACCCGTGTTAATGCGTTAGATAAAAAGGCAGCCAAAGCTTTAATTGAAGTTCATCCCCTCGTGAATTTCCCTTTTCTGGCAGAAAAGGCTTGAAATCAGCAGAATGGCCTTCAGGAAGCTTGTTATTTGAATGGATTATTATATGGCTTGTATTATATAACTTGCATCCCATTTATGTTTAGAGGGAGGAGGGGGGCTCTCTCCCTCCACCCTCCCTGCTTGGGTACGGGTATAAATGTATCCTATATGCTAAGAGCAAATTCAGCCCCCTAAAGCAGGATCAGGCCACTTTAAACAGTCATGGCTTCCTGGGAGCTGTAGTTTGTTAAGTGGGTGCTGAGACTTGTTAGGGAGACCCTTGTTTCCTCCCTCCCCCCCCCAGCTACAATTCCCAGAGCGGTTTAACGGTCAACCCCTCTCCTCTGGGAGCTCTGGGAGTTGTAGTTCTCTGCAGGGGGTGGAGCAGGGTCTCCAAGCAGCTCTCGGCATCCTGAACAAACTACAGTTCCCAGGGCGCTTTGGGAGGGGGCCACAGCTGTTTAAAGTGGCATGTTATGGTTAATGATAATAATAATTTATTATTTATACCCCGCCCATCTGGATGGGTTTCCCCAGCCACTCTGGGCAGCTCCCAACCAAATATAAAAACACAGTACAGCATTAAACATTAAAAACTTCCCTAAACAGGGCTGCCTTCAGATGTCTTCTAAAAGTCAGATAGTTGCTTATTTCCTTGACGTCTGATGGGAGGGCGTTCCACAGGACGGGCACCACCACCGAGAAGGCCCTCTGCCTGGTTCCCTGCAACCTCACTTCTCACAGTGAGGGAACCGCCAGAAGGCCCTCGGAGCTGGACCTCAGTGTCTGGGCAGAACGATGGGGGTGGAGATGCACCTTCAGGGATACTGGGCCGTTTAGGACTTTAAAGGTCAACATTCTGAATTGTGCTCAGAAACGTACCGCGAGCCCAATGTAGTTCTCTCAGGACCGGTGTTATGTGGTCCCGGCGGCCACTCCCAGTCACCAGTCTAGCTGCCGCATTCTGGATTAATTGCAGTTTCCGAGTCACCTTCAAAGGTAGTCCCACGTAGAGCGCATTGCAGTAGTCCAAGCGGGAGATAACTAGAGCATGCACCACTCTGGCAAGACAGTCTGCAGGCAGGTAGAGTCTCATCCTGCGTACCAGATGGAACTGGTAGACAGCCGCCCTGGACACAGAATTACGGTAACCTGCGCCTCCATGGACAGCGGTGAGTCCAAAATGACTCCCTGGCTGCGCACCTGGTCCTTCAAGGGCACAGTTACCCCATTCAGGACCAGGGAGTTGCTATGTGCTGTGCTGAATTAGGACCTCTCTGGGCTTCTGGGGGTCACACCTGTGCAGTCCCTCCTGCCTCCTGCCCAGGAAGGACCAGATGTGCTTAAAAGCTCGTTTTTCCGTTTCCGCCAGTGCTGAGTCACCGACACAAAAGCAGGGGGGGAAACGCCTTGCCTTTGCAGAAACATGTATGCTTTCCAGAGAATTCTTTCTGCCACCCACTCCGTTTCTCATGCATTGTAAAAAAGAAGCTGTCGTTGAAAGAGACAATGGGAATTTTTTGTTCAAAAGTGGGACACTAAGCACACGGATGGATGAATCTCCCAATTTTGGTTTCTTCCACATCTCTATATCAGTTATTTTCCTCTCTTTTTTAAGTTCCTCCAAAATCCACCAGCATTTTATTTATTCATTCATTTCGCAGGATTCATACACACTGCAGGGTTTTTCGTTTTGGTTTTTATAAAAAAAACAAAAAAACCTAAACTAAACCAAGCCAACCTCTCGAAGCACTTTACAATGAGAGAGGAAGAGGTGATAAAATTATGGGTAAAAGCATTTAAAAGCAACCATTTGCAGCATTAAAGTGATTTTTAAATTAACTTTTAATTACATTAGGAAGAATTTCCTGACAGTAAGAGCTGTTCGACAGTGGATTTTGCTGCCAGGGAGTGTGGTGGAGTCTCCTTCTTTGGAGGTCTTTAAGCAGAGGCTTGACAGCCACCTGCCAGGAATGCTTTGATGGTGTTTCCTGCTTGGCAGGGGGTTGGACTGGATGGCCCTTGGGGTCTCTTCCAACTCTATGATTCTATGATTCTAATAGTTGGCTAAAGCCTAAGAACAGATTAGACTTTTATTTTAAAAAAACATGTTTTTTGTTTTTTTAGAAAGAACCAAAAAGGACACAGCAAAGGTACCTGCCTGATGTCAAGAGGCAGGGAGTTCCAAAGTGCAAATGATGCACATATTTTCACCTAAGGTACACACTTTCGCTTAAGCATTTTTCTGAGTTTCGAGGTCATTTTTCTGAGTTCACTTCGCGTATTATTTCAGAAGGTACAGATCAGGCAGACGGCAGAAAACATCTGTAGGGATTTAAAAAGGGGATTTTCAGTATGTGCGATTTAATGCCGCCAGATTTCTGAGCCATCCTTCCCTGTGATCATATGGCCTCCTTGCTGTTCGCTAAGACAATATATTGGAGGGAAAGACCTTGTTTGCCACGGTTTTGTTGCGTTTGAAAGGCAGACTTCCAATTTTTTAACCAGAATCTAATCAGCTGCAACCGCTCTTAATAGCACTCTGCAAGTCAAACATAGACAGTAGAGTAGAGAAACTCCATCATGTCAGCTATCTTCATTTTAAAAATGTTTTGCTGTGGTTAACAGTTGCATTCAGAACTAAAAATAGGAGATAGCAAGATGGAAATTAAAAGCAAAGTAAATATCTGGCTGAGCCAGCCTCGGTGATTATGCAGTTTGTAGGGTCGAGTGCCGGGTCTTAATTAAGTTTTTTTCTTCCCCTTATTGATTTATGCTTCATTCTGATTTATACCTCATAACATTTGTTACTACGTCTCTTCCCCCTGTTTATATTGCGAATGACCTGTGGTTAAAAGCAATAAATTTGAACCCAACTGAGTTCTGTTATTTGTGCATTTCCAGCTTCTGAAGACATCTGTGCTTCTAAATTGCTTCTTCCCACCTGGCCAGGGAAGCAAACAGCAGCAAACCAGTAAACATGTAGCCCCAGGGTCATCCTCAGGGCCGGATTTAGGTTTGATGCGGCCCTAAGCTACTGAAGGTAACAGGGCCCTTTATATGTCCAGCTGCCCTTTGTCAGCAACAAATTGTCACTGTTTTTTTGTGTTGAATATATGCTAGATGGTAATTGATGGACCTCATAGGTATCTCAAGCCATTTGCACATGCAGATTGTAGGCACCCTGTATATAGAAAGGAGCAAACGTGATATTTTAGGGAGCAGACTAGCAGGCAGGGCCCATGACTTACATCATAGGAGCCTACACAACACAAAACACTGTTACTGTGTGTAGGTTTTATTCTATTTGTTTTTTATCTTATATTTTGGAAATGTACATCCAGTTTTTTTTCCTTTAATTTTTTGGGGGCCCCCAAGAGAGTGGGGCTCTAAGCTATAGCTTGATTAGCTTATACGTAAATCCAGCACTGGTCATCCTACAAGGGAGGATCCTGACATTAGGCTTTGTGGACATCCAATGATGCTCTAGGGTTGCCATGCACCTAGGATTTCTCAGGCATATCTGGAATACTGCAGTCGGAAGCAGCATCCGGGCAGAAATCAACAAAAATGTCTGGGGAAATCTAGACGCATGGCATCTCATGTCGGCAGTGGCGTTTTTGGCGATTTTCCTTTTAAAAAAGCCCAAAAGCTTCAAATTTTTTTGGCCCCATAGCTGTCAACTTTCAGATTTCAAAATAAGGGATTTTCCCCAAACTTTTGGATTTGAAAATAAGGGATGCCACGAGGGCGGTGCAATGGCACCAAGTAGCCTCGCCACCTTGCGCTCCAGAGGCTGCGCGCGAACGGGTGAGCGAAAGAGCGAGCGCATATACGGCAGGCAGGCTGTCTGTCTGGTTGGGTGTGAGGGTCTGGCTGCACAAGGCATGCAAGCTCCGCCCCCAGTCGGTCTCAGACTCCTGATTGGCAGCCGAGCAATGCAGCTGAGGAGCCTCCCTGGCCGGCAGGGAGGGAGAGGAGCTGCTTCCTTTGAAATCCGGTGAATTTAAGGGATATCAACAATCCAGGATAGCAGCGGGAAACGGCATTGGAATAAGGGAGTTTCCCGCAAAAAAAGGGAGGGTTGACAGCTATGCCCAAAGCCCCCAAAAGGATCAATAATTTTGCCAAAAACAGTTCAACAACTTTTGTGTCCGGATTTTCACTTTTTTGAAATATGGTAACCCTAATGAAGCTGAATGCTGGGAGATTCAGGAGAGATGAAAGAAAGGACTCCTTCACAAGGCACAGAGTTAATCTATGGAACTCCCTGCCACTGGAGGAAGTGATGGCCACCAATTTGGATGGCATTAAAAGACGATGAGACAAATTCATGGAAGAGGAGAGGGCTATGGATGGCTCCTAGCCAGGATGGTTGTGCTCTTCCTCCATGCTCAGAGGCAGCATTGCTCCTGAATGCCACTGGCTGGAAACCCCAGGAGGGGAGAGGGCTGGTCTTGTGTTCGAATCCTGCTTGAGGTTTTCTCGTTGGGGCAGCTGCTCAGCCACTGTGAGGACAGGATGCTGGACTAGATGGGCCACTGTGTAATTTATGTATCCAGGGAAAGTGTTCATTAAAAATATATGTCAAGATAATGTACAAAAAATGCATTATAACGGGCAAAGCAGCGTACAGAAACATGCCGATTAGGACCAGGGCGCTTTAAAATGCTAACATTTCCATGAGGACCTTTTTTATTTTGAAAAATAATGGGAATGTGGTCAACTGATCGGAAGAAAACGAGACACCAATAGAAACTAAAATGAACAGACCCAATCTGCCCCTCTGCTATTTCCGAGTGCAGACTGATGCCAGGAGGACTGGGGCGGTGGTGCGCACAGGCCTGAATTCTCCTCCTCCCGAATATGCCCTTGCACCTAGAAAGCTAGCATGTCAAGGAGGAGGGCAGCTTATAACCCCTCTTGCTAGAATCTGGTTTTCTGCAAGGAGGGGATGTGTTTGCACGAGCTGTTCGGCACAGGATGACACGCAAACACGCACAGCCGTGAGAACAAAAAAAGAGGATATGAGCAATCTTTCAGGTTGCAAACCTGTGCCTGTTATTTCCTTGTTGCTTCCTCCAACCGCACCTTTCTTGAGATGCCTCCTCCTCCTCCTTGCATTAATCCTTTCCCCTTTTCTGAGCACCCCCCCCCCCGTCCCAAATCCCTCTGCCTTCATGTTTGGCTCTTTGACAGAGGCTGCTTTGTTCTGCCTTAGTGAGATATCGATTTTTTTCTTCTTAAACATCAGTAGCCGGCTTTAGCTCTTAAAAAACACACACACAAAAAGACCTTCATTTTTCTTTAATGTGGCTTTATCGCCGGGTTTAAAGCAAAGGTGAGCCAAACTTTCCCCTCCATCTAACACCCCCTTCCTACACGCCCGCCCCCAAAACTGCTCCCAGGCAGGGGAGGGAGAGCTTTATCTCTCTGTAGCTTGATCTTGCCTTCCTGGCAAATCACTTTTCCTTTTTTTGCAAATGCAACTTGTAAATGAAAGAAGGGAGGGGAATTAACCTGGCTTAACCTGGATTTGTTTTTTTTGTTTTTTTGTTTTTTTAACCTTTCTCCCAAGAGTCCAAAATGAAGGCCGCGCATCAGCGCTGAATGGTGTTTTAGGGAATCACAGCATCTTAGAATTGTAGTATTGGATGGGACACCATGGGTCATCTAGCCCAACCCCCTGCAATGCACGAAGCACCTCAAATATAATTTAATCCCGGAGTTTTAATGTCTGGGGTGAGTGGTGACTCTTGTACAACTAATTATACAGTCGTACCTTGGAAGTCGAACGGAATCCATTCCCCAAATCCGGTTCAACTTCCAAAATGTTCGGAAACCAAAGCTCAGATTCTGATTGGCTGCAGAAAGCTCCTGCAGCCAATTGGAAGCCATGGACGCCCCGTCGGACGTTCAGCTTCCAAAAATAGTTAAAAAACCGGAACACTCACTTCTGGTTTTCGATTGTTCGTGAGTCGGAATGTTCGACTCCCAAGGCGTTCGGGAACCAAGGTAAAAGGTAAAGGGACCCCTGACCAATAGGTCCAGTCGTGTCCGACTCTGGGGTTGCGGCACTCATCTCGCTTTATTGGCCAAGGGAGCCAGCGTACAGCTTCCAGGTCATGTGGCCAGCATGACTAAGCCACTTCTGGCGAACCAGAGCAGCGCACGGAAACGCCGTTTACCTTCCCGCTGGAGTGGTACCTATTTATCTACTTGCACTTTGACGTGCTTTCGAACTGCTAGGTGGGCAGGAGCAGGGACCGGGCAATGAGAGCTTACCCCGTTGCGGGGATTCGAACCGCCGACCTTCTGATCGGCAAGCCCTAGGCTCTGTGGTTTAACCCACAGCGCCACCTGGGTCCCACGGGAGCCAAGGTACATATATATATATTACTTCTCTTCCCTTTGTTAACAGGAGAAATGTATAAAATAGGAAACCAATTCTACTCTTGGACAGGTCACCGATCTTTAGATGGCCAAAGTCCGGTTGCAGGAACTCATGAATGATGAATGGAACTTTTTTTGCGTCTGCCGTCGGCCATAGCAGCAAAAGAACATACACAGAACAAAATAAAAAGTCAATGATATAAAACCTGCTGAACGTGTTTGGTGCTGACCAAATGGGGGGCGAACATGCAAACCACGGGCGACAATCCTTCTTTCGGATCTCTGTCTCCAGTCTCTGCCCTTGGAGATCTGCATTTCTCCTCCTGAAAGAGCCCCGTTTATTTTACTGGACAACTTTAGGCACGGTGGAATTTTTTTTTTTAATTGACAGACGTGTTCTTAAATAGGGGTGCTGCATTGCCTGAAATCAGCACCTCTTTACGGTGGAATAGTATATGGAAAATAATGTTACAGGAGAAACTTACCCGGTACAACTGATTTTTGGAAAGCAAGGCAAAGGCAACCTCTTTTGGCTCAGTTTGGTGGGATGTTATTGAATGCATAAAAATGATTAAAATTGCATTTGTCCCTTAAGAAATCTGGGATAAGTAACATCTAACGGGCTGAAAGTTTTTCTTGGTATAACAAAGAGCTTTTGATTCTTCTGCCTTTGATGGTTTCAGCTATAGGTTTATGTCTCTGTATTTCTTGTGAGTCAGGTGTGCCAAACGTCCTGCTCTCAAATTTCTTAAGACGCTGTTCTTCACTTACTGTATCTTAGTGCAAATATCCGGATAAGCAACTTTACCATTTCTTCTTGTGAATGCAACGCATCGTGCCTGCCTTGGTTCATTTCGGTTTAGTTTTTATGCATTTGTCTCAGAAAGCTCCATTAGATAAGAATTATTTAAAATAAAATAAAATAAAATAGGGGTGCTACTAGGTTTGGTACAGCTATTCCATTTTACCTGGCCTGAGAACCACCATTGTTGGTTGGTGAGCTGTTTTGGTCATTTCCGAGTAGCAAGCGGTGCTGACAGGTGCCTTTTCAAACTAAGTTCCCAATAAATTGTGAATACGAATGAATATTATTTCTTTGTGCGGCCAAAACTGTTACAAAAAGCAAAATACATAAAACAGAATAAAATACATCATGCTGTGAAAACAATAATTAAAACCAGGTATTCTGTCTGATAGGAGTTCGCTCCCCCGAAGAATTAAACTTCCCATGGCCACAAAGTTTTCTCCTTAAAATTGCCACTCTAAAGGCATAACTGACCATTTTTCCAGAACTGTAGGGGGACCCATACCCTAATAAAATTTAAACAAGTGCCCAATTGATCTCTCAACTGGGAGACCTTTGAAGAAGACAGCTCTTTTTTAATTTTAATTTTTATTATATTTCCTGTTCTACAATTTAAAGTACACATTTTTACATCCTTAAAATATCAATGACTTCCCTTCTTCTCTTTCCATGGTTCATTTTACGTATCATAAATCCCTGCATATTTTACAGAAACTATACCATTCAGTATTCCATTATTACATCCGTCATAACTTATTTACATTGTTGAATTTCTCTTAATGCTGCCAGCGTTTTCAGCTGTACACAATTGTTTCCCATATATTCAATAAACGTTTTCCAATCTTCTGGAAACCCCCATCATTCTGCCCGGACACTGAGGTCCAGCTCCGAGGGTCTTCTGGCGGTTCCCTCCCTGCAAGAAGCCAAGTTACAGGGAACCAGGCAGAGGGCCTTCTCGGTGGTGGTGCCCATCCTGTGGAACACCCTCCCATCAGATGTCAATGAAATAAACAATTATCTGACTTTTAGAAGACATCTGAAGGCAGCCCTGTACAGAGAAGTTTTTAATGTTTGATGTTTTGTTGTATTTTTAATCATTTGTTGGAAGCTGCCCAGAGTGGCTAGGGAAACCCAGTCAGATGGGCAAGGTATAAATAATAAATTGTTGTTCTTTTTGTTCTCTTACCCTATGGCTTGAGAGCAGTACATGTGAAAAGGATCTAGGAGTCTTGGTAGACCACAAACTTGACATGAGTCAACAGTGTGTTGCAGCAGCTCAAAAAGCCAATGCAATTCTGGGCTGCATCAATAGGAGTATAGCATCTAGATCAAGGGAAGTAATAGTACCACTGTATTCCACTCTGGTCAGATCTCACCTGGAATACTGTGTCCAGTTCTGGGCACCACAGTTCAAGAAGGATACTGACAAGCTGGAACGTGTCCAGAGGAGGGCAACCAAAATGGTCAAAGGTCTGGAAACGATGCCTAATGAGGAATGGCTTAGGGAGCTGGGTATGTTTAGCCTGGAGAAGAGAAGGTTAAGGGGTGATATGATAGCCATGGTCAAATATATAAAAGGATGTCATATAGAGGAGGGAGAAAGGTTGTTTTCTGCTGCTCCAGAGAAGCGGACACGGAGCAATGGATTCAAACTACAAAAAAGAAGATTCCACCTAAACATTAGAAAGAACTTCCTGACAGTAAGAGCTGTTTGACAGTGGAATTTCCTGCCAAGGAGTGTGGTGGAGTCTCCTTCTTTGGAGGTCTTTAAGCAGAGGCTTGACAGCCACCTGTCAGGAATGCTTTGATGGTTTCCTGCTTGGCAGGGGGTTGGACTGGATGGCCCTTGGGGTCTCTTCCAACTCTAGGATTCTATGATTCTATTCTATTCTATGTGTTAAGTCTGCAAGCTGCACATATTCTGTCAACTTAAGTTGCCACTCCTCTTTGGTTGGAACCTCGTGATCCAGGCTGCTCTTAAGCCCTCGTAGCTTGGAGAAACCAGTATGCAGTGGGGGAAATCTTCAAGCGCATGTTATCCCTGACCCGAATTAATGGTCTGTTGCTGGTGTCTCTCTTCCCACATGCAGGGCTCTGGGATTCCGGGCGGATCTCCCATCGCTACGCCTCCGATGGCCACCCCGGTCACTGGCCACAAGCGCATGGTCATCCCCAACCAGCCTCCCTTGACCGCCACCAAGAAATCAGCATCCAAACCTGGCTCTCAGCCCATCCCGGTGACCCCAGTTGGCACCTTGAAACCTCAGCCAGTTCCGGCATCCTACAGCACGGCTTCCACCCCGAACCGCCCGACCTTCAACGTGCAAGTGAAGTCGGCCCAGCCGGCCCCCCACTTCCAGCCACCAGCACCCCAGTATAGCAGTCTGGCCCCCAACCAAGTGCCTCAACCTGCGTCTTCTCTGGGTCCAGCGCCCTATGTGCCATCTCAGCCCCGGGCTGCGGATTACGGCTACGCGCCCCAAACCGCCCCTCACCCAGAGCCAAGCTATGGGTACGGGGGCTCCCTGGGCCGATACCAAGAGCCGGCCTACCCCGGAGGCTACGGAGGGAGGAATGGCTCGGATCCATCCTACGTGCCACAAAATGCCTGGAAGCCCGAGGCTACGTACCCTTCTCCCGGGTCTGCGGCCCTGAATCCCACAGGACAGTACCCGTCATCCGGAGCCAAGAAAACCTACATCACAGAACCGGCCGCCGGGCCTCAGCCCCCTCTGCTGCAGCCAAAGGTAAGAGGCAGCGTCCGACCCCAGCGATGGGTGTGGGGAACGGGGAAGAGCCTGGGTCTTGATTCCCATTGACAGGTTGTGCTGGTTATTGCATTTCTATATTTTGTTTCACGCGTTCAGAGGTGCCCCAAAGCGATTTGCAAGAAGACAGCATGACTGCATTAGGATAATTAGTAATGCAGCATTTATTTATTTGTTGTTTTATTTCGTGAAATTTATAGGCCGCTTGATCGCAGAATAGAACCCCCGAAGCGGTCTGCAAGAAAAGATAATAACACAATCCAATTACCAACAGGGAGAATGAGCAACAACAATGCAAGAATAGACTAAAAACAGATTTAGGACTCGCATCAAGTGTCTAAGCATCTGGGTAGGCTTCTCTAAACAGGAATGGTTTCAGCAGGTTTCTGAAAAGAGTGCAGTGAAGGCAGCTGCCTGATGTCAATAGGCAGGGAGTTCCAAAGTCTAGGAGCTGTCACACAGAATGGCTAAGCTATTACAAACGCCGAACAGGTCTTATGCGGCCCCTGTAGAGGTGCTAATTCCGCCGACTGAAGCGGTCAAGGGGGCAAATGTTGGGTGAGATGATATCGTAGGCAAACTGGACCCAAGTTGTTAAAGGCTTTATATACTAATAATAACATATTGATCTTGATCTGGTAGCAAATCACCAACCCATGCAGATCTCTGAGCAGGGGCGTTATATGCCTGTAAGCCCTGCCTCCTATCAGCAATTGTGCTGCAGCTTCTGGTTCAAGCGCGAAGGAGGCCCCATGTCAAGCGTGGAGAAATATACAGCTCTCCGCAAGGAGGGCAGTTGTTGACTCTAAACCCTCCTTCCGACTTCTGCAGCATTCAAGGCACCACCAGGAAGTTCCTTCCTCCCTTTGCCTCCTTTGCTCTCTGATACGTCTGGACCGAGTCCCTTGTGAAGGAGGAGTCCCCCACACTCTCAATTGATGTCTCTTCTAGCTGCCCCCTCCCTTCTGTCTCCCTCCTCATTATCTCGTAGCCGGGTAACTCCTCCCTAAGCTGTTCAGCTTCTAAGTTTGTGCCTGCCTCTCTCTCCGCTTCTGAAAACGCTGGAGGTGGGGCGGGGGGGAGGAAGGAATATTCCCCCTCCTCTTCTGAGAGAAGCTGATCCGCCTGCGAATGCATTCCCCAGTCTTCAGATCCAGACCGTTCCCTGACATCCCATGTACAAATTCAAACAAACTCAAAATATTAAAAGTGTTCATCCACAGAAAAGTAATCTGAAAGAGCTCCAAATATCCGTGGTTGGAGGCAGCAATACCTCTTCATACCAGGAACTTGTAGGAAAGGATTCTGCCCCTGAGTGTGAACGCTGCTTGCGGGTTTCCCGCAGGCAACTTTTTGGCCTCTTTGAGAGAAGGATGCTGGACTAGATGGGCCTCTGGCCTGGTCTAGCAGGCTCTTCTTATGTTCCTAACCCACTGATGGCTAACCTTGACACCCCAGATGTTTTGGAACTACAACTCCCATCATCCCTAGCTAACAGGATCAGTGGTCAGGGATGATGGGAGTTGTAGTCCCAAAACATCTGGAGTGTCAAGGTTAGCCACCACTGTCCTAACCCATGGTCCACATATAAAGCGAATCCACAGTTAGCTGTGACTCCCTCCACAGGGATGCATTGCGCCGTTAGGGTGCTCATATCCCCTTTCTGTTTTGTGCGTCTAGCACTGGGAATTCTGGCAGAGCCTGGCTCGCATATAATGACGAAAGCTGCCCAAGGTAAAAGAGAATGGAGTGTTTTCCGGCATCTCAGGGGGCTGGACTGGATGACCCCCGGGGTCCCTTCCAGCTCAACAATTCTGTGATTCTATGATTCCAGAAGATTTGCAAGCGGATTAAACTTTGGAGAGCCCATCTTATTCTGCGCGAACAAAGCCGCCAGCAAGATCAGTCATGCTATATGATTTAGGACCAGGTGTGGTTGTGTGTTGCTTTTACCCTTGCAAACATTGTTTTCGGAAGACCCGCTCTGCCTGCCCTTTTGGCAAATCAGGGATTTCCATGTTCATCCTAAGCCCTTGCAGTCATCCCGATCTAACCAGCAGCATTTCGGCGTGCAAATCGGGATTTCCATTTCCACCTTCGCAGGCTGAAAACACCTTGCTCCTTTGATGCCACCATGAAAATGTGTTTTGTATGTGCGGGTGATATGAATAGCATCAACATTGGGAGGGGGAGGGTTTTTTGGCAGACCAGGTGTATGCAAAGATTGGGTGGCACAGTGAAGTTTGCCACCCCACCCTTCAGCCTGAGGAACACCTTGCCATGCACCCTGGAGTGTCACCCTGACCCTCTCTGCCTCTGCTGTGCCTGCTGTTCTTCATTGGAGGTTTTTAAGCAGAAGTTAGATGTGTTGAAAAACACTCTGGGGAGACGGCGAACTCCCCAAGACTCCGGAACGTCCTCCCGGTGGCCATCTCTGGCTGGGATGTCCCTTCAGTCCAGAGCGCCAGTAATCTGCGACCCTTTTCTTATGAAAAGAGCACACAGGTCTTCTAGCATCACGTAGCAAGAAGAAGGACTCATCTGTAGCTCTAAACTACTTTATTTACAGTCTATATACAGAGGATCCATAATCACGTCTGTGTTCTCCGATGTCCGGCAGAACAAAAGGTACAAACTGCGACACGGCAGAAGTGAAACTAAAACATACACTAACACTCTTAGGCGGAATATAGACTTCCGTTCCCACACTCTCTCAGACACTCATGTGATTTACACTAAACATAATATCACAACAGTCCTGCTGAAGCAGCAGAGGATATATAAAGATCCTAACAAGATGACCCCGTTAGGGATTCCTTAATGGTGATTCCTGCATTGTGGGGGTTGGACTAGATGGCCCTTGGGAGCCCCTTCCAACTCTACAATCCCATGATTCTGGGCACAGGGTTGCTGGAGCTCCGCAAACAATCCAGCCTGCATGAACAAAAGGCTTGAGTCGGTCCATGGGAGGTGCTAAGCAAACTTCTGGTTCCAGATCGAAGGGTCGCATCCAGAGTTTTGCCCGTGGCTTTCCCAATGAGGCAGCACCCTCTCAGAGTTGATTTTGGATTTCTCCTCCTCTTGAGGAACGCTTAAGCAGCTCTGATGATGCTTAACATGGGGTTGCCTGCGCTTCAAGCAGATAGATAATTCAGCTAATTAACTCATTGTGTTCCCAGAGCAGGCGAGGGCAGAACCTCTCTGAGAACTGCAAAACAGCAACTGAAACCCGCAGCTTTGAAGTGTGACCTTCCAGACCCTTGATATCTCAGTTGCCCTCCTCTGCACACCTTCCAGCTTGTCAACATCCTTCTCAAATTGTGGTGCCCAGAATTGGACACAGTATTCCAGGTGTGGTCTGACCAAGGCAGAATAGAGTGGGACAATTATTTTCCTTGATCTGGACACTAGACCTCTGTTGATGCAGCCTAGCTTTTTGGTGGGTTGTTTGTGGGATAGCAATGTGCTGCACATGAATGTGCAAGAGGCACAGTACCTGGATGCTCCTTTCTTATTCCCTCTTAACTTTGGACAAAGCTTCTTTGGATTCATCTTTCCAGTTAGCTGAGGGGCATGGGTGGCCTGTGGGTTAAAACACAGAGCCTAGGGCTTGCTGATCAGAAGGTTGGCGGTTCGAATCCCCGTGATGGGGTGAGCTCCTGTTGCTCAGTCCCAGCTCCTGCCAACCTAGCAGTTCGAAAGCACGTCAAAGTGCAAGTAGATAAATAGGTACCACTCCAGAGGGAAGGTAAACGGCGTTTCCGTGCACTGCTCTGGTTCGCCAGAAGTTACTTTGTCATGCTGGCCACATGGCTGTCTGTGGACAAACGTCGGCTCCCTCGGCCAATAATGCGAGATGAGTGCCGCAACCCCAGAGTCGTCCGCGACTGGACCTAACAGTCAGGGGTCCCTTTACCTTTACCTTCCAGTTAGCTGAGGAATCAGGAGTGGTCTAGTTGGAGCCAGAAGCCCTAGAAGAACTCTGAAGATTTATTGCTAGTTTTCTTTGATTCTTACATTTTAAATATGGATGCAGATATAAAATCTAATATTTCCTGCCCTTCTTCTCGAGGCTCCAAGCAGCTGACAGACAACAGCCTGCATCAAAACTGTTTCTGCTGCAAATTACTAAGAAATCTCTTTCCTCCACGCCGAATCGTCTTTGTTCAGCAGTTCAGCTGCCAACTTCCTTCACTGCCATCTTGGACAGCTTTGGGGAGGAGAGGGCTCTTGGCGGCTAGTAGCCACGATTGCTATGCTCTGCCTTCACTGTTGGAGGAAGCAATGTTTCTGAATCCTGGCTGCTGGAAATGGCAGGAGAAGAGAGGATTCTTGTGCAAGTGAGCGGACGAACCTGTTGGCCAGCAGTGGTGGTGTAGTGGTTAAGAGCAGTTGACTCGTAATCTGGTGAACCGGGTTCGCGTCTCCTCTCCTCCACATGCAGCTGCTGGGTGACCTTGGGCTAGTCACACTTCTTTGAAGTCTCTCAGCCCCACTCACCTCACAGAGGGTTTGTTGTGGGGGAGGAAGGGGAAGGAGAATGTGAGCCGCTTTGAGACTCCTTCAGGTAGTGATAAACAGAGGCGTAGCAAGCCCAGGTGGTACCCGGGGCGGAATTTTTTTTGTCACCCCCCCCCACTTTAATTTTAAAAAAATTAAAAAGTGTCACCCCCCTCTGATGGTGCCACTTTGCGAGGTGTGGGGGTTTTGTGTGTGTGTGTCTATTATCTCTTTTTTTTCCAATAAAGTTAAAATAAAAAATAATAATAATAAATGATAAAAATAAAATAAAATTAAAAAAATAAAAAATATCACCCCCCTCTGATGTGCCACTTTTTGAGGTGTGGGGGGCTGTGTGTGTGTGTCTATTATCTATTTTTTTCAATGAAGTTAAAATTGAAAAAAAAATCCAAAGAAATTTTTTTTCAAAAAAAATTTTTTTTTTTTTTTTAAAGTGTCACCCCCCTGTGGGGTGGAACCCGGGGCGGCCCGCCCCCCATTGCTACGCCCCTGGTGATAAAGCGGGATATCAAATCCAAACTCTTCTTCTTCTGCCAAGATGCTGTTGCATTTCCGACGCCCGCACAGGGGCAGAGGGAAGTGGGCATCTGGCCTTGCAAATTCTGATTGTTTTTGAGAGCCAGCGTTACCGAAAACCAGACATTTCCAAAAGGCATTTCCTTGCATAACGAAGCCATAATAACGGGGAGTGTTTGTCCTGCGGTCCCTATTAAGCCCCTTCCGTTCGATGCGCACAAGCGATGATTTGTTTTTCCACTTTCCTTTCGGAAGCCTTGTTACTGAGCTGTGCAAAGCGTACCTCCTCTCATTTCCCTAGCAATGCCAGCACCTCTCGCCGAAGCCTGCAATTAGACGCTTTGCAGAATAATAGGACTAAAAGGGGAATGGCAGGATCTTGTCTGCGGCCTCCAAGCCGACCCCATTTGTATAAAATTATACTGGAACACAAAAGATTAAGCGCTCGCTCCGGTGCGCGGATGCGCCCTCTCAGACCAGCCTCTGCTCACGGTCTTTTTTTGGTAACAGAACACTTTGTACTTTGGAGATAATTGACTGTGGAATATAACATTGTTTATTCAAAAGCAGGTCACGCAGAAGGGAGCCTCTTGCCATGCTCCTGCTCGCACCTTGCCTTGATGCGCATGCAAATTCATGAGCATGTGTGCCTCCGTCCAGCCTGATATATATATAAATGTATATATTGTTTTAAATCACACGTGCAGTTCAGTTTCAGCCTAAGCTGGGTTTGCAGTAAGGTGGCACCCAGTGCATTTTTTTCTGGGGAGGATGCAGGGGTACGTACACCCCTAAACATTTTGTGAATCTTCGTACAATACTTTTGTCCATTTACTGTATTTATTTCCCCCTGAGTTGAACTATAAAATGGTGATTTTCTTGAGTCAAAATGAGAGTACAGTGGTACCCCAAGTCTTTGAGTTTTTCATATAATGTAGTTTTCCATTTTGATTGATAGGGGTCTTTGCTTAGTAAAGTGTTATCAGTTTTGGTGCTGACCTTGAAAGCCCTAAATGGCCTTGGCCAAGTATACCCGAAGGAGCATCTCCAATCCCATCGTCCAGCCTGGACACTGAGGTCCAGCGCCGAGGGCCTTCTGGCAGTTCCCTCCCTGCGAGAAGCGAAGTTACAGGGAACCAGGCAGAGGGCCTTCTCGGTGGTGGCGCCCTCCCATCAGATGTCAAGGAGACACTCCCAGTGGGGATTGCTTACAGGATCAAAACCATGAGGGAAGAAACACCTCAGAAATCAGGCAAAGGGGATGAAGTAATTCAGCAGCCACAGAATATACAGCGTCATTTGGAAAAGAAGGAACATTTGTGAAAAACTGGTAGGAAGGATCCAGTTACAGGTAGGTAGCCGTGTTGGTCTGCTGTAGTCGAAACAAAATAAAAAAATTCCTTCCAGTAACACCTTAGAGACCAACTAAGTTTCTTATTGGTATGAGCTTTCGTGTGCATGCACACTTCTTCAGATAAAGTGGTACCTCAGGTTACATACACTTCAGGTTAAGAACTCCGCTAACCCAGAAATAATGCTTCAGGTTAAGAACTTTGCTTCAGGATGAGAACAGAAATCGTACTCTGGCGGGGCAGCGGCAGCAGGAGGCCCCATTAGCTAAAGTGGTGCTTCAGGTTAAGAACAGTTTCAGGTTAAGAACGGACCTCCGGAACGAATTAAGTTCTTAACCCGAGGTACCACTACACCCCTGAACCTTTTTTAAAGAAAAAGAGCACTGGTGAAGCCTCTCCCTCTGCTAAACTGTTCAAGGGGGTGGGGAGGAGAGCTGGGCTGGTCAGCATCAAAGTAAACCTGTCTGGTTTTTCGGTTATATTCTGACCTGCGCATTGTTTGAGGAAGCTGGGCACAAAGTAGAACAAACACAGAAAAAGGCCTAGTGGCTTAGATGCTTTGCAGCACCTTGCCTGAGGTTTCACGGCAACATGCAAGGGAGCTGCTACCTGAGACTTCACCTGACATGGTAAAGGTAAAGGTAAAGGACCCCTGGACAGTTATGTCCAGTCCAAGGCGACTCTGGGGTTGCGGTGTTCATCTCGCTTTCAGGCCGAGGGAGCCGGTGTTTGTCCACAGACAGCTTTCCAGGTCATGTGGCCAGCTGGACTAAACCGCTTCTGGCACAACGGGACACCGTAACGGAAGCCAGAGCTCATGGAAAAGCCGTTTACCTTCCTGCCACAGCAGTACCTATTTATCTACTTGCACTGGTGTGCTTTCGAACTGTTAGGTTGACAGGAGCTGGGACCGAGCAACGGGAACTCACCCCGTCGTGGGGATTCGAACCGCCGACCTTTTGATCGGCAAGCCCAAGAGACTCAGTGGTTTAGACCACGGCGCCACCCGCGTCACCTGACATTGTAAGAACATAGGAACGGCCTGCTGGATCAGGTCAGTGGCCCATCTAGTCCAGCATCCTGTTCTCACAGGTGCCAATGCAGATTCCCCACTGGATAACCCCCAAGCAGCATTCACACACACAAGCAACTCTCCCCTCCTGTGGTTTCCAGCAACTGGTTTTGAGAAGCATTGCTGCCTCCAGCTGTGGAGGCAGAGTGGAGCCATCCTGGCTCGTAGCCGCTGATAGTTTTCTCCTCCTCCATGAATTTGTCTCATCCTTTTTTAAAGCCTTCCCGGTTGGTGCTGGCACCACAGCCTCCTGGGGAAGTGAGTTCCATAGTTTAACTATGCGTTATGCGAATAATTCCTGTATTTTGTCTGTCTTGAATATTCCAGCATTCGGCATCATTAAAGGTAAAGGGACCCCTGACCGTTAGGTCCAGTCGTGTCCGACTCTGGGGTTGCGGCGCTCATCTCGCTTTACTGGCCGAGGGAGGCGGTGTACAGCTTCCGGGTCATGTGGCCAGCACGACTAAGCAGCTTCTGGCGAACCAGAGCAGCGCACGGAAATGCCGTTTACCTTCCCGCTGGAATGGTACCTATTTATCTACTTGCACTTTGACGTGCTTTCGAACTGCTAGGTGGGCAGGAGCTGGGACCGAGCAACGGGAGCTCACCCCTCACGGGGATTCAAACTGCTGACCTTCTGATCAGCAAGCCCTAGGCTCTGTGGTTTAACCCACAGCACCACCTGGGTCGGCATCATTGGACTTCCACAAATTCTAGTGTTAACGAGAGATGGAGGAAAATTTCTCTCTATGCACTTTTCTTCTTGCTAATGCAGTCCATCAGGCTGGCAAGTACTACAGAGCAGGACTTCTCCGTTTTGAACCCATCATTATGGAGCTTCCTTCTTTATTGACTGCTTTTAAATTGCCTCCAAATACCTCTCTTGTTTCTATCCACTTTTAACTGATTAATCTGAAGCTGGTCCAGTGTTTCTAGGTGCAATTATACCACCAGTGCTATGTTTTTCCCCTGCCATTTCCTCCTTTTTTTCTGTTTTACTGCTCTATTTTCAATTGAACTGTTGTCGTCGTTTTGTGTATTTTGCCCTTTTAATCTATCTTGTTGCGTGAGCTGCCTTGAGAGGGCTGGGTGCCCTATGGAAAAGAGTATATAAAAAAATTAAATTAGCTTAAGGAAGAATTCAAATTGTTCTCTCGACAGTGCCCACTGTAAACATCTGTGTCTTGCATACTTTTGGATCTGTTGGCTGCGTAGTAGACCTGCGTTTGAGTAAGTCCAAAAGGGCAATATTTGAGGTTCATATTGAAAACATTGAATATTCTGCTCAGTGTATATTTTCAGTTATCTGTACAACAACCCTGCAAGGTAGGGACTATTATTGCCAAGTTGCATTGGCGGGGGAAATAGCAGGCTGCTTCTGGGCAACTGGTGAGTTGCTTGGGGAGAGATTTGAACCAGGGACATCTGCCGTGGATTTCCATCCTTTCAGTGACAGAACTGGCAAAACTGCACCCCCCCCCCCCGGGGAAAGCCAGACTCTTCTCATTATCCAACCTATCCCATTTTTAATATTATTATTATTATTATTATTATTATTATTATTATTATTATTATTATTATTTTGCCCATTTTAACGCTTCCAGGCCCTTGCCATCATACCCCTTTTTGGTATGATAAAATGTTAAAAGCCCCAGTTAAGCAGAGAAGGAAATTGATCAAAGCGTTGAAGGTTTTGGAAGTGTTTGAATTTCTGGGGTGGTTCCCCCCTCTTTGCACCCCCCCCACCCCAGTCTCCAGGAGCGATGGCAGCTTCTGCAAAATTATTTATCTTCTATTTTAGACCTTGGACAGTGACTCATTGTGCCCTGGAAATGTGATGGCTGTATTTCTCTCTCCCTCTCTGTTTCTCCCTTTATTTTTCATGCGGTGGCTCAGCTCAGCGTTAGAGCCATGGGCACTTACAAGCCAAGGCGCCTGTCAGAGTCAGCCCGGTGCTCTAAAAATACAATATTTGCTTTTACCTTTTAGCTGTCAACAAGTTTTCCTTCCATCCTGTCTGTGTCACACACGCACGCACGCAAATAGCAAGTGGTTGGGGGGCGGGGGGGGGGAGAGAGAGAGGCCTCTTAAGAAGCAGATCCAGAAAATTTGCCCAGAGGGGAAGCTTTTTGGAAGGTGGTCTTTCTTCTCCTAAGGCAACACAGATGCTGCAATGTTCTCCCCTGTGCTTGGATCCTGGTGCAGAAACCCAACGCTGCCTCTTGCAGATAAATGTCCCAAAGAGGTGACCCCTTCGCTTTCATGGCTGCTCCCAAAGAATCCTGGGAACTGTAGTTTGCCGAGGGCGCAGATAGTTGTTTGGAGACCCCCCTATTCCCTTCCTAGGCTACCATTCCCAGGAGCGATTTAACAATCAAGCCTTCTTCCCGGGGAACTTTGGGAATTGTAGCTTTCTGGGGGGGAATAGGGGTCTCCTAACACCTCTCAGCATCCTTGGCAAACTACAGTTCCCACAGCAGCCGCTCAAGTGACCCATTATTGAGCTGCACGGGGGTGTCTTCCACTAGCACCAAACTCTTGAACGTGGCCCCGTGGCAGTGCAAATCTGACAAGCAGAGTTTAAAATCCAACAAATGTTTTCACTTCTCGCTCGCTCTTGGTTGAGAAATGCCTACCTCCTTCCCCAAATTACTTGTGAATCTTGCTTTGGGGCTTCTGCTTTCTGTGTGTACATGCATTTGCGTGTCGGTGCGAAAGATAGGGACAGGTGAGGCAGCGTGGCATCAGAACACCCAGCAGGATCAGGCCAGTGGTCCATTTCTTCTCACAGGAAAACCCACAAGCAGGAGAGAAACTCTCCCCTCCTGGGGTTTCCAGAAACTGGGATTTCAAGACAGAGCACAGCCATCCTGCCTAGTAGCCATCGATAGCCCTCTCCTCCTCCATGAATTTGTCTAATCCTCTTTTATAGCCGTCTAGGCTGGTGGCCATCGTGGCCTCCTGTGGCAGGGAGTTCCACAGTTTAACGCTGTGCTGTGTGAAGAAGGACTTTCCTTTTACCCGTCCTAAATCTTCCAACCTTTAATGGATGTCTCCGAGTTCCAGTGTTACGAGAGAGGGAGAACAACTTTCCCTGTCCACTTTCCCTGGGCCATGTATAATTTTTATAAACTTCTATCATGTCTCGTCTTAATCATTTCCCCTCTAAACTAATGGCTTCTTTTGTCATTCTGAGAAATCATTAAGGTAAGGGCTGTTCAGTCTTATGGGTGTTCATGAAGTATTTACGGGTGCCTCTCTATATTGGACAAACAGGCCAAACTCTACGCCAAAGGATAAATGGACATAAATCTGACGTCAGGAATCACAAGACAGAGAAACCAGTAGGAGAACACTTCAATCTCCCAGGACACTCTATACAAGATCTCAAAGTAGCTGTCTTATTGCAAAGGAATTTCAGAAACAAACTGGAAAGAGAAGTTGCTGAATTGCAACTGATTACCAAGCTTAAAACCATGGAGAGACCTGGTCTGAACAAAGACATTGGATTCTTATCTCATTATACATGACAAAGCTTTTTTAACCTTCTCACCCCTTGCTTTTTCCTGTAAGACTAATTGCAGTCGTTAACAGTCGTCAACAGGTTTACCACAGCTATCAGCCTATCACCCATTCTCACCCCCCTTCTGAGTAATACCCCTCCCTCCCCACCCTCTCACTATATAAAAGGGTCTGGTGACTTCTGTTTCAGTGTATCTGAAGAAGTGTGCATGCACACGAAAGCTCATACCAAGAACAAACTTAGTTGGTCTCTAAGGTGCTACTGGAAGGAATGTTTTTATTTTGTTTTGACTATGACAGACCAACACGGCTACCTACCTGTATCAAGAAGGAAGGAACCGTTTTCAGCCATCAGGGACATCCATGCAAATTCCTCCTCCTTTCCTAACCTGTTTTACTCTAATTTCTTGGGGCCACCAGTAAACTGAAGGTGTTGATTTTAGAAAACCTCCCCAGCTATTCTTGGTGGTGGGTTTTAGCCGCTACACGCCTTAGCGGCTTCCGGGAAGAGGAACCCACAGCAAGAGCAAATTGTTGACCTTCGAGCCTTGTTTATTGTACCTTTTTATCCGTTCCCGGCTCAGCCTGGGCGCCTCTCCCCTTTTAAGGCTTGCTAATCGGAGAGTGCGGATAATTCAGCGAAATGGCATCCCAGGCCATTGTGTGACATTAGAGGGGGCTTAGAGCAGGCTTGCTCAACCTCGGCCCTCCAGATGTTTTGAGACTGCAATTCCCATCATCCCTGACCACTGGTCCTGCTAGCGAGGGACCATGGGAGTTGTAGGCCAAAAACATCTGGAGGGCTGAGGTTGAGGAAGACTGGCTTAGAGTATCCGAAGTCTCCATCAGGTGAACCAGCAAAGGTAGGGCCTAAGGTTGCCAGGTGAGAGTAGATGGAGAATAATGGAATGGCCATCCTAAAGATTTCCTGCCTGCAACTGGAACATAGGAAAATGCATTAAACTGAGTCAGAACAGGATATAATAATAATAATAATAATAATAATAATAATAATAATAATAATAATTTATTTGTACCCCGCTCATCTGGCCGGGTCTCCCCAGCCACTCTGGGCGGCTTCCAACAAACATTAAAATACATTAAAATGTCACAGATTAAAAACTTCCCTAAACAGGGCTGCCTTCAGATGTCTTCTAAAGGTCTGGTACCGGTAGTTGTTTATCTCTTTGACATCTGAAGGGAGGGCGTTCCACAGGGCGGGCACCACCACCGAGAAGGCCCTCTGCCTGGTTCCCTGTAGCTTTGCTTCTCGCAGTGAGGGAACCGCCAGAAGGCCCACGGCGCTGGATCTCAGTGTCCGGGCTGAACGGTGGGGGTGGAGACAGCCCTGTGGCTGAATCAGGCCAAAGTCACATCTAGGCTGCCCTGTTTAGGGAAGTTTTTAATGTTTGATGTTTTATTGTGTTTTTACTATTCTGCTGAAAGACGCCCAGAGTGGCTGGGGAAATGCAGCCAGATGGGCGTGTTGTTGTTGTTGTTGTTCACGTGGCAGTTCCAGTGTCTTGTTTCCCTAACAATTAGTTTCCAAATTATGTTTCTTTCGCATCATATAAAAGCCAGTTCTGGAAAACTAATCGAATATCGGACTATCTAGTGGCAAGCTGGAAAGTGCAACCAAGATGGTTGAAGGTCTGGCAAACAAGCCTTATGAGAAACCGTTGAGGGAGTTGGTTCTGTTGAGCTTGGAGAAGAGGAGACTGGGAGGAGAAATGAGGCGAAACCAAACTGGGAAGGGTAGCTAATGCCGTAGAAGGCAGAATTGGGATTCGAGGTGACCTCAACAGACTGGAGAACTGGGCACAAGCTAACAAAATGAATTTCTGAAGAAGTGTGCATGCACACGAAAGCTCATACCAATAACAAACTTAGTTGGTCTCTAAGGTGCTACTGGGAGGAATTGTTTTATTTTGTTTTGACTACAGCAGACCAACACGGCTACCTACCTGTAATATTCTATATGCTATTCTAGGCTGCATCAACAGAGGTCTAGTGGCCAAGTCAAGGGAAGTCATAGTCCCACTCTATTCTGCCTCGGTCAGACCACACCTGGAATAAGATGATGAGATAATCTTTATTGTCATTGTCCCCTTGCGGGGACAACAGAATTGAATACTGTGTTCAATTCTGGGCTCCACAAATTAAGGATGTTGACATGAGAAGAATGGTACCTGTAGATCTTCTCTCATATCTCAGGTTTTACAAGTGCCGGAAACTTGCTATTTTAAAAAAGAATGGAGGATGGGAATCAGGGGGTTATGGTTTATGTGGGAAATTTAAAATGGAGCTTGCACCTTCCTGGCAGGGTGGGGGTCTCCTGGGGGTAGCCCTTACTCTGTTCCTTGCTGCCTCTTAAGCCCTATGCGGTCGGAACCGGCCCGCGCTCTTAAATATGTGGTCTAAAACCATTTAGGCAACATCTAAACTAGACAGACCAGAAGTGACGCAGGAACGGAATTTTGTCTGATGCTGTTAAATGCCCGAGCCTGTTCCCTTAACAGGGCCAGACAGTGAGGAATTAAAATAAATAAGTGTGTTAATTTTGAAAGCTCCCGAGGTGTGCTTCAGCCACGAGGACGCAGGGCTCTCCTGGGCCTGTCGGAGTCTTTCAGGGAACCTCTCCATCTTCTCGGATGCCGCGCGCCTCATTAATAAACATTAGCCTGGCAGTTAAAAGAAGGGCGCTATCTACATTTAATGAACTCTGGGATGGGCTTGGGAGACGCAGCCCATCGATAAGGTGTCAGCAGCCCTGATGCGAGACAAGCTCATCTGGGGGCTCGGACGCCAGCCCAAAGTCCAGGAGGCAATTCTGGGTAAGCGACTAGGCAGAGCTGTTGACACACAGACACACCCACCCCTCCAATTATAGTGGGAAAAAATACCCCAGTATTGGTGGCTGATGATGAACCATTTTCCAGTGACTAAACTGAATTCCCTTTTGCATTTCCTGTAATTGCAGTCTGAGTTGCATGGGTGTGAGCACGTAGGGGAAACAAATTATTTTCTTAAGGAAATAAAAAGCCTGCAGTCTTTTGAGTTCAAGCTGCTAGGTAAATCATTTCTTCTTCTTCTTTTTTAAGGAGAAGAAGGCAGCCCTGAGTTTTCGGTTTCCTCCTTGAAGCAGGGATAAACATCTGGAAAAAGAAGTTTTGTCTTGCAGGTTCAGGAGGTCGGTCTGCACGATGGCCTCAGCTCCTTCGCATTCTTGGGGTCCTGTAGTAGCAAAGGTCGGAATCTAACAGAGGATTCTGTTGCTGAACTGGTCAAATAAGATTCTTTGTAAGACAAGGGCCTTAGCTGGTCACTTGAGTGTCCTCATCAGCATCCCAAGAGAATGAGCTGGGTTGCAACAACTACAACTAAGTGATAGGTGGAGCCTTCCTCCATCCTCTCACCTGTCTGTTAGGTAGGAGAACATAGTCAGAGTCAGGAAGCAAGCAGGAAGCTGAAGACACAGAGATCTGCTTGCTCTGTGCTGGATCCCAAGCTGGGACTAATGGATTTGCAAGATCTGTCGGAGGGTTGATGCTGTGAGCCCCTCCATCCTATGCTCAGGTGCAAATGAACTCTGGGGTGGACTTGGGAGATGCAGACCATCCTATGCTATGTGCAAATAAATGTCATAAAAGCAGCACAGTCTCTAGTGACCAAGATGATCAAGGGTTTGGAGATGGTTGAGGGAGCTGAGTATGCCTGGGAAAGAGGAGACGGAGGGAAGATATGAGAGCCATCTTCAAATATTCCATGGCGCCGCCAGAGCACGATTTCTGTTCTTAGCGGAGTTCTTAACCTGAAAGCCTACTTAACCCGAGGTACCACTGTATTAGCAAATAATAATTAAACAGTTTACACTTACCAGTTACAATAAAGAATTACTAAACTGTAATCAGCAATAGGGACACGGGTGGCGCTGTGGGTTAAACCACAGAGCCTAGGGCTTGCCGATCAGAAGGTTGGCGGTTCGAATCCCCCAATGGGGTGAGCTCCCGTTGCTCGGTCCCTGCTCCTGCCAACATAGCAGTTTGAAAGCACGTCAAGTGCAAGTAGATAAATTGGTACCGCTCCGGCGGGAAGGTAAACGGCGTTTCCGTGCGCTGCTCCAGTTCGCCAGAAGCAGCTTAGTCCTGCTGGCCACATGACCTGGAAGCTGTACGCCGGCTCTCGGCCAATAAAGCGAGATGAGCGCCGCAACCCCAGAGTCGTCCGCGACTGGACCTAATGGTCAGGAGTCCCTTTACCTTTACCTTTAATGCATTCTTAGCGGTTTAAATTTGTCCAGTGGTCTTTAAAAATCTTTGAATAAATAAATAATATGATTTCCAACCTAAAACACACCTATCTGAACACCTTTTAAGATTTTCTTTTATTTTCTTGTCTTGTCTTCCCCTGTTTTGGTACATTTTGTGTGCCAAAAACTACAGCAAAAATACAGGGAAGCAGAAAAACTACAGATAGATGCTGTCTGCCTACCAGCCTGGAAAGTGCACACCATCTTGTTATTTTCCCTTTACTAGTGTGGTTTATACATATTTCGCTTTACCCCATATGTGCCCACTTCATCGCTTCGATTGGTGGAACTGGCAGAGTTACAAGTACATTTGCAAGAACTTGCTCTGCATTTGTAGGTAAAGGTAAAGGTAAAGGACCCCTCGATGGTTAAGTCCAGTCAAAGGTGATTATGGGGTTGCTGCGCTCATCTTGCTTTCTGGCCAAGGGAGCCGGCGTTTGTCCACAGACAGCTTTCCGGGTCATGTGGCCAGCAGGACTAAACCGCTTCTGGCACCATGACGAAAACCAAAGCGCACGGAAACGCCATTTATCTTCCTGCCGCAGCGATACCTATTTATCTACTTGCCCTGGTGTGCTTTCAAACTGCTAGGCTGCAGTGCACAGCTAGCTGGTGTAGAACTGTAGAGATGGAAGGGACCACAACGGTCATCTAGTCCAACCCCAGTCGCAAACGTCTGGACAGGAGAAGATCGCCCTCAGGGTGCTGCCTTCATTTCCCACCTTTCGAAGTGCTAGGTTGGCAGGAGCTGGGACAGAGCAACGGGAGCTCACCCCGTCGCGGGGATTCGAACAGCCGACCTTCCGATCGACAAACCCAAGAGGCTCAGTGGTTTAGACCACAGCACCACCCGTGTCCCTAACCTGTATTTTTACCTGCATTTGTAACATGGCGGCTAACAGATTGAGGTTGAATCCTGACAAGAGAGAAGTACTGTTTTTGGGGGACAGGGGGTGGGTGGGTGTGGGGGATTCCCTGGTCCTGAACGGGGTAATTGTGCCCCTGAAGGACCAGGTGCGCAGCCTGGGAGTCATTTTGGACTCACAGCTGTCCATGGAGGCGCAGGTTAATTCTGTGTCCAGGGCGGCTGTCTACCAGCTCCATCTGGTACACAGGCTGAGACCCTACCTGCCCGCGGACTGTCTCGCCAGAGTGGTGCATGCTCTAGTTATCTCCCGCTTGGACTACTGCAATGCGCTCTACGTGGGGCTACCTTTGAAGGTGACCCGGAAACTGCAATTAATCCAGAATGCGGCAGCTAGACTGGTGAATGGGAGTGGCCGCTGAGACCACATAACACCGGTCCTGAGAGATCTACATTGGCTCCCAGTACGTTTCCGAGCACAATTCAAAGTGTTGGTGCTGACCTTGAAAGCCCTAAACGGCCTCGGTCCTCTTTACCTGAAGGAGCGTCTCCACCCCCACCGTTCAGCCCGGACACTGAGATCCAGCACCGAGGGCCTTCTGGTGGTTCCCTCACTGCGAGAAGCGAGGTTACAGGGAACCAGACAGAGGGCCTTCTCGGTAGTGGCGCCCGTCCTGTGGAACGCCCTCCCAGCAGAGGTTAAAGGGATCAACAACTACATGACATTCAGAAAATACCTGAAGGCAGCCCTGTTTAGGGAAGTTTTTAATCTGTGATGTGTTAATGTATTTTAATGCTTGCTGGAAGCCGCCCAGAGTGGCTGGGGAGACCTGGCCAGATGGGCGGGGTACAAATACTAAATTATTATTATTATTATTATTATTATTATTATTATTATTATTATAACTTGTTCGTTTGGTGTGGCAGCCCCTAATCTCCCTGCCTGCTGGGTCAGATAAACTGGCCCCAAGTTCTTAAGAGCTTTATATAATAATAGTAATAATAATAATAATAATAATAATAATAATAATAATTTATTATTTATACCCCGCCCATCTGGCTGGGTCTCCCCAGCCACTCTGGGCGGCTTCCAAAAGAACATTAAAATGCAATAATCTATTGAACATTCAAAGCCTCCCTAAACATACTAAAGGGCAACACCTCAGAATTGGCCCTGCAGCAAACAGGTAACCGGCACAGATCTCTGAGCACCTGCTTGCTGCCAAGGTCTTGGCTCCGGTCAGCAATCTAATTGCAGCGTTCTGCGGTGTTTGTTTGGGGTTTTTTTTAGGAAAAAGAAGATGATCTTTCCAAGAGTTGGTCGGCGCAGAGATGCAAAGGTCTTTTTCCTGCGTTTGCATGCGGCTTTCGAGGGTTCTGCCTCTCCCCCCTCCCCGACTCAACCCCCGCCGACTTTTGCATTGTGGAATCTCGCTGGATTAGCAGCGGGTCGGCCCCGTCTCCTGCGAGGCCAGCATGCCGGCTTTATGGGAACAGCGGCGAAGGGCGGCCTGGTGTGACGCGAGGACAAGTGCCCCCCCCCGTCCAGATTGGCATGAGCGCCGGGGGCAGCGTTGGGAGCCCAATATTGACTAATTATTTAGCTGTGAATGGCAGCTGTGAACATTGTGTTCCTTGCGCCTGGCTTCCTGCATTTACTGCGAGTCTAATTACAAAGGCAGGGGTTGGAAGGGGGGGGGGAGGATCCTGCGCCTTCCTGGTCTGCTGTCAAGAGCTCTGGAGCTGCCCTGGTCCACTGCACAGAGAGGGGGAAAGGGCAGAGGATGCGGGGAGGACCACAACTTGTGGAATTCTTGAGTCAATTCTTATAATAATAATAATAATAATAATAATAATAATAATAATAATAATTTATTTATACCCCGCCCTCCCCGATTTTAAAACCGGTCTCAGGGCAGCTAACAACAAATATAAAACATTGATTAAAAATGACTTTTTTAAAAAAAGGTTAAAAACAGCATCAACAGCATTCTGGAGTTTTTTATTAGGTTTTACATTGCAAATTTAAATTCAAACATTAAACATCAACGTCACCATTTAGGATTCCCTAATTCCTTCGACTCCCCTCCTTCCACGGTTACCAGCAGCCCTGGAGGCAGCCCTGTTTAGGGAAGTTTTTAATCTGTGATGTGTTGATGTATTTTAGTGTTTGTTGGAAGCCGCCCAGAGTGGCTGGGGGGACCCGGCCAGATGGGCGGGGTACAAATAATAAATTATTATTATTATTATTATTATTATTATTATTATTATTACCATTACCAATCTTATCAATCTTTTTCTAACAGCTTCTCTTATTTTTCTTAAATAATCCATTTCTACCATATATTTTTTTTTAAAAAATGCTTTACTAAGATTAAAAAGAAGTAACAAGCAAACGGATTAACCAAAAAAGAGCAAAAAGAGTAATAATATTTGTTACATCACATCACAGTACGTTCTGCTTAAGTTTCCAGTGACTTCCGGCCCCTCCATCGTGTCTCTATCATGTCTCTATCTAGCGCACTGTTAATTTTCATTTTCTTTTGTTAATTTCATCAATAATGTGCTTTCTTATAGTTATCCTTCATTACAAGCGTTACTCAAATCCTGCAAAAGTTTTTAGTTGTTTACAGTGTTCTCTTAAATACATTGCAAATTTTCCCCATTTTTTCTTAAGTTTTTCTCTTCTTGGTTTCTGATTTTCCCGGTCAGTTTCGCCATTTCGGCGTAGTCCATCATCTTCATCAACTGTTCGTCTCTGGTTGGGACTTTTATCTTCTTTCCATCTCTGGGCCAGTAGTATCTGCGCTGCTGCCGTTGCATAAATAAATAGTCGTTTCTGCTCCTTTGGTATCTCTGCACCTAAAATTCCTAATTAAAAAAAGCCTCTGGTTTTTCCACAAGCATTATTTTAAACATTTTTTTCAACTCATTATAAATCATTTCCCAGAATGCTTTTGTTATCTTGCGCGTCCACCACGTGTGGTAGAACTTGTGGGATTCTTTGGGCGTGCTCCTTTTGTGTATGGGTACCTTGCGTTCCAGGTTTCGGGAGAAGACAGTGAGGGAGCCTGTCCCTAAGGTGTGTCCCCTCCTGCTCTGGAGGATAGGACTTGAACCCATGACTTCAAGTTACAAGAAACTATACATCAGGAAGAACTATCTGACAGTAAGAGCTGTTTGACAGTGGAACACTCTCCCTCTGGAGGTTGTGAACTCTTGTTGCTTAGAGGGTTTTAAGAAGAGATTGGATGGTCATCTGCCATTAATGCTTTAGCTGAGATTCCTGCCTTGCAGGGGGTTGGACTAGATGACCGTTGGGGGTCCCTTCCAACTCTCCGATTCTATGATTCCATGACTAGATGGGCCATTGCAAACAGCATACAGTATCACGGTGGTGATAATATAAACCGAGAACAACAAAAAACCACCACACAATGGCTGAAGATAGAATGAAAGTTACATCAAAAACTCTTATGAGGAACTAATAATCTGTCAATAAAGCCAACTGATAAATGAAGCCATGTATATATCGTATGTATAACAGAATGTATACAGTTTATATACTAGAACCATTCAGCAATGGATAGGTGTAACAACGAAATCCCAGTGCCAACAAACGTTCATGTCAGGTCGATGGTGAATGTGCCACGGAGTACTTCGGCAGATGAATAAAACAATGTCCTGAACACGACGATAGAAGAAAAATATTGTATGAGTCTAGTAGTGTCACCATCCATACAAACTCAATCCGAGTGGCACATGGGAAGAAGGAAACCTGTCCTCCGGATATAGCCCAGGTTTCGCTCTGAGGCTTCATCAGTTCTAGGTATTACATTCTGGTCAACAGAACATGCGAATATCACAGGCCATTGACCTGATGCATTGGCTTCTTAGGTTCTTAAGGTGAACACACTTGCCTCGGTGAGTCCTGGGTTCAAATTCCCGCCTCTGCCACGGACAAATGGTGAGGTTTTGAATGAGGTCTGTGCTCTCTCTCTCCTTCTCTCTCATTTACAAATCTGCAGCGATGCTCATGATCTGCTGCGCAAGGTTGTTGTGAGGGCAACTGCATTCAGGACTGCGGGAATGTTATCGACTGATTTTCCAGCGCAGGCTCAGAGAGGGACGCAGCAGCCTGGCCTCAGAGAACACGTCTCAGTGCAAACATACAGGAATGCACAAAAAATACTGTAGAAATCATGTATTCCAAAGCAAGCCACCCTCGGTTTCTTAGTAGGCATCCAACCTATTCACCGGGGGTGGGCTAGGAATTTCTTCCAGGCACCCAGACAGAGATGATGCAAATTGGAAGAACGCCGGACTTCCTTTTATTTCTGACAGTGTGCTGAAGGTTACAGGCCAGGGGACAGGAGAGCATTTAAAAACGGAGACCTCGATGCTGATCCTTGCATTGCAGCGGGCTGGACTAGATAGAATCATAGAGTTGGAAGAGACCCCAAGGGCCATCCAGTCCAACCCCCTGCCAAGCAGGAAACACCATCAAAGCATTCCTGACAGGTGGCTGTCAAGCCTCTGCTTAAAGACCTCCAAAGAAGGAGACTCCACCACACTCCTTGGCAGCAAATTCCACTGTCGAACAGCTCTTACTGTCAGGAAGTTCTTCCTAATGTTTAGGTGGAATCTTCTTTCTTGTAGTTTGAATCCATTGCTCCGTGTCCGCTTCTCTGGAGCAGCAGAAAACAACCTTTCTCCCTCCTCTATATGACATCCCTTTATATATTTGAACATGGCTATCATATCACCCCTTAACCTTCTCTTCTCCAGGCTAAACATACCCAGCTCCCTAAGCCGTTCCTCATAAGGCATCGTTTCCAGGCCTTTGACCATTTTGGTTGCCCTCCTCTGGACACGTTCCAGCTTGTCAGTATCCTTCTTGAACTGTGGTGCCCAGAACTGGACACAGTATTCCAGGTGGGGTCTGACCAGAGTGGAATACAGTGGTACTATTACTTCCCTTGATCTAGATGCTATACTCCTATTGATGCAGCCCAGAATTGCATGGGCTTTTTTAGCTGCTGCATCACACTGTTGACTCATGTCAAGTTTGAGGTCTACCAAGACTCCTAGATGACCCTCAGGGGTCCCTTTCAACTCTACGCTTCTACATTTCTCAATCTGCACTCCTCCTTCGCCCTGAGTTGGCCAGCACTTGTGCCCTGCATGCCCTCCTGTGTAGACCGGGATGCCGAAGAAGGGGTCCGGATGCGTCCGTTGTCAGGCGAATCCCAACCCGTCATCCAGAACGGGTCGCGTGAGCCAGGATCCTGCTTACGTGCTTGATGAGAGAGAGGTACAAATAGCCAGGGGAGCCGGCGAAAGGGAGAGAAGCATTGCTTGTAGTGTTTCCAGAGCAACCAGCGGCGCCAGAGAGACCGGCTCAGCATCCGATCTCATTATCGGCACAGCTGTGCGGATCGCATGTTCTTTCCTCGGGGCGCATGCACAGAACGGCGCACGGGGCTGCAATGCGGCTGGAGCTGTCGACACACATGTCGTCACGGATGGCTACAGTCCCCAAAGGGTTGGCAGGCTTCCCCCTTAGGAAGGATGGGGTCACCTCCCTTGGACAGGCCCTGTTGAAAGGCAGGAGGTTGTTCGGTATTTTGCTCTCTTATAATTTGACTGCCAGAGAAAGGGGCCGTCTGGACATAAAAAGAGCCTGCTGGATCAGGCCAATGGTCCATCTAGTCCAGCATCCTGTTCTCACAGGGGCCAACCAGATGCCTCAATAGGAAACCCACAAGCAGGATTCGAACCCAAGAGCAACTCTCCCCTCCTGTGGTCTCCAGCAACTGGTTTTCAGAAGCATTACTGCCTCTAACTGTGGACGGAAAAAAAAATCCTTCCAGTAGCACCTTAGAGACCAACTAAGTTTGTTCTTGGTATGAGCTTTCGTGTGCATGCACACTTCTTCAAATGCACCATGCATGCAAATACACCCAGGTGGTGCTGTGGGCTAAACCACAAAGCCTAGGGCTTGCTGATCAGAAGGTCGGCGGTTCGAATCCCCGTGGCGGGGTGAGCTCCCGTTGCTCGGTCTCTGCTCCTGCCAACCTAGCAGTTCGAAAGCACACCAGTGCAAGTAGATAAATAGGTACTGCTGCAGCGGGAAGGTAAACGGCGTTTCCGTGCCCTGCTGTGGTTCGCCAGAAGCGGTTTAGTCATGCTGGCCACATGACCCGGAAGCTGTACGCTGGATCCCTCAGCCATTATAACGAGATGAGCGCCACAGCCCCAGAGTCGGTCACGACTGGACCTAATGGTCAAGGGTCCCTTTACCTTTTACACACCTCTGGAACACACATAGATCCATAACAATACCTGTTATTGTTATGTCCCAGCTCCTGCCCACCTAGCAGTTCGAAAGCACGTCAAAGTGCAAGTAGATAAATAGGAACCGCTCCGGCGGGAAGGTAAACGGCATTTCCGTGCGCTGCTCTGGTTCTCCAGAAGCGGCTTTGTCATGCTGGCCACATGACCCGGAAGCTGTACGCCGGCTCCCTCGGCCAGTAAAGCGAGATGAGCGCCGCAACCCCAGAGTCATCCACGACTGGACCTAATGGTCAGGGGTCCCTTTACCTTTACCTTTAAGGTGCTACTGGAAGGACTTTTTTTATTTTGTTTCAACTATGGCAGACCAACCTGTAGAGTTACCTACCTGTAACTCCAACTGTGGAGGCAGAGCAGAGTCATCCTGACTAGTAGCCACTGAGAGCCCTCTCCTCCTCCATGAATTTCTTAAATCCTCTTTTAATCCATGTTGGTGGCCATCGCTGCCTCCTGTGGCAGGGGGTTCCACAGTTTAACTATGCGCTGCACGAAGAAGGGCTTCATTTTCTCTGTTCTGAATCTTCCAATGTTCATCTTCATCTTGGTTGTCCACGAGTTCTAGTATTATAAGAGAGGGAGGGAAAACTTTTTTCCTGTCCGCTTCCCCCATGTCAGGCATCATTTAATAAACTTCTGCTGTGTTTCCTCTTCCTCTACCTTTTCACTAAAGTTAATAAGAGAAGGGGATAGAGAGGCTGTTTAAATGGGAATAGAAACTGCAGCTTGCTGTACAAATGTAAGATGCCCATTCATTGCATTATCCACTTTTCTTTCTGGGTAAGCTGACCAATATCATGTGACCCCTGGTAAATTGTAATAATAATAATAATAATAATAATAATAATAATAATAATAATAATAATAATAATTGACCCAGTCATTCTGGGTGGCTTCCAGCTTATATAAATGTGGCCCACCTATTGCACAGGCTTCTCCACCTCTGGGTAGGAATCCAGATTTTAATTGATTGAGGGAATTTGTTTATCTATACACATTTGTATACCAGTTTGTTGTTGTTGTTTAGTCGTTTAGTCGTGTCCGCCTCTTCGTGACCCTATGGACCAGAGCACGCCAGGCACTCCTGTCTTCCACTGCCTCCCGCAGTTTGGTCAGACTCATGTTGGTGGCTTCAAGAACGCTGTCCAACCATCTCGTCCTCTGCCGTCCCCTTCTCCTTGTGCCCTCAATATTTCCCAACATCAGGGTCTTTTCCAGGGAGTCTTCTCTTCTCATGAGGTGGCCAAAGTCTTGGAGCCTCAGCTTCAGGATCTGTCCTTCCAGTGAGCACTCAGGGCTGATTTCCTTCAGAATGGAGAGGTTTGATCTTCTTGCAGTCCATGGGACTCTCAAGAGTCTCCTCCAGCACCAGAATTCAAAAGCATCAATTCTTCGGCGATCAGCCTTCTTTATGGTCCAGCTCTCACTTCCGTACATTACTCCTGGGAAAACCATAGCTTTAACTATACGGACTTTTGTCGGCAAGGTGATGTCTCTGCTTTTTAAGATGCTGTCTAGGTTTGTCAGTATTTCACAAATGGTGTTGCTGTCGATAGGAACAAATATATTGTGTGAAGGAAGGAAACATAAAATTATCTCCATTTGGACACTGTCCGGCCGCTTTTAATAAAGACGAGGGGATGAAGGGGCCCTTTTTTTGTATCAAATGGAGATTTTTTAAAAGGAAGGAAGGTGAGAGAAAGAGAGAGAGAGAGAGAGAGAAAGAGAGAGAGAAAGAAAGAAAGAAAGAAAGAAAGAAAGAAAGAAAGAAAGAAAAAGGAAGGAAGGAAGGAAGGAAGGAAGGAAGGAAGGAAGGAAGGAAGGAAGGAAGGAAGGAAGGAAAGAAAATACAGTTCCAGATTTGACTAAGAGGACATCAGGGGGGCTGGGCTGATGAGTCAATAAATGCTTGGCCTTTGGGAGAAGTGAGGAAAAGAGACAACTCAACAAGATCCATGTTTAGCTGTCAAAACATTCCCTGGCGCTCAACGGCTTATCTGAGCGCACTGCTGCCGCTCTGCCTCCAGCGCAAGGGGTGGTGGTGGTGGAGGCAGCCGCAAATGAACTGATCTCGATAATTGGTCAAGAAATTGCTGGCAGGGACTAGGCGTGCGCAGGGAGGCAGAGGCAGCACCCAGCGCAGCTTCGGCCGAAGAAGCCGAGGTTACGTTAACGTTCCTGCTCGTCTATACGCCGCCATTCGGCCGAAAAAGGCTCCCAGCAAAGGAAATCCCCTGGGTTGCAAAACAGACAACTCTGAACAACCACAGGCAACACGAGGCTAATAATGTTCCAACAAAATATTTGTAACATGTATTATTTCACAATTCATCAACCGAAACTGTGTAATGGAGTCACAAATAATAGAAGTCAATCAATGTGGCATGAACAAAATTAGACAATGTTACAGGTAGGTAGCTGTGTTGGTCTGCCGTAGTTGAAACAAAATTTCCTTTCAGTAGCACCTTAGAGAGACCAACTAAGTTTGGTCTAACATTGGACTAACATTGGACCCAGGTGGTGCTGTGGGTTAAACCACAGAGCCTAGGGCTTGCTGATCAGAAGGTTGGCAGTTCGAATCCCTGCGATGGGGTGAGCTCCCGTTGCTCGATCCCAGCTCCTGCCCACCTAGCAGTTCGAAAGCACGTCAAAGTGCAAGTAGATAAATAGGTACCGCTCCGGCGGGAAGGCAAACGGTGTTTCTGTGCACTGCTCTGGTTCACCAGAAGCGGTTTTGTCATGCTGGCCACATGACCTGGAAGCTATACGCCGGCTCTCAGCCAATAAAGCGAGATGAGCGCCGCAACCCCAGAATCAGACACGACTGGACCTAATGGTCAGGGGTCCTTTTAAGGTATTTTTAGTTGGTCTCTAAGGTATTTTTTATTTTGATAAAATTAGACAATGTCGTCCATCAGTATCAAAGAGGCAAACAAGCCTTTCAACAGTCACAATCCTGTAACCGTGTGGCAATGGGTGTCCTAAACATAGAACAGTTTTTTCTCGGATGATGAACTGTTTTGATATCTGAAGAAGTGTGCATGCACACGAAAGCTCATACCAAGAACAAACTTAGTTGGTCTCTAAGGTGGAATGATTTTTTGTTTGTTTTTGTTTCGATAGTAACTCTTCATCAGCTGGCGATGATGTAAAATAAAATCCATTACATTCAAATATATTATGAGATGAACAGGTACATGCAGTTACAAAACAAACACTGCAAATACGGTTGGTTGGTTGTCCAGTAGCACCTTAGAGACCAACTAAGTTTGTTCTTGGTATGAGCTTTCGTGTGCATGCACACTTCTTCAGATACACTGAAACAGAAGTCACCACAGGTATATAGTGAGAGGGTGGGGAGGGGTATTACTCAAAAGGGTGGTGGGATTGGTGATTGACTGATAGGTGTGGTAAACCTGTTGACGACTGTCAATGACCATAATTGGTCTTACAGGAAAAAGCAAGGAAAGAGATGGCCAAAAATAGCTTTACAGGTATCATGTGTAATGAGATAAGAATCCAATGTCTCTATTCAGACCAGGTCTCTCCATGGTTTAAGGTTAGGTAATAAGTTGTAATTCTGCAATTTCTCTTTCCAGTCTTATTTCTGAAATTCCTTTGTAATAAGACAGCTACTTTGAGATCTTGTATAGAATGTTCTGGTAGATGGAAGTGTTCTCCTACTGGTTTCTTTGTCTTGTGAGAGACATGTTACAGGTAGGTAGCCGTGTTGGTCTGCCATAGTTGAAACAAAATAAAAAAAATTCCTTCCAGTAGCACCTTTGAGACCAACTAAGTTTGTTCTTGGTATGAGCTTTCGTGTGCATGCACACTTCTTTAGATACCTTCTTGTGAGAGACATGTTTTGTTGCAGCTGGGGCAGATGAAGGCATTGGGTTGTGCTGCTGCAGATGCACATTGGCGTTTCTTCTCTCTACGCTCCTCCCAGCGGTCATTCCTCCTGTGGTCCCTACTGTCGATGCAAGACCTGACTGGCTGTCTCCAGGCCCGGCGGTCATCTGTAAGGGATTCCCACACCGCGAGCTTAATTTGCCAGCCTTCGTGTCGCGTTTGCAGACATTTTTGTTGCGCAGAGTTGATGTGCCAATGGGCCTGGCGTCTGCAGCCAGTTCCCCACAGAGCCCCTCCTTGGGGGTCCTCCCATCTTCCATTCTGTGGACATGACCAAGGCGCTGAGACAGGATAGATGGGGAAGGGTTGAGAAATGAGGCAATAGAATTGGAAAGGGAGGCAATAGGAGCATCTGCAGGGAGAAGGCGAAGCAGCTCTTAGCCATGTGCAGAGGGCCATGTCCAATCCTGGCATCTGTTGTGTTGTGTGCATGTTTAAAGGGGCATGTTCCACACAGGAGAGGGCAAGCCAGTGCTAAAGAACTGAGCAGGTAGAGGAAACATCATTTTTTTGGATTTGGGGGAGGGGAGTAGTAGTAGTAAACTTTAATACGGTCAAAGACCAGCAATAAATAGTACAATTCAGTTCATAGATAGGATTTCTATCTCCTATAATAATATTAGGTAATTCACAGTTTAAAAATTGAGTGTTAAAACATCTATTAAAATTAAGTCATTGTCGCCTCTCCATCTGCTAGGGAGGGGAGATTTCCAGAGACTTTGCAGGCACCATAAAGGTAAAGGTAAAGGGACCCCTGACCGTTAAGTCCAGTCGCGGACGACTCTGGGGTTGCGGCGCTCATCTCGCATTATTAGCCGAGGGAGCTGGCATACAACTTCCAGGTCATGTGGCCAGCATGACTAAGCCGCTTCTGGCGAACCAGAGCAGCGCACGGAAACGCCGTTTACCTTCCTGCCGGAGCGGTACCTACCGGTATTGATCTACTTGCACTTTGACTTGCTCTCGAACTGCTAGGTGGGCAGGAATTGCAGGCACCCTAGGAGGTACTGATAGGCACTTCACGTCTTCCTGTTCAAACAATGTCTAGAAAAAGCAGCAGCTTCTCTCCATCGTGTGGTCATTCCTAGAAACAAATGCGTTTGGTTTTGGTTCTTTTTTTACACCGACAGATGTTTCGGAAGACAATGTTTGCCGTGATCTGCCGGCCAGCAAGGCAAAGAATGAACAAGCCCATATCCTTATTTTTTCCCCCTTCACTTGTACGGAAAACGGGGAATTGACTTTGCACAGAGGGAGGGAGAGCACCAAGGCACCCAATAAATACCCGGCGGAGGGGGGATTCGAACTCAGGGCCTCCGGATCCCAACGCTTCGCCCACCGGGCTGCCCTTGCGCTCAAAGGCACAGCCTCGGTTCGGTTGCCCGAAGCGTTGGGACTTTGCCGAGAAACTTCCGAGGATGCCGGCCAAACGGGAAATCATTTTTATAAGTACATTGGATGAGATAAATGATAATATGCCTGACAGGCTCTTGGCTTGACTTTCTCCGCCTTGCGCGGAGTGTGGAACTTGGCACAGCCGCTGCCTTAAAAAAAAGAAGAAGACGTTATTGCAGATTGTTCCCTGGATCCTTGGCAGGGAGACGTGTGAGTGTCTCCAAGGCAGGGCTGCTGCGCTCGCGGGGATGAAGCCCTTTCTGTCATTAGAGGATTAAGCGACATTTGCAGGGCTGGGTTATTCGTAAGGCAGAGTAAGCCCCAGCGAGTGTTTGCCTGTGCAGAGGAAGAATGGGCTAATCCTGCACCTGCCCTCCATCCATCTGAGTACGTGGCAATGGCTCAGAGAGCGCTGAGGCTCCTTCAGAGGCTGCCAGGGGACAGAGGGGCGGTCACACTGTATCATAGAACTGTAGAGAGTTGCAAGGGACCCCGAGGGTCATCCAATCCAACCCCCTACTGCCAGTTTTCTCTCTCTCTTGTTCATTCATTTTACACACCGCTTGGTTGTAGAAACAAAACAGAACTCAGAGCAGATTACAGAGAGAGAGAGAGAGAGAGAGAGAGAGAGAGAGAGAGAGAGAGAGAGAGAATATTATCAATGAGAAAAATTAGCGGCTATAATTCAAGGCTTCCGAAAAGTTAAAATAACAGTAGACCAAAAGCAGATTAAAGCTTGCGTCAGCTTTCTGGGAAGGCTCATCTAGACAAGGATGTTTCCTTCAGGCACCGAAAGGGAGAGCAATAGTGAAGGGGCCTGATGGTGTCAAGAGGCAGGGAGTTCCAAAGTTGTATGTGCTGCTACACCAAAAGACTGAGCGCTTATAGATGCAGATGTAAGCTATCAAGAGACGCCCACCACCACACAAAAGCAGTATGGGGATGTCCAACATTAGGAACCCCCTGCCCTTATATCCCCCCCCCCATTTTTATTAAATTTTCTTAAAATATCAACGACTTCCCTTCTTCTCTTTCCATTTTCCATAACATAAATCCCTGCATATTTTACATAAACTAAACCATTCAGTATTCCATTATTACATCCATCAAAGCTTATTTACACTGTTGAATTTATCTTAACGCTGCCAACGTTTTCAAATATACACAGTTTCTCCCCCATATATTCAATAAACGTTTTCCAATCTTCTTTAAACGTACGTTATTCTTGTTCTCTTATTCTATATGTTAGGTCCGCAAGCCGCGCAATTTCCGTCAGTTTGAGTTGCCATTCTTCTTTAGTTGGGACCTCGCTCGTTTTCCATTTAAAGGTAAAGGGACCCCTGACCATTAGGTCCAGTCGCGGACGACTCTGGGGTTGCGGCGCTCATCTCGCTTTATTGGCCAAGAGCCGGCGTACAGCTTCCGGGTCATGTGGCCAGCATGACAAAGCCGCTTCTGGCGAACCAGAGCAGCGCACGGAAACACCGTTTACCTTCCCGCCAGAGCGGTTCCTATTTATCTACTTGCACTTTGACGTGCTTTCGAACTGCTAGGTGGGCAGGAGCTGGGACCGAGCAACGGGAGCTCACCCCGTTGCGGGGATTCGAACCGCCGACCTTCTGATCAGCAAGCCCTAGGCTCTGTAGTTTAACCCACAGCGCCACCTGGGTCCCGTTTTCCATTTGGGGGCTAGCAAAACACGACCTGCCCTTATATCCTGACCCCTCTCGCTCATCTTTCCAAGTCCCAGAAACCATCCGAGTTGCATCCTTGCCCATCTCCAAACTCCCATGCTACCTGGGACCAGTATGGAGCCATGCTAGGTGCTGTGAGAAGAGGGCATCCTGGGTGTATCAGGTAGAAAGCAGGAAGCATACAGGGCAGAGCCTGGGACACCATTTCATGGAATCTTAGGCCTGCAGAGTTGGAAGGGACCCCGAGGGTCATCTATTGAAGGAAGGAAGGAAGGAATAATTTATTGGCCAAGTACCAATCATACTTGGAATTTTGCTTTGACTACATTACAATGTAAGAAAAACGTACCTCATACAAACACTCTTCCCCTCACAATACAACAGCACAGCAAAGGAACCCCATACCACCAACTGACCTCCTTTCCGCACACAACTACGAATGTAACAGTTTGATGGCACAAGGAAAAACTATTCCTGTGCCTAGACGTTTTTGTGTATAGAGTCCTGTAACAACAGCCGGATGGAAGTAAATCAAACAGGTGATGACCAGGATGCGAAGGGTCTGCGACGATTCTCTCTGCTTTCTTCCTGGCTCGAGCAGCATAAAGTGTCTCTATTGGAGGCAAACTAACACCAGTTACCCTCTCTGCAATTCTTACTGCTTGTTGGAGCCTTTTCTTGGCCAGCTTGGAGGCTGTGCCATACCTGGCAGTAATAGAATTACAGAGAACAGTAAAACTGTAAGTAAAACTGGCTCAACAATTCTTGGGGCAAATTAAATTTCCTTAGTTGTTGCAAGAAATACAATCCCTGGTGGACTTTTTTGATAATACGATTGATGTTGCCTGACCAATTTAGGTTTTGAGAAATTATAGAGCCCAGGAACTTAAAGGACTCTACTACCACAACCATGTTACCAAGGATGGAAAGTGGCAGCAGGACGGAAGAGCTCCTTCTAAAATCGATTATCATTTCCACTGTCTTTTGGGCATTTAGCACCAAGTTATGAGGAACGGCTTAGGGAGCTGGGTATGTTTAGCCTGGAGAAGAGAAATATATAAAAGGATGTCATATAGAGGAGGGAGAAAGGTTGTTTTCTGCTGCTCCAGAGAAGCGGACATGGAGCAATGGATTCAAACTGCAAAAAAGAAGATTCCACCTAAACATTAGAAAGAACTTCCTGACAGTAAGAGCTGTTCGACAGTGGAATTTGCTGCCAAGGAGTGTGGTGGAGTCTCCTTCTTTGGAGGTCTTTAAGCAGAGGCTTGACAGCCACCTGTCAGGAATGCTTTGATGGTGTTTCCTGCTTGGCAGGGGGTTGGACTGGATGGCCCTTGTGGTCTCTTCCAACTCTATGATTCTATAATTCTAAGTTATTGTTAGGAAATACCCCGCCTGGGGCAGTTTGGGAGACTGCCCCAAAGCCAGAGCAAATCCGTGTGCGCACATCCCCGGCTACAGAGAGTCCGGTGGCGCAGTCATATGTGATTGTTCCCAGCATGAAGAACAACACACACAAGCCATTATTAAATCTAAACTATTTATTGTAGGAATAGTGCAGAGAGAATCTCTGCTGCCAGCTCAAAGACAGAGCTGCCATGAAGCCGTCTTTCCAGCTTGAGGTATAGCCAGAAGAGAAAGCACAAAGGCTAGGATTACAACAGTACAGTACAACATAAACATTCCACGTAGGAAAAGATAAGGGATGTCCAACCACTTTTGATTGATGGAATCTGTGTGGAGAGGGTAACAATGTTCAGATTTCTGGGCATTGAGTTACAGGAGGATTTGTCCTGGAGTGCAAACATAAGGGGGCTTGTGAAGAAGGCGCAGCAGAGACTGTACTTCCTGAGAGTTCTAAGGAAAAACCATCTTCCACAAAAGCTGCTGCTTGCCTTCTATCCCTGTGCCATTGAGAGCGTGCTCACTTACGGCTTATGTGTGTGGTACGGAAGCTGTACTACCAAGGACAGGATGGGATTGTGCAGAGTTGTTAAGGCAGCAGAGAGCATTGTTGGCTGCTCGCTCTCCACCTTAGAGCAGATTTATACCATGAGGTGCCACAGAAAGGCACTGGACATAGTGAAAGATCCATCGCATCCTGGTCACCGTCTCTTTGAACTTTTGCCTTCGGGATGGAGATACAGGACGATGACAACAAGAACAAGCCGTCTTAGGAACAGCTTCTTCTCCAGAGCGATCGCGGCCTTGAATGGGAAGCCTGGACTTTGAAGTCATCTAATCTTACTTGTTATGTTTTATCATTGTATGGTTTTAATCAGTGTGTATGGTTTTAATCAGTGTTTTTGTAGTTGTTTTGTCTTTGCGTGGAGTGCCCTATCTGGGTGGATGGAGCAGCCAAGTAATTTCGTTGTCCCCAAAGGGGACAATGACAATAAAATGTATTCTATTCTATTCTATTCTATTCTATTCTATTCTATTCTATTCTATTCTATTCTATTCTCACGGCTTGGTGAGACAGGCAAAAGTCAGACCAGGCCTCGCTGCAGCTGTTGCCGCTCGGCTTGGACAAAAATCATAACAGTTATTCCTGCTGCACCACGAAATAAGATGTCCAGCCCCCTGCAATGCAGGAATCTTTTGTCCAAGGTGGGACTCAGACCCATGATCCTAAGATTAAGAGTCCCATGCTCTACTGGCTGGACTATCCAGAGTTCTGTCCCAAGCCACACAAATACCAAAAGCCATCTTCCTCAAAAACAATCTTGCAAATATGATGCACATCTGAACAAGCTGGAGGCAAAGCGGGGGGGCGGGGGGGCGACACACACACGAAAAAGGGGGGAAAGTAAATATCAGCAAGGGATGTTTTTTGGCAGCGTTTCAGTTCTAAATTGAGCTAATTCTACCTTCTGAAAAGAAGATAATTTCCATGTTTCTTTGGTTGAGAACACATAATTGAAGTTATTTTCCTTCCAAGAAAGGAGCCTCTGGTACATCGTTTGCAAATGGACAGGAAAATATGAATGTATCTGGCGCTGCCTGAGCCGTGGTGCGTTCAGTGCGGCGCAGTTTCTGAACGCCGCTGCCACTTCCCCCAAGGTGTTTATCACTTGTTCAGGTGTCTTTCTCCCCCTCTCCTTCCTCCTGCCCCCCTCTTTTCGAAGGGAGAGCGAGGGTGGGCCGAGCCGAAAGCGAATGGCTCTAAACCCAATGTTCCCTCCAATGAGCCATGGGAAAGTGGAAGCCGGATTGTTATCAGGAAGGTTCAGAGCAGAAATTGAAAAGAAATTCGAGGATCTCTTAAATTGACCAGCACTTTTGGGGGGTGGCAGCAGCCACTGGCTTCTTGGCCTGTGGATTCCTCCTTAAAACCAGCATCTCAAAAGCCAAGTGGGAGTCATTTTGGACTCACAGCTGTCCATGGAGGCGCAGGTTAATTCTGTGTCCAGGGCAGCTGTCTACCAGCTCCATCGGGGTCCCTTTACCTTTAAAGGTAAAGGACCCCTGGAAGGTTAAGTCCAGCCAAAGGTGACTATGGGGTTGTGGCACTCATCTCGCTTTCAGGCCGAGGGAGCCGGCGTTTGTCCACAGACAATTTTCCGGGTCCTGTGGCCGGCAGAACTAAACCGCTTCTGGCGCAACGGGACACTGTGACGGAAACCAGAGCATACAGAAACGCCGTTTACCTTCCTGCCGCAGCAGTACCTATTTATCTACTTGCACTGGCGTGCTTTTGAACTGCTAGATTGGCAGAATCTGGGACAAAGCAATGGGAGCTCACCCTGTCGTGGGGATTCGAACCGCCAACCTCCCGATCGGCAAACCCAAGGGGCTCCGTGGTTTAGACCACAGCGCCACCTGCTCCCTACTGCAGAGGTTGGATGGCTTTACAAGAAAGAAGATTCCACCTAAACATTAGGAAGAATTTCCTGACAGTAAGAGCTGTTCGGCAGTGGAATTTGCTGCCAAGGAGTGTGGTGGAGTCTCCTTCTTTGGAGGTCTTTAAGCAGAGGCTTGACAGCCACCTGTCAGGAATGCTTTGGTGGTGTTTCCTGCTTGGCAGGGGGTTGGACTGGATGGCCCTTGGGGTCTCTTCCAGCTCTATGATTCTATGATTCTAGCTGAGATTCCTGCATTGCAGGGGGTTGGACTGGATGAGCCCTTCCAACTCTTAAGATTCAGTGATACAGACCCTCTCAGCTGCTGAGATTGGCAGAGGGGCCCCTCTTGCGAGTCCCTGCACCCTCAAAGGCTTGGGGTAATGGAGACCCAGGGGGAGAGGACCTGCTCTTCTCTGCTGGACAAAGAGGACCACGATAAGGTCCATTTTATTCAGTGAAGAGGAATTGTGGGCAAATGTCAGTTATATGCTGCCCTGTGTTCCCGTGGGATGAAGGGCAGTTGAGAAATGACAGTGACGAAGATGATGATAGGATATCACAGAGTTTTCTGGTTCTGTACAGAAAACCTCACACATTGTCTATGATCTGTTTGCCGCTAGTATGAAGAGACCCATATTTACAGAGGAAGCACAGTTCAGGGGAGAAAAGCTTTCAGCTCCTAAATGGTGAACATAATAAGTGTGCACAAAGAAATGTTTTTGCTGTTGTTAAATCACGATAACATCCAAGAACAGCAATGCCGAAGGGGAGAATTCCCAAAATGTTGCTTGTGTACAGCAATACCGTGTTTTTTTTATTATTATTTTTTAAAAAATCTTTCCATTCCCTCACCCAATTTTGTACCAAACTATGCGAAAAAGTCACATTATGCAAATTGGGACTAGATTGATGTAGATTTGCTTCCAACTGTGCACATTCTGAGCTCTGCTGAGCTCTTTGGCCAGAGGGAGGGGGATCCTGAGTGCAGGGAACATGCAAATCAGCTGGTTTTAGTATAATTGAAAGGATTGCCCTTAAGATATGGAGTCCGTTAATGATTAGCGTGGGTCTGACGAAGAAGCCATGGTGCAGGCAGACATTTTGTCTCTCTCTTTTTGCGTCTAATCAGAGAAGATTTGGGGGGCAAAGGAGGCCAAATTCAGAAAAATCCTATTACCATAATTCAGAATAGATTGTCCCAATGTGATGGTCCATGAGCCTCTGAAAAGTGGACCACGCAGCCACTCGTGAATACCTGCATCCCACCCCTTGGCAAATTTTTCAGGTGAAAATGCCCATTCAGAGTGAGGGCAGTGCTAGTACATATGCCATTGCCTTCGCTCTCCACTGGCTTTGTGACAATGTTAATTGCGATTTACTCTGCAACACCGTCAGGCTGCTGTGTGGTCCCTGCGTAATCCCAAACTGGGTTATTTTATTTTTTTTAATGGTGTTGCAGTTTCAGCTGATTGCAATGAAAGAGATGGGGGAGAGACAGAGGTCTTGCCTATTTACAGATGCCACCATATTTTGAAGAAATAGCCATGCATTTGACTGCTTTGCCATATGTTTAATAAATAACCTTTCATCCATGGGCCTACTTATCAGTCCCTGGACGGTTTTGCTCAACAGCATGTCCCTTGTCCAAACAGAAACGTCAAAACTTGCCCGTTTTTCCTCTTCCAGAGTGGACATGGCGGCCCCAACCCTGCCTCAAGTGCACCTTTGTTCAGACCGGAGGATGAGCTGGAACACCTGACCAAGAAGATGCTGTACGACATGGAAAACCCGCCTTCCCAGGAATACTTCGGTAAGCGCACCGACTTCTCCCGTGTTCTGGTGGCAGAGAGTTCCACAAGCCATTGGTGCATAGTGCAAAATGAAAATAGTTAGCTACCAGAGCTGATGAACTTTGCCATGCCCATGATACAGTTTTGTACAGTGCAGGCCCATTGGCCCAGGGTGCAGGGGGCGGGGGAGTCAGCCCAAAAATGAAAACAGAGAGGGGACGGCCCAGCGACATTGACTCTAATTAATAATAATAATAAATAATAATAATAATAATTTATTATTTATACCCCGCCCATCTGGCTGGGTATCCCCAGCCACTCAGGGCGGCTTCCAACAGAATATTAAAATGTTGTTGTTTAGTCGTGTCCGCCTCTTCGTGACCCCATGGACCAGAGCACGCCAGGCACTCCTGTCTTCCACTGCCTCCTGCAGTTTGGTCAGACTCATGTTGGTAGCTTCGAGAACACTGTCCCACCATCTCGTCCTCTGTCGTCCCCTTCTCCTTGTGCCCTCCATCTTTCCCAAAATACAATAGTCTATTAAACATTGAAAGCTTCCCTAAACAGATGTCTTCTAAAAGTCTGGTAGTTGTTTTTGTCTTTGACCTCTGGTGGGAGGGCGTTCCACAGGGCGGGCGCCACCACCGAGAAGGCCCTCTGCCTGGTTCCCTGTAGCTTTGCTTCCCACAGCGAGTGAACCGCCAGAAGGCCCTCGGCGCTGGACTTCAGTGTCCGGGCTGACCGATGGGGGTGGAGACGCTCCTTCAGATATACTGGACCGAGGCTGTTTAGGGCTTTAAAGGGCAGCACCAACACTTTGAATTGTGCTCGGAAACGTACTGGGAGCCAATGTAGCATCAACCATGTTTCCCCCAACCCCTTAGGGGGATTCAGTGCTGCAGTAATCGTAGCAGGCCAGATAGCCGCCCACTAATCGTATCATTAGGTCAAATTTAGAAAGCTGCATCAGAGCATATTAAAAGTCGGTTGAGAGCAGATAGGTTTTGAATGCAGCGATCTAATTAACCTTACTGGAGAGCTCCAAGGCATTGTATTAAGTCATGGAAATAATTTGTTCCAAATAATTACATTCGAAAAGCCAGCAAGGATCATTCGACGGGTCGGCCTCATGCTCAAATGTTGGGCCGCTTGCTCCCATCAGAGACTTTCCCGTTCCCTCACATCGTGGGGGATTCTCCCCCCCTCAGTGTTGTGTTTTGGATGCCCCCAAAAGGGGACTGTTGTGCTTGAGAGATGGGGGGGGGGAAAGCTCATCCCTTTCAAAGGACCATTTATTTTGGGATGCAGGCATCCTGTCTCTCTGGGAACTGCGGAGGTTTAAGGTCATGGGGTGGGGCTGAAGTTCACGGCTTCATGCTTGCTAAAGATGGTTTCGGGAAAGATGCTCAGATGTTCCAGACCCCTGCCCTGTGCAGAGAGAGAGAATGAGGGCAATGCATGCTCTAGTTATCTCCTGCTTGGACTACTGCAATGCACTCTATGTGGGGCTACCTTTGAAGGTGACCCAGAAACTACAACTAATCCAGAATGCGGCAGCTAGACTGGTGACTGGGAGTGGCCGCCGGGACCACATAACACCGGTCTTGAAAGACCTACACTGGCTCCCAGTACGTTTCCGAGCACAATTCAAAGTGTTGGTGCTGACCTTTAAAGCCCTAAATGGCTTCGGTCCAGTATGCCTGAAGGAACGTCTCCACCCCCACCGTTCAGCCCAGACACTGAGGTCCAGCGCCGAGGGCCTTCTGGCGGTTCCCTCCCTGCGAGAAGCCAAGTTACAGGGAACCAGGCAGAGGGCCTTCTCGGTAGTGGCGCCCGCCCTGTGGAACGCCCTCCCCTCAGATGTCAAAGAGAACAACAACTATCAGACCTTTAGAAGACATCTGAAGGCAGCCCTGTTTAGGGAGGCTTTTAATGTTTAATAGATTATTGTATTGAATTGTTCTGTTGAAAGCCGCCCAGAGTGGCTGGGGAAACCCAGCCAGATGGGCGGGGTATAAATAAATTATTATTATTATTATTATTATTATTATTATTATTATTATTATGTGGGGGGTTTTGGTGGTGGTGGGGAGGATGGAGGAAAATAAGCCAAAAGGGGTGAGATAGAGGGGCAAAACCCTCCCTACACAGTCAGTTCAGACCTCTGGCAAGGACAGATTTTCCCTCCCCTAGCAGCCCCCCTGGGCAGGGAAGGAATGGGGGTGGAGGAGGGGAGAGAGAGAGAGAGAGAGAGAGAGAGAGAGAGAGAGAGAGAGAGAGAGAGAGAGAGAGAGAGAGAGAGAGAGAGAAAGGAGGTGGCAGAAGGAGAAAATGGGTGGCAGAAAGAGAAAGGGGGCATCCTAGCCCTGCTCACCAACAGCAGCATGCAAGCCCCCCTGCCGCCGCCGCCAATGTCTAAGCTCTCCTTCGACAGTCAGAAGCAGCAATGCTTATGGAAAGCACCGGAGGGGAGCAGGTTCTTCTGTTCGGATCCTGCGTGCAGATTTCCATTTTGGCCACTGTGAGAACAGGATGCTGGACCAGGTGAGCCATGGGCCTGATCCAGTAGGCTCTCCTTTATGTTCTTTCATTCTCAGAGGCCTGGTTCACACGTCGTGCTAAGCCGTGGCTTAGTTCACCATAGCCATCGTTGGCACAGCACTTAGTTAAACTATGGAACCCGCTGCTGCAGGAGGCAGTGATGCTCACCCACTTGGATGGCTTTGAAAGGGGGATGAAGACAAATTCATGTAGGAAGCGAGGGCTATCACTGGCTGGTAGCCATAATGCCTATGCTTCGCCTCCATGGTTGGAGGCAGCAATGAGAGGGCTCTCGCACTCGGATCCTGCTTGCAGGTTTCTCTTTGGGGCATCTGGTCGGCCCATGAGATCAGAACTGGCCTGATCTAACCCCAACCTCTCTCACCACCGAAGGAACACAAGCGAACAGCAGAGAACCTGCACAAACAACGCCGACATCAAACCCTACATATATTAAGTAAAACAGAAACATCGTCACCTGACCCCACCCATCTTTCCCCCTTTTCTTCCTAACGTCTCAACAAATGAAACTGATTTGTAAAAATGTTACATGGAAAAACAAATACGAGAGAGAGACATTGCACATACTTCAGTAAATCAAGAAAATCTTTAATAAAAATACATTTTAAAAAGAAAGAAAGAATTGGCCTGATGTAACAGGCTCTTTCTATATTCTTACTACCTAGGAAGAAATGCAGTTCTTAACTGGGAAGGGGAAAACATTCCTCGTTCCTGCCTTAGATGCTCTTCTCTTGCATTTTGTCCTGGACGCTCTCTCTGCCTTCAACACACCAGAGGAGTGTGACTGGTTCGCTTGCACTGGGTGCAAAGTCTTGGCAGCGCCACAGGGAACCCCAACTATACTTTAGAACGGAGTGCAAGGGGGGTGGGTGAAGCAAATGTTGGTGTTGCTGAAATTTGAGACCCCGAGGTCTGCCACTGAACACACACCCTCCACCCAAACCCCTCGGGTCTCTGCAGCACCCACGCACCTTTCCACGCTGCAAGCCGCCCACCCAGTCCGCCTTCCCCACTTCACCTTGGAGGGTTGGAGGATGAGTTCAGAAGCAGGGCAGCCCCGTGCCGCTTGGCTCCTGAGTCCCACATGTGCTTCAGTTTGATGGAAATGAGAGGCGACTCTCCTGGACACTCGGGGATGGAGTCCGAGCCAATACAAATTAGAGGAGGAAATTGCATTAGCCCACCGACTTGTCAGCATTGGGGAGGGGGTGCTCTGCTTTGCTTTGGGAGCTGACAGTGAGCTACCGGGCAAGGAGGGGGGTGGTTGCAAGGTTGGAGCAGGAAGCAAGCGGTCAGGATTTCGAAAGGCTGGTTAAGACCCTCAAGGGCCAGCTGCAGATATTTTGCTGCCTGACGGGAAGGACAGATGGTTGTGGTGCAGCCCCGACAAGCCACATTCAGTGGGTTTTTTTTCAAAAAAATTTATTAACTTTTAACAAGTGAAAACAAACATCAACATACATCAATAATCAACAACAGTAATAAACATAAAAACAAACATACATCCTTTAAACCTAATCCTCCTTTCTTTTCATTGTGGGTTGACTTCCTCCTGTCCTCCCTTCCTGCGTTCCATGTATATCAACTGTAGTAATTTCTTGACATCATTTAAAAACATTTTTAATTAATTACCCTTAATATCTCTTCTTATCTGAAATCCTTATAATTAATTCCAACTATCATAAACCTTATATCTATCTTCTTCTTCTACAGCCTCATTTGTCTTCCAGCTTACTTCTACTCTTTAATCTTACAATGCTTTTTAAAATATACTTTAAATTTCTTCCAATCTTCTTCCACCGCTTCCTCCCTCTGGTCATGAAGTTTCCCGGTCAGCTCAGCAAGTTCCATATAGTCCATCATTTTCATCTGCCATTCTTCTATCGTTGGTATTTCCTCTGACTTCCGGTTTTTAGCTAACAAAATTCTAGCTGCTGTTGTGGCATACATACTGTAAAGAAAGTCCTATCAACTTTTGGGATTTCCTGTTTTACAATTCCAAGTAGAAAGGCTTCTGGTTTTTTAATAAATGTGTTTCTCAACACCTTTTTCAATTCATTATAAATCCTTTCCCAGAAGTCTTTCACCTTTGGGCACGTCCACCACATATGGAAAAATGTTCCTTCTGCTTCCTTACATTTCCAGCATTTATTACTCTGTGGATGATACATTTTTGCCAATCTAACCGGTGTTAAATGCCACCTATACATCATCTTCATAACGTTCTCTCTCAGAATATTACATGCTGAAAATTTAATACCCGATTTCCACAGTTTTTCGCAATCCTCCATCATGATGTTGTGCCCCACATCCTTGGCCCAATCTATCATAACTTATTTTACCATTTCATCTTGTGTATGCCACTCGAGCAACAGTTTTTACATTCTGGACGACAAGCCACATTCAGAACCCCAGCAGGGTTGCAGTCGGATCTTACTTCAAGGCTGGTGTGAAGAACACAAGGACATAAGAAGAGCCTGCTGGATCAGGCCAGTGGCCCAGCTAGTGCAGGATTCTGTTCCCACGGTGGCCAACCAGATGCCTGCGGGAAAACTGCAAACGGGATCCGAGCGCAAGAACAACCCTCTGCCCTCCTGTGGTGTCCAGCAACTTCGGATTGGGAGCCACGAGTGGAGCGAGCTTCTTTGGCGTCTGCTGAGATGCTGGGGGGTCCCGAAAGAATGAGTCTCGCTGGGGTTCTTGGTGGGCAGCCACGACCAAGTGAAAGAGAAACGAAAGAGCGTTGGCTTATTAATTCCGTGCCTTTTATAACACCCTTTCAGGGGGGCTTAAAACAAAGCGGTGAAGAGGACCACCACAAAAGCAACACATCAGCGCATAAGAAGACCATGAAGGGTATGGACCATCTAGTCCAGCATCCTGTTCTCCAAGTTTCCGAACAGATGCCTCTTCTGGGAAACCCCCAAGGAGGTGTCAGCAAATACCCCGCCTGGGGCAGTTTTTGAGACTGCCCCAAAGCCAGAGCAAAGCCGTGTGCGCACATCCCCGGCTACAGAGAGTCCGGTGGCGCAGTCATATGTGATTGTTCCCAGCATGAAGAACAACACACACAAGCCATCGTTAAGGCTAATACTATTTATTGTAGGAATAGTGCAGAGAGAATCTCTGCTGCCAGCTCAAAGACAGAGCTGCCATAAAACCATCCTTTCAGCATCAGGACTAGCCAGAAGAGTGAGCACAAAGGCTAGGATTACAATAGTACAGTGATACATAAACATTCCATGTAGGAAAAGATAAGGCAGCTTTCTCACGGCTTAGTGAGACAGGTAAAAGTCAGATCTCGCTGCAGCTGTATGCCGCTCGGCTTGGACAAAAATGATAACAGGAGGACCCGAGGGCAAGAGAAACTGCTGTCTAGTAACTGGCATTCAGAAGCACCACTGACTTCAGCAGTGGACACAGAGCAGAGCTAGTAGCCATCGAAAGCCCTCTCCTCCCTGAATTTGTCTGGCTGGCCACTGTGAGAACAGGATGCTGGACTAGATGGGCCACTGGCCTGATCCAGCAGGCTCTTCTGATGTTCTTAAGACCATAAGAATGGCCGTAGCAGGGAGGGGTCAGGTCAGAGATTTGACTGCACTAATTCAGAATACGGGGGGGGGGGGGTGGCAAGTTCCCTGCCCCCCACCCCATTATAAAATCCCTATAAACATACAGCTTGCACACCAGGGAGGCATGAATGGTTTTCCAGCCCTTTGTGTTCTGTATCTTTCTTGTTTTACTATATGCTGGGACTTCCTAAGATGGGGCATTCCTAAATGTGATCTCGCCCCCGCTGCTACCTGCAACGATTGGGCTTTGTGCCACTGGGGCAGCTTTCTGGAGGAGGGGAGCCTCTGCTGCCTTGCAGCGCCCCCTCTGCAGGTGGCCCGGGGGTGGTGCTGCAGCCCTGCTCTTCAGTGAGTCAGACAATTCACCCTGTAAAGATGCTGGCCAGGGCCGTCTTTAGCATAAAGACTTTAGCCAAAGTTGTTGAGCTTTTTGGGTGGGCACGCAACTCTCTCCCATACTGCCAATCCCAGGCATGCAGGAGGGCAGAGCCAGCCGGCTGCCTCAGTGCACGCAGCAGAAAAGCCTGCGGCGCTCTGACGCACTCTGCTCCACTCGGCAGTGACTGTTGGCTGGCCTGGCTCTTCAATCCCCGGACTCTCGGCCCTGGACTCTGGCGCCCCTGATAGCCCAGCACCCGGGTGCCCTGCACCCCTAGCACCTATGCGTAAGCCGGCCCTGCTGCTGGCTATTCAGCATCTCCCAGGCTGGTCATCGTTTTGTTTGAAGACCACCAGCCCTGACCCCACTTCCCTGCATTGGCAAGGGGAAGGACTGTATGGCCCCTGCCCAAGGGTAGTCCTGTGATTCACCTGCGCCTGCGGTTGCAAAAGGATCGTTTTCCTTTGCGTGGAAATGATCCGGAAGGGTTAATCCCGGGACCAGATAAGGGGCAGGGGGAGAAGAAGCGCCTGCGCATCCGGCTTGACAGCCACCAGAGGTATTAATTGAATGTCAGTGCTGCTGGAATTTGCTGTCGCACTCAGAACTCCGGATAATGCACCATTGTTATGAAAACTGATAATCCAGCCTTAGCAATGGGTTGCGTCTTTCAGCGTGACAATCAGCTCTGTCATTTTGGGGGTGGGCATGTTTCCGTTGGGTGTAGATTGCTCCCTACACTTAGTCTCTCTCTTCCCCACACTCCCACCCACACCTTTTTCCCTTTTGAAAGGAGAGGGGGGGCGCCTTTTAGCTGTGCTCTTTCTCGGATAATTTTGGAACGGTGCGGGAATCGAGGATGAGATCTCAGAAGGCCACGGCAAAGGGAGAGGCATTAGCAATCAGATGCAATTTTGCGCGCTGAATGAGTGCTTTGATCAAGCGATGTCTTTCATATCTCCCTCCCCCTAAAATATAAAATATGCTGTAGTTGAAGTATTTGGGGATGAACCGAGCAGCAAACATTTCTGCTCTGCAAAGAAAACTCATCTGCAACATCAACCCTGGGAAATTACCCGGGAGTCTTCTTGAACCCGAGCAGGTGGGAAGCAAGCAGTCCGTGGCCTCGCACTGTTGAATCACAGAAACCTAGAAGTGTACAGTGAAAAGGGATCCAAAGGGTCACCTGCCCCCTGCAATGAAGGAATATTTTGCCCAACGGCCTGCAATGCAATTCAGGAGGAGCTGGCAGGGAGGGGCATTGCCACCCCGCTGGCCCCCCATCAGTGGCATCGCTGCTTTTTACCAGGAGGGGTCAAGGTGGTCAGTACTGTTCAGGAGCACTAGTGAGACCACCAGTTGGGCTCTGCAGGGGTACTCTCACAGCACCCCTTCCCTGATGCCTCACCCCCCCTCCCAGAAAGCAACAGCAAAAGAAGCTAAATGCTGGAAGATTTGGGACAGAAAAAAGAAAGGGCTTCTCCACAAAGTTAAACTGTGGAACTCTCTCCCACAGGAGGCAGCGGATGTCTTTAAAAGAGGATGGAAAGAGGAAGGCTACAAAGCTCCCGTTGTTCGCTCTCAGCTCCTGCCCACCTAGCAGTTCGAAAGCACGTCAAAGTGCAAGTAGATAAATAGGTACCACTCCGGCGGGAAGGTAAACGGCGTTTCCGTGCACTGCTCTGGTTCGCCAGAAGTGGCTTAGACATGCTGGCCACATGACCCGGAAGCTGTACACCGGCTCCTTTGGCCAGTAAAGCGAGATGAGCGCCACAGCCCCAGAGTCATCCGCGACTGAACCTAATGGTCACAGCAGAATGGCTATGCTGTGTCTCCACAGTTGGAGGCAGTGATGCTTCTCAATATCAGTGGCTGGAAACCGCAAGAGGAAAGCGTTGCCCTTGTGTTCGAATCCTGCCCGCAGGCTTCACTTTGGGGCACTTTGCTGCGAGAACAGGATACTGGGCTTGATGGGCCATGGACCTGATCCAGCAGGCTCTTCTTACATTCATAAGTCTACAGGCCTTCCAGCTCCACTGAAAGCCTTCATAGAATCGTAGAACTGTAGAGTTGGAAGGGACCACGAGGGTCATCTAGTCCAACCCCCAATGAAGGACTTTTTTTGGTCCAGTGTGGGGCTCGAACCCACGACACTGAGCTTAAGGCTCCCGTGCTCTACTGACTGAGCTATCCCAGCTCAGCTTGACTTCTATGACTATGACCGCATCACATCCTTAAGACATTCAACAACAACCCAACGCTGCTCTCTTTCCCCCTCCTCCTCGCAGAACACTGTGTCCCAACTATTCTTATCCCTCGTCGTCAAATGGCTGTCGTGAGCAGAAGGTCTTAAAAGATTAAAGTGTGGTCACCGGTGGCCTTTAGAAGGGAAATCCATAAGTGCAAAGCTCCGCGCGTGTTTGCGCGACATGCACTGTAGCCGGGATGCGGGGCGGGCGAGGGTTCGACAAGGACCAGGAACGGAAATCTTGTTAGGCCGCTGACTAGAAACGTTGTTCTGTCATCGATATTTCTTCATTAGGAATAATGATTTTTCCACGTCTGCTGCCAGTGGGTTCCCGGCCGTCCAAAAGCCGGGATGTGCCATGAATCTCTAAAGCGCACTTATCGGAGGGACTCCGAAAGCGGCGAGAATTCAAAAGCCGGCGAGGGAGGGGGGAGGTTGCACGCACTGCGACGCCGCAGGAACAGCGGTTATTGATGGCACCTGTGGGAGCCCTTAGGTGGATATTTCAGTCCGATGTATTTACATAAGAAAGACGTCCTGGCTCAGCTCGGCAAAGACGGCGTGTTCTGTTTCTCCAGCTCTCCGTCATGTATCACTCTGCAGCAGTGGCAGGGGCTCTGGGGAGCAGCGCAAGGAGGCGCATGTAACCGCGCGGAAGGCATCTCCTTGCAAGCTAAAGAAGCAGGGAGGGAGCGCTTGGTCTCCTACATCATCTCGGAGCGTTCGTCCGTTCCTTCCCATGCCTCGCCTGACCTCTTCCTTAAGAACATTGCCATCATTGATTAAATTGATTGTGTCCCCATCCATCCGACGATCACAGGGCAGTTTAGAATGGAACGACGTAAGGATACCGTGCCGGATCAGGCCACAGGGCCTTCTAGCCCAGCATCCTCTACTCACAGTGGCAAGCAGGACCGGAGCACAAAAGAAACTCTCACCTTCCTCTGGTTTCCTGCAAAGAGATTTGTTCAGAAACATTGCCATCTCCAGCTGCAGAAGCAGAGCAGAGCCATTGTGGTTATTAGCAGCCCTCTCTCCTCCGTGAATTTGTCTAATCCTCTTTTAAAGCCATCCAGGCGGATGGCCGTCACTGACTCCTGCAGGAGGGAGTTCCACAGTTTGTTTGTTTGTTTATTATACCCCACCCATCTGGCTGGGTTTCCCCAGCCACTCTGGGCGGCTTCCAACAAAAGATTTAAAATACAATAATTCATCAAGGAGAAGGGGACGACAGAGGATGAGATGGTTGGACAGTGTTCTCGAAGTTACCAACATGAGCCTGACCAAACTGCGGGAGGCAGTGGAAGACAGGAGTGCCTGGCATGCTCTGGTCCACGGGGTCACGAAGAGTCGGACACGACTAAACAACAACAACAATTCATCAAATATTAAAAACTTCCCTAAACAGGGCTGCCTTCAGATGTCTTCTAAAAGTCTGGTAGTTGTTTATCTCTTTGACATCTGATGGGAGGGCGTTCCACAGGGCGGGTGCCACCACCGAGAAGGTCCTCTGCCTGGTTCCCTGTAACTTCGCTTCTCGCAATGAGGGAACAGCCAGAAGGCCCTCGGCGCTGTGTGAAGAAGGACTTTTATCTGCCCTGAACCTTCCAGCATTCAGCTTCCTTGGGTGTCCACAAGTTTTAATGTTATGGAGAAATTAGTGGCCTGGACTTAGTCATGTTCATTCGTATCAGCGGGTCCTCTCTGAGTTATACTTACCGGTAGTTGAATGCCACCCTCTCTAAACATCAAATAGAAGTTTACAAAAATCTAGAAACAAAGCATCACCAATGAAAACGATATGCAAAATGCAATAGAAGATCCACATTTAAAGCAGATTAATTAAGGGGGAGGGAGTTCTAGGATGCATTAAAATTTAAAATAGAAAAGAAATGCAAATGCACAGTAAAAATAATCCATATATAAACCACCATTAGCAATGTAAGAAATTAACTTAGAGAGCATCCTTTTCATGCAGAAGTTGCAGTTCTTTGAGATGCTCAGAATCTCCTGGTTGGCCTCTGTTTGGAAGCAGGAGACTTTACCAAGCAACTCCTTGGGCTGACCCAGCAGAGCACTTCTTACATTTATTTTATTTTATTAAAAAAACATTTTTTTTTAATTGTTATTCTTTAAATTTCCTCAAACATTCCTCAAAAATGCATTGTGAAAACCTGTGCATACGTCGCAACCTATAACACTTTACGTCTGTAAAATATGTCCACGGGTTAGTATAAACCTTTGGGAGTTGGTATTTAGTTTGTTGTAGAATTTGAGAATGAAATGAAGCTCCGCCCTCCTTGCGCAAAGGTGTCTCTCTGCTCCGTTCCTCTTAAATTGTGGGTCATTTTTTCAGTCAGGGCCTCCTGTGGGAGCGAGTTCCACAAGTTAACTATGCGCTGCATTTCCTTTCACTTTTAATTTGCATACCGCCTTTCTATATTACTATGCACAAGGCCGTCTACAAGCTGAAGACACAGCAAAGGAGACAGCAAAGATCACACACGTAATAAACCATCTGTTCCGATACAAAAAGGCAAACAGTAAAATTAAATACAGTGCTACCTCGGGTTAAGTACTTAATTCGTTCCGGAGGTCCGTTCTTAACCTGAAGCACCACTTTAGCTAATGGGACCACCTGCTGCCGCTGCGCCGCCGGAGCACGATTTCTGTTCTTAGCGGAGTTCTTAACCTGAAAGCATACTTAACCCAAGGTACCACTGTATTAGCAAATAATAATTAAACAGTTTACACTTACCAGTTACAATAAAGAATTACTAAACTGTAATCAGCAATAGATACGCGGGTGGCGCTGTGGGTTAAACCACAGAGCCTAGAGCTTGCTGATCAGAAGGTTGGCGGTTCAAATCCCAGTGACAGGGTGAGCTCCCGTTGCTCTGTCCCAGCTCCTGCCCACCTAGCAGTTCGAAAGCACATCAAAGTGCAAGTAGATCAATAGGTACCGCCCCAGCGGGAAGGTAAACGGCATTTCCATGTGCTGCTCTGGTTCGCCAGAAGCGGCTTAGTCATGCTGGCCACATGACCCGGAAGCTGTACGCCGGCTCCCTCGGCCAATAAAGTGAGATGAGCGCCGCAACCCCAGAGTCGTCCGCGACTGGACCTAATGGTCAGGGGTCCCTTTACCTTTAATCAGCAAAAATAACTGCAAGTCACAATGCATGCAGGATGCACAATCCATCTCATCCGGGATATAGTCTTTTTGCACTACTGCCTTCAGGCAAGAGATATAGAACAATTAGATCAAGAACAAATAGATTGAAGAACAGTTTCTACCCAAGAGCTATAACCGTTTTAAATGCTGGAACTAGATAATATGACCTTAGAGAGTTGTGATGGATACACGTATGTGTATGTGTGGCTGAAAATGTGTTGTTGTTTTGTGCTGTTTTTTGTTTTGTTTTTATGGGATGGCGTTCAATTTCGTTGCACTTGTACAATGTTGTACTTGTGCAACGACAATAAATCTTATCTATCTATGAAGAAGTCCTTCCTTTTCTCTGTCCTGGATCTTCCCATATTCAGCTTCCTTGCTTGTCTGCAAGTTCTTGTATTAGCCGAGAGGGAGGAAAACTTTTCCCGATCTGCGTCCTCTGTGCCGGGTCTAATTCCGTAAACCTCCGCCCTGCCTCCTCTTCCTCCAGCTAAATCCAGTTGATGCCCCCTTACGTTCCCATGGGGGTCTCCTTCGCGGCCAAGCGCCATGAGTGGCCCCTAACGCCAAGCCCCTCTCTGCCCTCCAGGTCGCTGTGCCCGCTGCGGGGAGAACGTCGTGGGGGAAGGAACCGGCTGCACCGCGATGGACCAGGTCTTCCACGTGGAGTGCTTCACCTGCATGACCTGCAGGAACAAGCTGCGGGGCCAGCCCTTCTACGCGGTGGAGAAGAAAGCCTACTGCGAGCCCTGCTACATCGTAAGTGCCTCCGTCCACTCTCTGCTTCTGGCGGAGCTGGGTGTTCATTCATTGTGTTTCTGTCCTGCCTTTTCCTTTAAGGAGCTTGTGGTTCTCCCCCTCCTCATTCAGTCCTCACAACAACCCTGCGAGGTAGGCTGAGAGGCAGTGAGTGGTACCCACGCCCCATTGAGCTTCATGGCCAAGTGGGGATTCGAACCCCGGCCTCTCCCAGGTCTTAGTCCAGCGCTCTAACCACTCCACTCCACTGGCAGATGTCTCATCGGATTCAGGAAGACTGTATGTTCTGTGTCTCTCTGATTATGGAGTCCCAACTTACACCAGGGGTCCCCATGTGGGAGGTACTTCCCCCGGGGTGCAGTGGGATTATCTGTGGGGTGCACCAAGATTCAAGGGGGTGGCATGGGGCACTGGAGGTCATACCTTTTGATGTTGACGCTCATTGGCTGTCTGGAGGACTCAGGTGTGAGGAATCTTCTGAGGAATTCATTTCTGGGAATCCCCAAAGCATGTGCCGCTTTGCGTCCAGCTAAGCTACTGGGATAAAGTATCTCCTTATTGCATTCCTAGCCAACCTTTTTCTCGATAAGGCGCTCAAGGCAGTGCCCCCAGCGCTCCTAAACTCCACATTTTGTCCTCGCGGCAACCCTGCGAGGTCAGTTAGCCCGAGAGTGAGCGACTGGCCAGAGGTCTCTTCCATGGCTACAATTCTATGATTCTATGAAGTCATGGACTTAAACCTTTCTGGAGCAAAAGGGGACCATTTGATGGATTCCTCTTTAGCATGTGTTTTGGGTAGGTAAGCCAACCCTACCTTTTGCACAGCAGAGCAGCCAAGACACCCACTTTGTACGGTGGTCGGGGGGGGGGGGACACCATGCCACAGTGTCAAAGTCAAGTCCCATAGCCTCGTGTTTCTCTTACCCTTCAGCATTAGATAAAAATTTACAGCAACATAAAACAAAACATTTAAGGCCAGCCTCATTGCATTTACGTTTCTTACTGGAAAGGAAGGACAATTTCTTTGGGAGGAAGGTTTCCTGGGGAAGCTGTCTTTATTTCACCTTTATTTCATGTGCCAAGGTGGGAGGGAAGGACATTGTGCAACGTCAACCCCAAAGAGAAGGCCTATGTAGGAATGTGGCAGAGCATATGCTTGGCATGCAGAAGGTCTCAGATTCAGCTCTTCCCATCTCCGGTAGTAGAAGTGGAAAAGACCTCTGCCTGATGTCTCAGAGAGGTCAGAAAGGAGAGCAGACTAGGCAAGGAGTCCTGTGGGTCATTGAGCCCTTGCCCCACTTGGCCAGTGGACATTCATAAAATTTGGGACAATCTAAAAAATTATCCCCAATCCCAGTCAATCCCCAGGTTCAATCCCAGTTCAAAGGATCTTGGGTTGGCAGACGTCTGAGAAAGACATCTGAAGCCACCTATCAGATTGGACAAGTTGTGTTACAAGGACCAATCTCCTGACTTGGTTCCAAGCATCTTACAAAGCTGTTCCCCTGTGTTGTTTGGAGGCCAGCCCTGTCACTCACAGGATAGCACCTCCCTCTGGCTGAGACAGACAGGATCTAACATCTTTAGAGTCCTATCCCAGGGGAAGGACCTTCCCACCCCAGATCCTGCCTAGGACCTTTTGGATCAGCCAGGGGGACATTGTAGCTACACACGAACCACTGCATTGGGGGGAGGGGGTAGCAATGAAGTTTTGTGCCCCCATCACCCCTATGTTAGGAATTAGGTCACTGCCTTACAAATCCAAGGAAGGGGAGGTCATTATATCCTGCTTCCCCAGATGAGCAACTTGGAGGGAGATCAGATTCAGGACCATGGATAGTTCACCTGCAGCTTGAGACCAAACATCTATGTTGTCTCAGCAAGGTTCTGCTTCTTCTTCTGATTCTCCTCCTCCTCTGCTTCTAGTTCTCCTCCTCCTCTCCCTTAGAACTACAACAGCATAAGAATACCCTGCTGGATCAGGCCAATGGCCCATCTAGTCCAGCTTCCTGTTCCCACTGTGGCCAGACAGATACCCCTAAGGGGAACCAGAAAGCAGGCTTTCAGCACAAGAGCTCTCCCTTCCTGTGGTTTCCAGCAATTGGTATTCAGGAGCATTTCTGCCTCTGACTGTGGAGGCAGATCATAGCCTTCATGGTTAGTAGCCATCAATAGCCCTCTCCTCCATGAATTTGTCTAATCCTCTTTTGAAGCCGTCGTTACCTCCTGTGGCAGGGAATTCCATGGTTTAACTTCCTTTTGTTGTTTTATGCTGCCGCAAGGCTGAGGATGCACCCTATTACCACTCCCTACCAGTAGCAGCAGGGACGCGGGTGGCGCTGTGGTCTAAACCACAGAGCCTAGAGCAGGGGTCGGCAACCCGCGGCTCCGGAGCCGCATGTGGCTCTCTTACACCTTTGCCGCGGCTCCGGGCGCTGTACTGGCTGTGACATCTGGACGCGAAGGAGCGAATCAGAGAGGGGGAGGGAAAGGCTCTAAGTACCCCCGGCGCCTCTCTTGCTGCCTTAGTAATCAGCAGCCAAAAAAGGGGGGGGGGAAAGCTCAACAACTCGTCTTTCTCCCCCTCCCAAAATCTCAATGACAATGGGCAATTGCAGGGAGAACTTCCCTCTTGCTGACACATAGCTGGTCACTGTGTGTGTGTGTGTGTGTGTGTGTGTGTGTGTGTGTGTGTGTGTGTGTTGCACGGGCTGTTTCCCCCCTCCCTCATGCCGACGGGATTCATCGTTGCAAGGGAGCTTGGGAAATTGAGTTCCCTGGCATGGTGAGTACTGTAGTTCCTTTGTGAGGGCTGAGGATCCTGAGAAACTTCTTCAGTAATCAAAGAATTCAGGATTTAGTGTGCTCTTGCTAAAGTTTCCAGTGCTACTGCTTACAAAATTAATTAAAATGAATAAATATTTTTTAAAAAAATAATCATTGTGCATTTTAAGTTATCAAAGAGAGTAATTGAGTTTGAGTGGAGCTTTGGTTGTGCCGTTGCAGGGGAAAACAGCTTTTGTTTTAAGTTCAGTACCAAGCAAACAAGGGCACATGTTTGAAGCAGCACAATAAGAACCATTTTTTTCACTCCTAAACTGACAAGCTGTTTCTCTGCAAGGAAGGGGAGGTGAGCAGCCCTCTGCCTGAGTGCTAGATGATGGGCCATTTCCCTCACAAAGGACCCACCACCTAAAATGGATTTGGCCCCGGGCTAGAACAAAGGATAGTCCTTAGCTCTACATTAGCCTTGCCTGGCCAGGGCAGGAAACCAGTTTTGCAGAAATGTGTGTCTGGGAGGGGTCAAGGAGAGATGGCACAGGTGTGAGAATTCTCAGGTTACCTCCTCTGACCCTCCCTATTTGTGATGTAGTTCTGATGTGTCTGGGGGTGGACTGGACTCCAAGGGGGGGATTTCAAAAGTCTATATAGGAGCTTGCACACCATTGCTGGGGGTTCCTCCTCCATTTTTGACAGCTGACTGCACGATCCTGTATATATAGCATTAAGGTAAGAAACAATATATGCAGTGTTATATTTGTTTTAAATGTCGCAATGGTTTTGCGGCTCCCAGGTTTTTTTTTTCTTCGGAAACGGGTCCAAGTGGCTCTTTTTGTCTTAAAGGTTGCAGACCCCTGGCCTAGAGCTTGCCGATCAGAAGGTTGGCGGTTTGAATCCCCGTGACGGAGTGAGCTCCCGTTGCTCGGTCCCTGCTCCTGCCAACCTAGCAGTTCGAAAGCACATCAAAGTGCAAGTAGATAAATAGGTACCGCTCTGGCGGGAAGGTAAAGGGCGTTTCCGTGTGCTGCTCTGGTTTGCCAGAAGCGGCTTAGTCATCCTGGCCATATGACCTGGAAGCTGTCTGCGGACAAACACCGGCTCCCTCGGCCTATAGAGCGAGATGAGCGCCGCAACCCCAGAGTCGCCTGCGACTGGACCTAATGGTCAGGGGTCCCTTTACCTTTACCAGCAGCAGCAGTATCACTTTGGTGGCAGCCTTTCCTTGAGCTTCATACCTCTCAAAAAAAAACCTCCATTGCATCTCTAGGGCTGGGTGGTCTCCATCCCTGGAGTGCTGCTTCCTGGCCAGTTGAAAAGTCTTCTTCTGCAGCTGTTGGCTCCTTTGGGGCTAATGGAGTTTCCAACTGTGAGGCATCTCTCCCCAAGGTGACTGTGGACCAGCCATCACAAGAGCTCAAGAGGTGTCTCCTTCTGGCACAAGGAAGGGGAGGCAGTTCTGGTGACCCACATGAGATGGACCAGGGCATCCTTCTCCTCAGAGCTACAGTTTCCAGAGGATTCTGTCTTGGACGAGTCCTGGTCCAGGGTCACGATCCTGCGCTCGCAAGAGCAGGGAAATCTTTCAGAAGGAAAGGGAGCCCCTCCCTCCCGTCTCGCCCCGAATCTGCCATAGTTTGGAGGTGCATCTGCCTCAGGCAGCCCAATAATGGTTTTGAGATTATTTAATCTCATTACTCACGGACTTCATTAGCCTGAGTGAATTGCTGGCGAAGGTTCAGTAAGCTTCCTCCCTTCGGAGATAAAAGGATGAGCAAGAAAATGCAAAAGGATCCTCGTCCTTTCGCCCGCTTTCAGATTTATCATCTAATCTTTGTTAAAGCATAAAAGAATGGTAATTGGCCGGCGGCGTGAGCCTGATCCTCGGCGCGGCTTGGAGCGCTGGAGGGGCAGGATGACAGTTGTCCCAGAGCCCCGCAAGGACATTTTGTAAGCAACCACCGAGGGTCCCCAGGGGCTCCAGAAAGCTAGCGACATTTAAGAACAACCGGACATTCAAAAGAAATGCAAATACAAAATAGAATAATAGAATTGTGGAGTTGAAAGAGGTCCATGAGGGTCATAAACACTCTGCAATGCTGGGATCTCAGCTAAAGCATCTGTGACAGAAGGCCACCCAACGTTTGCTTGGAAACCTCCATGGTGGGACCTCTGAGGGAGTCTGTTCCACCGTCGAACGGCTCTCACCATCACAAAGTTCTCCCTAAGGTTTAGTTGGAATCTTCTTTCTCGTAACTTGAATCCATCGGTGGTGAGTTGAACCTCAGGAGCATTTGAGGGATTAACTATTCAGCAGTTAAACATCAGGAATAACTTCCTGGTGGTAAGCACGGAAGAACGGACTCTGTCAAAAGGAGGCAGAGCCAGTGTGGTGTAGTGGTTAAGAGCGGTAGACTCGTAATCTGGTGAACTGGGTTCGATTCCCTGCTCCTCCACATGCAGCCACTGGGTGACCTTGGGCTAGTCACACTTCTCTGAAGTCTCTCAGCCCCACTCACCTCACAGAGGAAGGGAAAGGAGAATGTGAGCCGCTTTGAGACTCCTTCGGGTAGTGATAAAGCGGGATATCAAATCCAAACTCTTCTTCTTCTTCTTCCTTGGAGGTTTTAAAGCAGAGGTTGGATGACTAGCTGTGACTTCTGCATTACAGGAAGTTGAACTAGACGACCCTTGAGGTATTTGAAGATGGGTGTCATGTGACCTTTCAATCTCCTCTCCTGCAGGCAAAACATGCCCAATTCCCTTGAGCATTCCTCAGAAGGAATGTTCTGAGGAATGTTCAGAAGGTGGTGTCTGATGTTCCTGGGTTCTGGGTTCAACAGCCAAGAGCCCCCTACTGAGACCCACCCTCTTACTCCTGGGTAGGGAAGGAAAAGGAATCGGTGTGAATTCAACACTCCTTCTCCCAAACGCAACTCTTGCCTTGAACTAGGCGGGGAATTGGTTGCTTAGGATGGAAAGCAGGACAGCGGCCGTGGGCCAGCCCTGCGTGGTTTGCATTGCAAATACTAAATCTTCCAATGCGGTTCCAATTATCTGGCCTGCACCTTCGCTCAGTCTCCCTCCGTTTGCCATTATTCATATCCTCTGAGAAGCCTTGCTGGTCTCTTCCCGCCCCTCTTTGCCTCCCCCTGGATGCTAAAACAGTCTCACAAATAACCCGGGGGGGGGGCATGTCTGTGTCGCCACATTGGGCGAGGAATGGGCGAATCTGTGCATCTCTGTTTCTCTCTGTTTCTCCTTTTTTCAAAGTTCAAGTTCTTCGCACCAACTAGCAATTTTTATTGTATTTCTTTTTCTAAAAAAAAGGCCTTTAGAAGAATGGCCAGCCTTTTAGTGCTGATTTCTCCTAACAGACAGGCATTTTCATACAATTGCGTCTAAAATACATGTTTTCGGAAAGCAAGTATACACACTTTGCCATGATAGGTGCGTTTCTTGGACCTATTACATGGCTGGAGAACTGCGCTGCACAATTCAGAGAAGTCTGTGTTTCAAAAGGTGGCAAAATAGGTGACAGGACACCCAGAGAGGGGGGGGGGAGAGAAGGGATTGAGAGAATGCAGGGCAATCCTACTTGTGTCTACTCATCAGCAAGTCCTATTGTGGGCCAGGTAAGTGGGGTTAGGATTCCAGCCTAAGAGAGTGAGATCGGAACCAGACATTCCAGATCTCACCTAGAACCTAAGCATACCAAGAGGCCCAAAGTTGAGATTCCTGCATTGCAGGGGGTTTGGACCTTATGGCTCTCAGGGTCCCTTCCAACTAGATTTCCACCAGCAGCAGCAAACCTGTGCCTGCCACCTGTGCCCATTGTTGCGGCATTTATACCTTGCCCTTTAGCCAAAGTAGGGTGGGGAAGGACTTTCAGGAAAGCTCTCATAGTTTCTTTGATTCTCTGTAAGGGACATTGGTGGCGCTGTGGGTTAAACCACAGAGCCTAGGGCTTGCCGATCAGAAGGTTGGCGGTTTGAATCCCCGCGATGGGGTGAGCTCCTGTTGCTCGGTCCCTGCTCCTGCCCACCTAGCAGTTTGAAAGCACGTAGATGAGTGCAAGTAGATAAATAGGTACCGCTCTGGCGGTAAGGTACACAGTGTTTCCATGCGCACACAGCGTTTCCCCAGAGTCATCCGCGGCTGGACCTAACGGTCAGGGGTCCCTTTACCTTTAATAAAGCAGAATAAGGTGCAATATGGTTCCATCACCAGGGCACCTGCTGCAGAAAACTGCCGTCTGGAGGGACCCTCTGTTTAAATACTCAGTAATATTTTTATCAGCGCCTGGGATGCCTGAGCTGGATGCCTGAGCTTGGGTTCGGTGATCCTTAAAGATTGCCCAATGTCTCGTTTCCTTCCCAGAGATACGAGCGCGATCATAATCGCCATTCTTACAGAACCTTATCTGCCAAATAGCCTAAAATTGAGTTCTGCCGCTGTGCCCCACTGCATGGAAAAGAAGGAAACCTGAATCAGGAGTCTATTCTCATTCCGTTTGTTTGGAACGAGATGCGAACTCCTCTGCCCCTCTAAGCAAACCTCAGCTTGGAGAATGTTTGTCTGCTAGTAATAGAAAAGTGGAGGGGGGGGGGAGGAAGGAAGCTGGTGGCATCTTAATTTCTGCGAGGAGACCTGGCAGCCACAGGTTTGCTGGTGGTGACAGTGGGCAAATCTGTGGCAAACAGAAAACAAGGGTGCATAATTACCAATAATGTCATCCTTAGTCTCTTCGGTGTGTGGCTTACCATGCGCAGATCGGGTCTGTTATTATGATTATTTATTACCTTTATCTCCCAAGGAGCTTGAGGTGACCTCCATGGTTCCCCCCCCCATTTCGTCCCCACAACAACCCTGTGAGGTAGGTTGTGCTATCAGATGCTCCCTGGCCCAAGGTCACCAGGTGAGCTTCATGGCTGAGTGGGGATTCGAACCCTGCTCTCCTGGAGCCTAGTTCGACACTCTAACCCAGAGGTCAGCAACCTTTTTCAGCCATGGGCTGGTCTACCATCCCTCAGACCTTGTGGGGGGGCCGGACTATATTTTTTTTTGGGGGGGGATGAATGAATTCCTGTGCCCCACAAATAACCCAGAGATGCATTTTAAATAAAAGCACACATTCTACTCATGTAAAAACATGCTGATCCCTGGACCGTCCGCAGGCCGGATTGAGAAGGCGATTGGGCCACATCCGGCCCCCGGGCCTTAGGTTGCCTACCCCTGCTCTAACCATTGCGCCCCACTGTCTCTCAATTCCCCCCAACCCTGTCCCGCTTGACGTCCCCCCGCCCCGACTGCTCCTCCCGTTGACTCCGCTCCCTCCGAAGGTCCAAAAAGATGCAGCGGAGCCACGGCAGCAGTCTTGGGACGGAAAGGGAAGGTTAGTTGCAATATCCTTGCATGCGCTGTTATAAAAGATTGACGAGCGTGATGCTAGCCCTGTGCCAGCTGTCAGCTTTCCAGCCTCGGTACTTATCAGAAGGACGTCGCCCAAGGACGAGCAGTTTGCTCAGGCTGGGGACACGGCTTCGCTAGGCAAATGCGGCGTTTGCCCATGCCCTGATGACTTTCTCCCAACCAGGACCGTTCTCCTCCTGCGACGTCATCTCTGTTCCTTTCACCTGTTGCGTCCCTCCATTTTTGCAAGGATAATGATGCAAGTGAAGTCTTCCTTTGTGCTGCTCACCTGGAGCTCTGCAATGGCCTCCCCTGATTTTATATATCATATAAAAAATTCCTTCCAGTAGCACCTTAGAGACCAACTAAGTTTGTTCTTGGTATGAGCTTTCGTGTGCATGCACACTTCTTCAGATACACTGAAACAGAAGTCACCAGACCCTGATATATAGCGAGAGAGTGGGGAGGGGTATTACTCAGAAGGGTGGTGGGAATGGGGGATAGGCTGATAGGTGTGGTAAACCTGTTGACGACTGCTAACGACTGCAATTGGTCTTGCAGGAAAAAGCAAGGGGTGAGATGGCTAATGTATAATGAGTTAAGAATCCAATATCTCTATTCAAACCAGGTCTCTCCATGGTTTTAAGTTTGGTAATCAGTTGCAATTCAGCAACTTCTCTTTCTAGTCTATTTCTGAAATTCCTTTGCAATAAGGCAGCTACTTTGAGATCTTGTATAGAGTGTCCTGGGAGATTGAAGTGCTCTCCTACTGGTTTCTCTGTCTTGTGATTCCTGATGTCAGATTTATGTCCATTTATCCTTTGGCGTAGGGTTTGGCCTGTTTGTCCAATATAGAGAGCTGAAGGGCACTGTTGGCATTTGATGGCATACACAATGTTAGAAGATGAGCAATTAAATAGTCCTGAGATGGTATGTTTGATGTTGTTGGGGCCAGTGATGGTGTTGTCCGGGTGTATGTGGCAGCAAAGTTGGCATCTGGGTTTATTGCAGGCTCTGGTGTCAGTGTCCATGTTAAGTCTGGTTGTAGTATTATTGTGGGTGAGGAGCTGTTTAAGATTGGGTGGCTGTCTGTAGGCGATGAAAGGTCTTCCTCCCAGGATTATAATAATATTATATAATAATAATAATAATAATAATAATAATAATAATAATACATCCCCTTTAGTGTATTTGTTGTCATTGTTGCACACCTGCACAATCTCTTAGCGGTGAGAGACTCCAGGAGTCCCAGGCACTTGCCCAGGACTTCGTTTGATTGCAATGAAGGTCAGCCAGAGACTGTGGTGTCTTTAATAGAGATGTGGTTTTATTTACATATATATCCAACCTGAGTACAAGGTGGTGACGCCTCACAGCATTGACACTCAGCAGATCTTGCTTCTCCAGCTAGCTTTGGATCCAGCCCAGAGGAAATATATAAAAGGATGTCATATAGAGGAGGGAGAAAGGTTGTTTTCTGCTGCTCCAGAGAAGCGGACACGGAGCAATGGATTCAAACTACAAGAAAGAAGATTCCACCTAAACATTAGGAAGAACTTCCTGACAGTAAGAGCTGTTTGACAGTGGAATTTGCTGCCAAGGAGTGTGGTGGAGTCTCCTTCCTTGGAGGTCTTTAAGCAGAGGCTTGACAGCCACCTGTCAGGAATGCTTGGATGGTGTTTCCTGCTTGGCAGGGGGTTGGACTGGATGGCCCTTGGGGTCTCTTCCAACTCTATGATTCTAGGATTCTATGAAGCATCTCCTGTTTCCCACTTACCTTCAACTCAGTTCCCACACAACTCTGGCTATAATAATAATAATAATAATAATAATAATAATAATAATAATACCCCGCCTAACTGGCCAGGCCTCCCCAGCCACCCTGGGTGGCTTCCAACAGAATATTAAAACCACAATAAAACATCAAACGTTAAAAACTTCCCTAAACAGGGCTGCCTTCAGATGTCTTCTAAAAGTCAGATAGTTGTTTATTTCCTTGACATCTGATGGGAGGGTGCCACCACCGAGAAGGCCCTCTGCCTGGTTCCCTGTAACCTCACTTCTCACAGGGAGGGAACCGCCAGAAGGCCCTCGGAGCTGGACCTCAGTGTCCGGGCAGAACAATGGATCACAAGGTGGATCTCAAGGATCTCGCCCTCCTCGTTTAATCCCCCAACAACCCTGTGCGGTAGAGGTTAGGCTAGGAGTCAGTGACTGGCCCCCAATGTCACACCCAGCGAGCCTTATAGCCGAGTGGGGATTCGAACACAGGTCTCTCCCACGTCCGAAACTGACCACTAACGCCACACACTGGCTCTGTGGTCTCTTGCTGGGTCTGAATATGTTTGGAGGCCCTGTATTTGCAGGATCAGGTCTAAAGGAGTTCCCCTTTATTCCCCAGGGGGGGGGGCTTTATTCCCAGTTTCCTATTCTTTTTATTTTTTTAAAAAAACACCTGGTTTCAGAGAGTTTGACCCCCCCAAATGGAATAATTTACAGCGAAATACAGATACCCTCGCAATAACAACAGGAATTGATCATAATAGTAGTAACTGTCGTTTGAAGGCAAGCCTCTCCGGGGCCCAGGTCCAACATTCCTACTCTCTTGGTGTCAAATGGGGCTTGCACGGGAAAACCTTTCTTGCAGTTTGTGGCTTCGCGTATGAAAAGAAAGCAGATGCCAGATCCATACTGTAAAGAACAGCTATTTTTAAAATAATATAATTCATTTGCTGGTTTTTTCCCCCATAAAAGAGATTATGAAGAAGAATAGCAGCCAAGTAAGAATGTAAATCAGATGCAAAAAGAACATTTAGAGAATATATATATATATATATATATATATATATATATATATATATGCAGGCACAATTTTAAAAATCCTGTATTTTTGTTTTTATCGCAACCCAAATTGGAGAGTAATTTACGGAAAGTGCTTGTCTGTGTGTGCTGCTCCCAACGCTCGGTAATTTGAATTTTAACTGCTCAGTGGGATCATTAAGACTATTATGTTTGTTTCCCAAAGAGTATAAAGAGTTCTGAGTGACTACTTGAGAAACAAAAGGGTGGGGAGGAGGAAGATGAAATTCATTAAAATGCCTCTCACACTCTTTGAACTGAAGAACACCTGAGCCCTTTCAGGAGACCACCCTCTGGGGGCACTTGGCTCCCTCTGCAGGTATAGAGCAAATAAATTGCTTAGGGTTGAATTTTGGGGAGGTGGGAGGCTTTCGTTTTGCCAGCGTCAGAGAGTAAAATAGGTAAAGGACCCCTGGACGGTTAAATCCAGTCAAAGGCGACTCTGGGGTTGTGGCGCTCATCTCGTTTTCAGGCCGAGGGAGCCGGCGTTTGTCCACAGACAGTTTTTCCGGGTCATGTGGCCAGCAGGACTAAACCGCTTCTGGAAACCAGAGCTCACAGAAATGTCATTTACCTTCCCACCAGCGGTACCTATTTATCTACTTGCACTGGTGTGCTTTCGAACTGCTAGGTTGGAAGAAGCTGGGACAGAGCAACGGGAGCTCATGCCATCGTGGGGGATTCGAACCGCCAACCTTCCGATCAGCAAGACCAAGAGGCTCAGTGGTTTAGACCACAGCGCCACCCATGTCCCTAAGTAAAGGTAACCACAGCAAAGAGTTGGGGGCCCTAAAAAACCCAGCAGAGCTGCCTGCCAGAACTGGATATGCCATTCAAAGCAAGCAGGGGTTGTGTATGTGATGGCCTGGGATTTGGGCTCGGACTCGGAACCAGAGGAGTCTCAGTCTGTACAGGATCCTCTGCCCCAGACATCGTCTGAACCATGTCTGGGGCCTGATCCTGAGGCGCCCCAGTCTGCACAGGTTCCCCTGCAACATGCACCAGCTGAGCCGAGTCTGGGGCCTGAGCCTGTCCTGGCTCCAGGTGCGGAGAATACCTCGCCAGTGTGGTGTAGTGGTTAAGAGCTGTAGACTCGTAATCTGGTGAACCGGGTTCGCTTCCCCACTCCTCCACATGCAGCTGCTGGGGGACCTTGGGCTAGTCGCACTTCTTTGAAGTCTCTCAGCCCCACTCACCTCACAGAGTGTTTGTTGTGGGGGAGGAAGGGAAAGGAGAATGTGAGCCACTTTGAGACTCCTTCGGGTAGTGATAAATATAATAATAATAATAATAAATTTTTATTTGTACCCCGCCCTCCCTAGCCGGAACTGGGTTCAGGGCGGCTAACAACAGCAAAAATCACAACAGAATATAAAACCAATTACCAGTAGTTAAAATACAAGTTAAAAACCAGTTTAAAATTCCGATTCATTTTGCGCCCATTACCAAACCAAACCATTACCAAATAAAGCGGGATATCAAATCCAAACTCTTCTTCTTCTCATTGTCGTCAGCTGGGCCATCACTGTCATCTGCTCCACTACCAGCTGGGTCAGGAGAGGCTGAGGCGGCTCCTGGGTCTAGGAACCCACCGGCGTCTCCCGAGCTGCAGAGACTCAGGTCTGAAAGAAGGGGAATTTTGGAATTATGTTATTTGTTATGTTGTAATATTGGGGGGGGGGGAATGGAAAACTTAATAAAAATTAAATTTAAAAAAAGCAAGGAGGATGTTTGCCTATTGCAAAGTGCAAAGTTGGTCGAGTTAAGGAGAACAGCAGGTGCACCTGTGGCATGGGCTGAGAGGGAATTGTCGGCCTGGAAGGAAACCATAAGAAAGGCAAACAAAGGAAACCACATGGTGGACATTCCAGCATGGATGGAGAACGAGAGAGGCTTTTTGCACCTGCTCAGGAACAACTTGAGAGCTGGACCATCAAGAAGGCTGATCGCCGAAGAATTGATGCTTTTGAATTCTGGTGCTGGAGGAGACTCTTGAGAGTCCCATGGACTGCAAGAAGATCAAACCGATCCATTCTGAAGGAAATCAGCCCAGAGTGCTCACTGGAAGGACAGATCCTGAAGCTAAGGCTTCAAGACTTTGGCCACCTCATGAGAAGAGAAGACTCCCTGGAAAAGACCCTGATGTTGGGAAAGATGGAGGGCACAAGGAGAAGGGGATGACAGAGGACGAGATGGTTGGACAGTGTTCTCGAAGCTACCAACATGAGTCTGACCAAACTGCAGGAGGCAGAGGAAGACAGGAGTGCCTGGCGTGCTCTGGTCCAGGGGGTCACGAAGAGGCGGACACGACTAAACGACTAAACAACAACAACAGGAGCAACTTGCCATCCAAGGCAGAGAGATCACCTTGACTGCGGAATCTCAAGGCTAGAAATGTCATCCCGCCCCCTCCAGAGAATAATGGATGGAGGGTAATGAGATGCATCCGTTTGCAAACAGAGCTCCATGCGGTTTGGGTGAGCTGCTTGTGGCGCCTGCCAAAGCAGAGACCGAAAAGATGCTGCATCCCACTTTTCACGCGATGTTCTAGCACAGCGGCTGAAAGTCCCAGCTCCAATCCCTTCCCCTTCCTGCAACCCTGGAGAACTGCCGCCCATCATTGTGGATCGGATGGGGAATTGGACCCTGACAAAGGTCTGGTTTGCTCTCCCCCCTCACCCTCCATGGACCAAGTTGGACAGGTGAGGAAGTCTGCCCACCCACTGATCTCCAGATGACACGGTGACATCCATTTTCACCTACGCAGTGAGAAATTAATACTCTGCGGGTGCAAGCTCACCACGGTGCAATGCTTTGAAGATCCAGCATTTAGCTAGTCGCCGGGGCTTTGAGTGCTGCATGTAGCTCCCCGGAAACACCAAACATCAGTGCCTGCAAAAGACTGCTGGGGCTTTGCAGGCGCTCCCAATCAGCTGATCATTGGCACCTCCAAACCCCTTTTTTGGTCTCACCTCATTTTACCTGCCAGGTGTAGGGCAGGTGGGCATGGAGCTCCGATGGGAGAGTTCTGTTGCTTTCACGTTTGGCCTGGGGACACTTCCTGGGAGTGTCTGGCCACTGGGAGAAGTTCTGTCATTGAGAACTTTCATAGAATCTTAGAATTGGAAGAGACCCCAAGGGGCATCCAGTCCAACCCGCTGCAATGCAGGAAACTCGACTAAAACTTCCATGACAGATGGCCACCCAACGGCTGTTTAAAAACCAGCAACGAAGGAGAATCCACAACTTTCCAAGGGAGTCCTTTCCACTGTGGAGCAGCTCTTGCTGTCAGAAAATTCTTCCTGATATTTAGTCAGAATCTCCCTTCTTGTAACTTGGATCCCTTGATTCAAATCCTACCCTCCAGAGGAGAAAACAGGCTGGCTCCCTCTTCCATGTGACAGCCAATAATAATAATAATAATAATAATAATAATAATAATAATAATAATTTTATTTGTATCCCACCCTCCCCTGCCAAGGCCGGGCTCAGAGCGGCTAACCTCATAAAAACAACACAAAACATAACTTTAAAATAAGCAACCTACATCACAAAAGTAACATTCAACAATCATTAGGATAGTATAAAATAATAATAATATCAACATAAAAAAATTAAACAGAAATCCAATCAACAGTTACAATAAATAATTTCTAAACTATAATCAATAAAACAATGGCAAGCCACAGTACATAAAATAATACAATACAAATAGAGAAGCTTTGTTTCCAGACCCTTGACCATCTTGGTTGCCCTCCTCTGCCCACCTTCCAGCTTGTCAATATCCTTCTTAAACTGCGGTGCCCAGAACTGGACACGGGACAACATGCTTCCTCAACTGTTCCAATCTGTCAATAGCTCAGGACCAGCTTAGCAGAGAGGAAAGCTGCTGTCGTAGTATCTAATGTATTTATTTAAAATAGTTCATCTTCAAAGGTCTCTTTTCAGGATTCAGAAATGCTGGCACGCTCACACCCTTGCTGTGCCCAGCTTGGGCAACACAAGGCAAGGGGAAACAGCCCCTCCCCCAATGACCCCTGATGCAGGAAGGACCCCCTGTCTTCTCTGTCATGTTGTGATGCTGTAATCCCTGAGGCACAAGACGCAGCATCTCAACCTGTTTCTTGTGCCTTCTCCATTTGGAAGTCGGCCATTCATGAGCTGTGATTCCTGTGGACTAGATGACCCTTGGGGTACCTTCAAATGCCACGATTTATGGTGGGGAAGAAAGGAAACTTTGCACTCAGTGCCCAAACTCCATGGAGCAGAATGAAACCATCCCACCCACCCCTCCTTTAGCAGAAAAGGGGGGCCTTGAGGTCCAGAAGTGACTTTGTAGGTGACATTAGCCAAAAGTGTCCAAATCCGGTAACACAGATGGAAGGCCGTGCTTAACCTTTGTCCCTCCTGCCATTTATCCGCTCACAATCACCCTCCACAAACTGATTTTCTCTCTGCAGGGGAAGAGAGATTCATGGATCCCTCGTCCCTTTTGCCCTTGTGGCTGGGAGAGGACCCTTTGGAGTGGGAAAACAGCTCCAGAGGAAGAGCCCTAAACGGCCTCGGTCCTGTATACCTGAAGGAGCGTCTCCACCCCCATCGTTCTGCCCGGACACTGAGGTCCAGCGCTGAGGGCCTTCTGGCGGTTCCCTCACTGCGAGAAGCAAAGCTACAGGGAACCAGGCAGAGGGCCTTCTCGGTAGTGGCGCCCGCCCTGTGGAACGCCCTCCCAGCAGAGGTTAAAGTGATAAACAACTATCCTACATTCAGAAAATACCTGAGGGCAGCCCTGTTTAGGGAAGTTTTTAACCTGTGATATTTTGATGTATTTTAATATCTGTTGGAGGCCGCCCAGAGTGGCTGGGGAGACCCGGCCAGATGGGCGGGATACAAATAAATTATTATTATTATTATTATTATTATTATTATTATTATTATTATTATTATTATTGGGTTAAGCAGCCTACTGCCCCTCTCCCACTTACTATCACCCGGGCCTGCTTTCCAGTGTAAAAACCCCAGGAGCTGTTCACCTGCCTACCGTTGTAAAAAGGTAAAGGGACCCCTGACCGTTAGGTCCAGTCGTGACCGACTCTGGGGTTGCGGCGCTCATCTCGCTTTATTGGCCGAGGGCCGGCATACAGCTTCCGGGTCATGTGGCCAGCATGACCAAGCCGCTTCTGGCGAACCAGAGCAGCGCACGGAAACACCGTTTACCTTCCCGCCAGAGCGGTACCTATTTATCTACTTGCACTTTGACGTGCTTTCGAACTGCTAGGTGGGCAGGAGCTGGGACCGATCAACGGGAGCTCACCCCATCATGGGGATTCGAACCGCCAACCTTCTGATCGGCAAGCCCTAGGCTCTGTGGTTTAACCCACAGCGCCACCCGCATCCCCGCCTACCGTTGTAGCTTCTAGTATATCTGCTTTCATTTGCTGGTGGAAATTCACAGAGCTGCTCGGACAGAGGCAGGGTCTCCGGTGCCAGCCAGGCCACAGTTTCCCCTTTGTAATTTGGAAAATGATGCTTTTGCCTTGTCATCCTTTTTTTGGTACTTTATTAATTTTTAATTCCGTTAAGTGTTTGTGGATGGGGGAAATGCATGGGCTGTAAGTGAGATCCGTTATTCCATTTCTATACTCCGTTGCAAGGGGCAAAATATCAATAACAATAAAGGAGTTGTTAGCCGTACTGAATACTGAAAAGGGCTGTGGATGCGCAGGATAATAAATGTGCTATTCGTGTGACTGTGGGTGTTTTTTGCCGTAAAGAATCACTCTCTACTTTGAATTACAAGCATCCTCATTGGCTGAAACTCTTATGTTTCATATATAGATATACATGCACATATTTTTTCTAAACTGGCAGTCAGGTTATCACTTCATGCTCCTGCCTCTTCTTTCAGACTTTCCCTCTCCATCACTTCATATTTTTTTTAATTCTTTATTCTTTTTAAACCCTTTTTATGGAGCCCTTACATCTGTTAATAAAAACCCTTAATTCATTCTGAACATTTTACAGCCACTCCAGATAAAAGTTTAATCAGATGGAATTATTGCCCTTCTAATATTCCCTTAACCTTTGCGTTCCAGATCCACACTGTATCACTTAAAATCTTAAACCCCTCTTTTACGGACTTAGCTTTTTCTCTCCCCGCTTTCCTCTCGGAGAAGTTCTTGGCACCTCGAAAGTGCCCCGGCACATCCTCGGGGTCGCGGGATACTAAACCCGTGTTCCAGCCAGGCCTCCTGCACGCCCCGTTAATTATCTTAATGGTGACATGCTGCTTTAAGAGACACCTTTATTAATCCCACTAAATCTCCTCTTTTTATTGTTGCTTAAACACTTTTTCCTATCCATTACGTAGATGTGTTTAAAGCGGGCTGTCTGCTGGAATGAATGGCTCCATAACTCCGCACAAACTGCCCCGGCGCGTTTCGATTTCGCGCCCTCGGCAGAACGGGAGAGGGATGGAGCGGGGAGCGAACGGAGGTGTGTGTGGGGGAGACGATGTTCTGTTCTTTGCAGAGCGTCCCTTTCCTCGCAAGGCGAGGCTGCCATCAAATCTGGGTGGCGGAGGCGTTGCAAGGAACAGGCTCCCCGCCGCAGCCACAAATCCTACCCCGCGGCGGCTAATGATATGTTAAATTATGGCAACACAAAAGGAGTTTAAGCTTCTCATTTACTCTGTGCTTCAGCACCGTACATTTTGTTAGCTTTGGGCGTTCTCCTCGTTCGTCTCCTTCATACATTTCTAACGTCGATCGTACAGAATCGTAAGTCGGCTGCAGCAAGGCCGGCCCCGCGATGTTTCCGCAAAGGATTTATTGGCACTCCACAAATAATTGTTGCTCAACTCGTAGGTCTCCAGGGCTCGTAAGTCAGACGCTGGGAGATGGATCCGGCAGGAGGGTGTAATACCGTAACTAATGTGGGGTGAATTTCTCCTTGGGGGTTGATCGATCAGTCGAGTTAATATATTTATATACTGCTTAATGCTTATAAGAGTCTCTAAGCAGCTTACAAAATAATAAATGCAATAAAGGTAAAGGTAAAGGGACCCCTGACCATTAGGTCCAGTCGTGTCCGACTCTGGGGTTGCGGTGCTCATCTCGCTTTATTGGCCGAGGGAGCTGGCATACAGCTTCCAGGTCATGTGGCCAGCATGACTAAGCTGCTTCAGGCAAGCCAGAGCAGCGCACGGAAACGCCGTTTACCTTCCCGCCGGAGCGGTTCCTATTTATCTACTTGCACTTTGACGTGCTTTCGAACTGCTAGGTGGGCAGGAGCTGGGACCGAGCAACAGGAGCTCACCCCATCGCAGGGATTCGAACCGCCGACCTTCTGATCAGCAAGCCATAGGCTCTGTGGTTTAACCCACAGTGCCACCTGGGTCCCTCAATAAATGCAATATATGTGGCAAATAGAAAAACATGGAGAAACTACAATATTATGCAGTGCAGCACTGAGCAAAGCTACACTAAAACTGTGGCGTCTCAAAAACATAGCAGCATATTTTGAGACATCTTTGGATTCAGGGATCCCTGTCATCTTCAGCCGCCTATTGCCGAAGAATAGTCCTAATTGCGAAATTCTGCACATCACACCGAAATCCTGCTTTACATCAACACCATCATTAAAGAAAAATGACTCATTCAGTTATCACTCATCTCACTCTACTCCACCAATATGCACAAAGACACTCAAGAACGGAAGTTCAAGTACAGAGACTCAGATCACATTCACAGCTAAAAAAATGTAAAGGTAAAGGACCCCTGGATGGTTAAGTCCAGTCACGAATGACTCTGGGGTTGTGACGCTCATCTCGCTTTACAGGCCGAGGGAGCTGGCGTTTGTCCACAGACAGTTTTTCCGGGTCATGTGGCCAGCATGACTAAGCCGCTTCTGGCGAACCAGAGCAGCGCACGGAAACACCGTTTACCTTCCCGCCGGAGTGGTACCTATTTATCTACTTGCACTTTGACGTGCTTTCGAACTGCTAGGTTGGCAGGAGCTGGGACCGAGCAACGGGAGCTCACCCCGTCGCGGGGATTCAAACCGCCAACCTTCTGATCGGCAAGCCCTAGGCTTTGTGGTTTAGACATTATTCAGTAATGTGTTACTGGACAAATTCTGAAGAGTCCATGGGAGCATTCCTATTGGCTTGCTTGCAGTACATGTGAAAAGGATCTAGGGATCTTGGTGGACTACAAGCTGAATATGAGTCAACAGTGTGATGCGGCAGCAAAAAACAGCTAATGCTATTCTAGGCTGCATCAACAGAGGTATAGTGTCCAGATCAGGGGAAGTCACGGTACCACTCTATTCTGCCTTGGTCAGACCACACTTGGAATACTGTGTCCAATTCTGGGTGCCACAATTTAAAAAGGATGTTGAAAAGCTGGAAAGTGTGCAGAGGAGGGCGACCGAGATGATCAAGGGTCTGGAAACTAAGCCTTATGAGGAGCGCTTGAAGGAGCTGGGTATGTTTAGCCTGGGAAAGTGGAGACAGAGAGGAGATATGAGAGCCATCTTCAAATATCTGAAGGGCTGTCCCATGCTGGTTTTCTCCTGCTCTGGAGGGTAGGACTCGAACCCGTGGCTTCAAGTTACAAGAAAGAAGATTCCGACTCAACATCAGGAAAAACCTTCTGGCAGTTAGAGCTGTTCAACAGTAGAATGGACTCACTCGAGAGGTGGTGAACTCTCCTTCCTTTGAGGTTTTTAAGCAGAGGTTGGATGGCCATCTGTCATGGATTCTTTAGCTGAGATTCCTGCATGACAGGGGGTTGGTCTAGATGACCCTCGGGTCCCTTCCAACTCTACAATTCTATGCCTGTGTTCCCCAGTTCAGTCTGTGTCATCCCCAGGTCAGATTGGGAGAATGTCCCTCCCTGAAGCCTTGGAGAGCTTCTGCCAGTCAGTGTAGACAATCCTAATCTAGATGACCTGATTCAGTATAAGAGAGCTTCCTATGCCTCTCATAGGCTGTGTTTACTTTTCCCACCCTTGCTCCTTCCCACTTTCTTCATCTCGTAAAATAACAGTAATCGTGTTTTCCAGATTAATATAAACAGATTGCAACGGTTTGTTCTCTCCCTCTCTGTCTCTCTCTCCAATGGGCAGATAAATATATTCCTCCTGCAAAGGAACAATGATTAAATAATTCACGAGGCACCGCAAACCCAGGAGTAATAAGCGCTCCATTTTCTTGGGTAAATTCCGAGGTCCCGAAGGAGCTCATTGGTCCGCCTTCCTTCCTAATGTTCAATCATTTCCTGCAGCCTGGCCCCTTGAGCCCCCCAGAATCTTCTGCTGGCCCCCTCCCTCCTCACCCACCTCGAAATACCTTGCAGGTGTCAGGGGAAAGGGAGGGGAATTCATGGACTTAATTTCCTCCAGTTCTTTTGCTCCAAAGGCTGAGCCTGCCTTGCAATCATATCCCTTATCTCATGCCTGTGTGTGTATCTTCCCAACTTTCCCCCCCAGCAAATAAATCCTCAGTGGGGGTCCAGTTGTGGTGGTCTGGCCTGCTTAACCCTTCCTTCCCTGTTCTTTTTCCTGCTCCAAATCTCTTCCCCAGCTATTTTTCACACCACCAGGGAAAAGATGACTATTCATATCTCCCACTCCCTATGGCAGTGATGGCTAACCTTGACACCCCAGATGTTTTGGAACTACAACTCCCATCATCCCTAGCTAACAGGATCAGTGGTCAGGGATGATGGGAGTTGTAGTCCCAAAACAGCTGGAGTGTCAAGGTTAGCCATCACTGCCCTATGGCGAAATATATTTGGGGGAGATGATTTTCAGCAGGGGAGGAAAATACCTGGGGGGGGGGAGGGAGTCAGCAGGCGGCTCTCACCCCACACTCCTCAGCCTCGTTTGCTGCTTCTGAGGCCGCTTTTTCCATTTCCTAGAATTGTAGAGATGGAAGGGGTCCAAGGGTCATCTAGTCCAACCCAATGCAATGCAGGAATCACAGCAAAGAAGATCGCTGACAGATGGCTGTCCAAACTCTGCTCAAAAACCTCCAAGGAAGGAGAGACCACCATCTTTTGAGGGAGACTATTCCACTGTCGAACGGCTCTTACCGTCAGAAAGCTTTTCCTGATACATTTAGTGGGAATCTCCTTTCTTGTCATCCATTGGTTTGACACCCAAGGTCATGGGTGACCTTCATGGCTGAATGGGGATTTGAACCCTGGTCTCCCAGGTACAAGTCTGACCACGCTAACCATTATGACACTGTGTGTGTGTGTGATTTTAACACACACACTCAAACAGTTGAGAAGAATCACACAATGGAGGGTCCATACTCTTTGGCCTTCAAATCCAAAGTTGGTTTTCCACCGGAATTTAATGTCAAAAGTGTTTGTTTGTTTTTTGGTGATTATTTTGAAGCAGTCAAGGAATTTTAAGGAATCTGAAACAGTTTCAACAAGACAGGTGCATTTATTGTGGAATGGGCAGTACAACCCTACTTGGAATCCTATGGAGAGTTTATTTTTTATTTTTTGCGGCATCCCACCCAAAGTGTTGGGATGCGGGTGGCGCTGTGGTCTAAACCACAAAGCCTAGGGCTTGCCGATCGGAAGGTCGGCGGTTCGAATCCCCGTGAAGCTGTACGCTGGCTCCCTTGGCCAATAAAGCAAGATGAGCGCTGCAACCCCAGAGTCGTCCGCGACTGGACCTAACGGTTAGGGGTCCCTGTACCCAAAGTGTTACAGATCTGAGTAAGGGGTGGGCTTCATTCAAAGCCAGGTACCCACATTCTACTGCCCACTAACAATTAATCAGCTCATTGAGCTAACATAAAAAGTACGTAAAAGGATTAGATAGAGGACTGGGCTGTCAATGGTTACTAGCCAGGATGGCTCTGCTCTGCCTTCACAGTTCGAGGCACAGATGCTTCTGAATCTCAGTTGCTGAAGAGCATGGGAGGGGAGAGTGGTCTTGTGTTCAAATCCTGATTTCTGGCTTCCCCTTGGGGCATCTGCTCAGCCCCTGTGAGAACAGGATGCTGGACCAAATGAGCCACTGGCCTGATCCAACGGGCTCTGCTGAAGTCCTTGCGTTTCTGTGACCAGGCTGCCTCCAGCCACAGCGAGCCCAAAATGCACAGAATGCAAGATTTGTGCTTGCGATCCTAAGCCTGGAAACACTGGCACTTACTTTCAAGTAAGCACGTGTCCAGTTGTGCTGCAGAGGAACAGCACAAGAAATAGATGCAGATGTAAACTATCAAGAGACGCCCACCACCCCACAAAAGCAGTCTGGGGGTGTCCAACATTAGGGACCCCCAGCCCTTATACCCCCCAATTTTTATTAAATTATCTGTTTTACATTTTAGAATATTCATTTAAACAACCTTAAAATATCAACGACTTCCCTTCTTCTCTTTCCATTTCGCATAACATAAATCCCTGCATATTTCACATAAACTAAACCATTCAATATTCCATTATTACATCCATCAAAGCTTATTTACACTGTTGAATTTATCTTAACGCTGCCCACATTTTCAAATATACACAGTTCCCCCCATATATTCAATAAACGTTTTCCAATCTTCTTTAAACGTACGTTATTATTGTTCTCTTATTCTATAGATCCGCAAGCTGCGCAATTTCCATCAGTTTGAGTTGCCATTCTTCTTTAGTTGGGACCTCGCTCGTTTTCCATTTGGGGGCTAGCAAAACATGACCTGCCCTTATATCCTGACCCCTCTCGCTCACCTTTCCAAGTCCCAGAAACCATCCTTGCCCGTCTCCAAACTCCCAAGCTACCTGGGACCAGTATGGAGTCATGCTAGGTGCTGTGAGAAGAGGGCAACCTGGGTGTATCAGGTAGAAAGCAGGTAGCATACAGGGCAGAGCCTGGGACACCAATTCATGGAATCTTAGGCTTGCAGAGTTGGAAGGGACCCCTTAGGGTCATCTAGTCCAACCCCCTGCAATCCAGGAATCTTTTGCCCAACGTGGGGCTCGAACCCATGATCCTGAGATAAAGAGTCCCATGCTCTTAAAAAGTTTTCAAGCAGAGGTTGGATGGCCGCCTGTCAAGGGATGCTTGAGCTGAGATTCCTGCATTGAAGGGGGTTGGACTAGATGACCCTCGGGGTCCCTTCCAGCTCTATAATTCTATGTTCATGGGTCGTCCTGCTCAAATTGTGGGCTTCCCATGGGGGTGTTTGGTTGGCACTGCGAGAACAGGATGGTGGACTAGGTAGGCCGCTGGCCTGATCCAAGACGGCTCTTACGTTTGTAAGTGTGAAGCGGGTCGAGTTTCTCCTAAGTCCCTCCGAAAGCAGGGAGGGTCAGTATTCGGGCACCAGAACCTTCTCATTTCATGCAGAAGCAAAGACCCTGGAGAGAGAGAGAGAGAGACGCTGGTGGGTCTCCGCAAGAGGAGATCTCTTCCCCCCCCCCCCAATTCATCCAGCGGCTTCTGCTTTGCCCATTATAATTTATAACCAGCAATTGGCGATTTTATCACCCAGCTAATAATAATAAAAGAGTCAAGCGTAGTCTGTGCTTGCTTCCACCTCTGAGGGTTTTTATGATCTTTTAACGAGCTTAATTAATCTGGCTGTCATTGTTGGAGCTGCGTTTTTCTCAGGGAGCGAAGGCCCTCTGCTGTTCCCAGACACAAAACTCCATCTCAGGGCATGCAGAGATTCAGGGATTAGAAGCGTCGGCATCCCCGTCCCCCCTCCCCGCCCAATCCTGGTCTTCTGTGGCCTTCCCCCAGTAACAAACTGCGTGCTCTTGGGTCTTTAGCGAAAGGGAGTCCAGAGATAAAAGGACAACCATTACGAGGTCAGGCAAATCTTCCAGGATAAACCTGCACCGCCTCTGTGTTCCAGTAAGCCTGCGTGAATGATCTGGGAGTGGTCAGATCATGCAAACCTTTGATGCAGCGGTGTTTGGAATACTGAGTACAGTTCTGGTCGCCTCACCTTAAAAAGGAGAAAGAAGAGTTGGAAAGGGTTCAAGAAAGGGCAAACAAAATGGTCCATGGGGTGGAGCCAGCCCCATATGAAGGAAGGTTACAGCATTTGGGACTTTTTAGACTGGGGAAAAGGTGAGTTAGAGGCATCAGGATAGAAGTTTATAAAATGATGTGCGGTAGGGAGAACGTGGGTAGGAGAAAATTCTCCTTCTCTCGTAAGGCTAGATCTAGCGGGCATCCAATGAAGCTGGGTGTTGGAATAGGAATAAGAATAAGAATAAGAATAAGAATAAGAATAAGAATAAGAATAAGAATAAGAATAAGAATAGGAATTTATTATTTGTACCCCACCCATCTGGCTGGGTCTCCCCAGCCACTCTGGGCGGCTTCCAGCAAACATTAAAATACATTAACACATCACAGATTAAAAACTTCCCTAAACAGGGCTGCCTTCAGGTGTTTTCTAAATGTCATGTAGTTGTTGATCCCTTTAACCTCTGCTGGGAGGGCGTTCCACAGGACGGGCGCCACCACCGAGAAGGCCCTCTGCCTGGTTCCCTGTAACCTCACTTCTCGCACTGAGGGAACCGCCAGAAGCCCCTCAGAGGTGGATCTCAGTGTCCGGGCTGAACGGTGCGGGTGGAGACGCTCCTTCAGGTATACTGGGCCGAGGCCATTTAGGGCTTTAAAGGTCAGCGCCAACACTTTGAATTGTGCTCAGAAATGTACTGGGAGCCAATGTAGATCTCTCAGGACCGGTGTTATGTGGTCCCAGCGGCCACTCCCAGTCACCAGTCTAGCTGCCGCATTCTGGATTAATTGCAGTTTCTGGGTCACCTTCAAAGGTAGCCCCACATAGAGCGCATTGCAGTAGTCCAAGCGGGAGATAAGTAGAGCATGCACCACTCTGGAGAGACAGTCTCTGGGCAGGTAGGGTCTCAGCCTGCGTACCAGATGGAGCTGGTAGACAGCCGCCCAGAAAATCAGGACAGATAAAAAAACAGTCCTTCTTCAGGCTGTTTGTTCCCATCCATCTGTCTCAAGACACAATGGAGTGCGCCTCCAGGGGTGAAGTCAAACAACCACTGCATTAGCAGCACCGAAGTGACCTCCTTGGGACACAAGCCTGGGCAGTGTGTCTAGAGGTCCTGGGCTGCCCAGGTGACAGGACCCCCCTCTCAGTCCCGCTGATGTAGTTAAACTGTGGAACTCACTCCCACAGGAGGCAGGGGCTGCCAATAACCTGGATGGCTTTAAAAGAATTAGACAAATGCTTGGAGCTGTTGTTGGCTACTAGCCAGGATGGCTGTTTTCGACCTCTATAGTTGGAGCCAGTGTGGTGTAGTGGTTAAGAGCAGTGGACTCGTAATCTGGTGAACCGGGTTCGCTTCCCTGCTCCTCCACATGCAGCTGCTGGGTGACCTTGGGCTAATCACACTTCTCTGAAGTCTCTCAGCCCCACTCACCCCACAGAGTGTTTGTTATGGGGGAGGAAGGGAAAGGAGAATGTTAGCCGCTTTGAGGCTCCTTAAAGGTAAAGCAACCCCTGACCATTACCGTAGGTCCAGTCGTGACCGACTCTGGGGTTGCGCGCTCATCTCGCATTATTGGCCGAGGGAGCCAGCGTACAGCTTCCAGGTCATGTGGCCAGCATGACTAAGCCGCTTCTGGCGAACCAGAGCAGCACACGGAAATGCTGTTTACCTTCCCGCTGCAGCGATACCTATTTATCTACTTGCACTTTGACATGCTTTCGAACTGCTAGGTGGGCAGGAGCTGGAACCAAGCAACGGGAGCTCACCCCATCGCAAGGATTCGAACCACTGACCTTCTGATCGGCAAACCCTAGGTTCTGTGGTTTAACCCACAGTGCCACCCGCGTCCCTGAGGCTCCTTAGGGTAGTGATAAAGTGGGATATCAAATCCAAACTCTTCTTCCTCCTCCTCCTCTAGATGCTGGACTAGATGTGTCATTGGCCTGATCCAACAGGCCCTTTTTATGTTCTTAACCCCCTTGCTTTTAACATCAATGCTGTCATTTCTGCATCTTGGTGGCAGCTGACTCTCTTGACCTTACAGTGTTCACAACTGAAAAGGATTCACGTAGCAATCATCACAGATTTATCTGCAGAATACTTCAAATCTCTGCGCATAACTGGTTGGTGGACCTTGGGGTCAGCCCACACGTGAGCCCATCAATGATGCTTCAAGTTGTCCCCCAAAGCCTCTGGGTGACTGTAACAGATATTGACTGCAGCAGCTGCTACAGTCACCCATAGAGAGCATCCTTCCAACCTTCTCAGCACTGTCACTCACTTATCCTCCAGCAGCATATGACTTCTTGCAGCAAGGAGACAGAGGATCAAAGAAATTGCAATAGAAAAAGGAACTGCTGTAACTAATCTGTACCTCTCTCTTGCTGAAATAGGAAGCCACTTGCTGCTATTAGGTAATTCAGTAATGGTTCTGAGTGGGTTTCTGGGGAAAGAGCTCCATTGGTGCCTGTAGCAGCTGTCAAAACCAGCGGCTGCCACAAGCACTTTCAGGCTTCTAGCTACATGTAGGTTTCACATAGGATTCTGTGTGGAGTGGCCTTTTATCAAGGGGAGATTTTGAAGCTGGGAACAATTCATAGAATCATGGAATTGTAGGGATGGAAGGGACCCCTGGCAATGCAGGAATCTCAGCCAAAGCATCCCTGACAGATGGCCATCCAACCTCTGCTTAAAAACCTCCAAGGAAGAAGAGTCTACCACCTTCTGAGTGAGTCCGTTCCTCTGTCGAACAGCTCTTGCCGTCAGAAAGTCCTTCCTGATGTTTACTCAAAATTACTCCTTTCCTGTAATAAAGCCATGGGTTCGAGTCCTGCCCTCCAGAGCAGGAGAAAACAAGCTTGCTCCCTCTTGCATGGGACAGCCCTTCAGATATTTGAAGATGGCTCTCATATCGCCTCTCTCTCTCCTCTTGTCCAGGCTAAACATACCCAGCGCCTTCTATGATATTCTTGTAAAGAAGCTGGTAAAATGTGGGCTAGACAATGCTACCATTCAGTGGATTTGTAACTGGCTGACTGACCGAACCCAAAGGGTGTTCATTAATGGATCCCCTTCATCCTGGAGAGAAGTGACTAGTGGGGTGCCACAGGGTTCTGTCTTGGGCCCAGTCTTATTCAACATCTTTATCAATGACTTGGATGATGGGCTTGAGGGCATCCTGATCAAGTTTGCAGATGACACCAAATGGGGAGGGGTGGCTAATACCCCAGAGGACAGGATCACACTTCAAAATGACCTTAACAGATTAAAGAACTGGGCCAAGGCAAACAGGATGAATTTTAACAGGGAGAAATGTAAAGTACTACAATTGGGCAAAAAAAATGAAAGGCACAAATACAGGATGGGCGACACCTGGCTTGAGAGCAGTACATGTGAAAAGGATCTAGGAGTTTTGGTAGACCATAAACTTGACATGAGTCAACAGTGTGATGCAGCAGCTAAAAAAGCCAATGCAATTCTGGGCAGCATCAATAGGAGTATAGCATCTAGATCAAGGGAAGTAATAATACCACTGTATTCCGCTCTGGTCAGACCTCACCTGGAATACTGTGTCCAGTTCTGGGCACCACAGTTCAAGAAGGATACTGACAAGCTGGAACGTGTCCAGAGGAGGGCGACCAAAATGGTCAAAGGCCTGGAAACGATGCCTTATGAGGAACGGCTTAGGGAGCTGGGTATGTTTAGCCTGGAGAAGAGAAGGTTAAGGGGTGATATGATAGCCATGTTCAAATATATAAAAGGATGTCATATAGAGGAGGGAGAAAGGTTGTTTTCTGCTGCTCCAGGGAAGCGGACACGGAGCGATGGATTCAAACTACAAGAAAGAAGATCCCACCTAAACATTAGGAAGAACTTCCTGACAGTAAGAGCTGTTTGACAGTGGAATTTGCTGGGTGGTGGAGTCTCCTTCTTTGGAGGTCTTTAAGCAGAGGCTTGACAGCCACCTGTCAGGAATGCTTTGATGGTGTTCCTGCTTGGCAGGGGGTTGGACTGGATGGCCCTTGGGGTCTCTTCCAACTCTAGGATTCTATAATTCTATGATTTTACAAGATTCAGAAAGGATTGCAGAACGCATACTCCACGAAAGATTATTAACAACGTTAACAAACCAGCCACCAAAAGACAAACTAAGCAGTGTTGAATTCACACCCACACAAACACTCCAAATCCCCATGACTTGTAATCTTCCAACTCAGCTCATCAAAAGACACAGACTCAACTCTGTTCTGAAGGCAAGGCAGGTGGGAAAAGCCATTGCTTGAGGGCCAGCACAAAGTCTCCTTCCCCTTGAGCATCTTGGTTGCCCTTCCAGCTTGTCCATGCCCTTCTTAAATTGAGCTGCCCAGAACAGAATGCAGGACTCCGTGTGAGGTCTGAGCAATCCAGACACACTGCTGCTGTGGATGCAGCCATCATTATTGTAATGTTTTGTAGGGAGGGAAGCGGGCTGCGAGGAGGCAGCATCGAAACCACACATTTATCGCCATTGGCTATAATTTTATTGAGCAACACAAAGAGGAAAATGAAGCGAGAACCTGAGAGGGTTTCTGAGTGCCGCTTTTGTGCGAAGACACACCAGCTGCTGATAGATCTTCTTTTGCCCCGGAAAGAAATTGCTCATCCCCCAAATGGGCCGTGGAACGAGAAAGCATGAAGCGTGACAGGGACGCTTCGGCCCAAATGGGTCAATTTCCTGCCATTTCCCCCCATAATTGCATGTAGAGCATATAGCCTTTAATATACCATGCAGAGGCAGGAGAGGGAGAGAGAGAGAGAGAGAGAGAGAGAGAGAGAGAGAGAGAGAGAGAGTTTCCATTCTCCTTAGTCCTGTTATTTTATTTCTTTTTATTTCCTGAGCTCAGCCCTGCCTTACAGAACCACTCTTGCCGGCTGGCTAATAACCATCCATTTCCCGGCAAGTGCTTTTTATTTATTTTACCTGCATCAGAAGATTTACGCCCCCACCTGATAGTTTAAAAACAAACAAAATGAAAAAAGATAAAACGAAACAAAAAAAAACCGAGAAACGTTTGCAATAGTTTCGAAACGTACAGAAAGTTAAGAGACTGGAACAGCTATTGTTTTCCTGGGATATCTGGGTTGGTAGAGCGCGAGACTCTTGATCTCAGGGCCGTGGGTTCGAGTTTGGGCAAAAGATTCTTGATTTGCAGAGGGTTGGGCTAAATGACCTTTGTGGTCCCCTTCCAACTCAGAGGGTTAGAGTAGGGTCACCTATGTCCACAGCCCTTAGCCTTAACACCGGCTCACCACAGGGTTGTGTGTTGAGTCCCCTGCTCTATACCCTCTATACGTATGACTGTACAGCCATCTATCCCAGCAACAAAATCATCAAGTTTGCTGATGACACTACTGTGGTGGGGCTCATTTCAGGAGGGGATGAGTCCACCTATCGGGATGAGGTGGAGCAGTTCTGTGCTTGGTGTAGTGATAACAATTTGGCTCTTAATACTGCCAAGACCAAGGAACTGGTGGTGGATTATAGGGGGGGAAAGGTGGATATTCAGCCCCTGTATATCGGCGGGGACCAGGTGGAGAGGGTGGCTGTGTTCAAGTTTTTGGGAGTGCTTATAGAGCAGGGTATGACTTGGAGCGCAAATACTACTGCTCTGGTAAAGAAGGCCCAGCAGAGAATTTATTTCCTCAGACTTTTAAAGAAGAACAATCTGAGTGAGAGGCTGCTGGTGTCCTTCTACCGAGGCTCCATAGAGAGCATTCTTATATATTGTATTTGTGCTTGGTTCTCCAGCTGCACAGCCAGGGAGAAGAAGATACTTCAGAAGGTCATAACCACAGCCCAAAATATTATTGGTCATCCTCTCCCATCTCTGGAAGAACTATACAGTTCCCGTTGCCTTAAAAAGGTTAACAATAAAGGATCCATCTCATCCAGGATATAGTCTCTTTGCACCACTGCCTTCGGGTAGAAGATATAGAACAATTAGATCAAGAACAAATAGATTGAAGAACAGTTTCTACCCAAGAGCTATAACCATCTTAAATGCTGTAACCAGATAATATGACCTTCGAGAGCTGTGATGGGTGTATGTGTGTGTATGTGTGGCTTTTTTTGGTGTGTGTGTGTGTTTTGTGCTGTTTTTTGTTTCTTTCTGTTTTTTTAACGGGATGGCATGCAATTTCGTTGCACTTGTATAGCATTGTGCTTGTACTTGTGCAATGACAATAAATTACCGTATCTTATCTCGACAGTTCTGTGATTCTACGGGACTTTGGTTGTTGCCTGCAGACATTCCTACTCCTTGTCGATTTCCCCCTAGAATAATTTTCCTTCGAGTGGCATGCTCCCTCCAGAGATCAAAAAAGCCCAGCGCCACAAGGCTGTGCAAGCCTGCAGGCTGACTCTCGCTAGCCACCTCCCCAGCTGCCTGCCCCCCCCTTGCACATTGCCAAAATCTGACTTGGCAGCCTCATTTTTTCCACCCGTGAAGAGGCGCAGAAATAGCCAAACTTCCCCAACTGCCCAGAGGCACTTTGGGAACCGGTTTGCGGTGAGGGGTAACTGGAGTTTAAATCTTAGGACGACCGCACATGTTTCCAGAAGCCGGGTGATTAGCCGGAGCACAGTTTTATAGACTGTTTCTGGCTTCGGGGCTTCGGTGTACTTTTCAAAACAAAGCCTAACAACAGAAATATCTTGGTTTGAGGTCTGGGACGTGTGCCTGGTAACTGCAGGGGCGGACAGGGGACCCAAGGGCCATCTCTTCGACTCTGACGTGCCCCACCCTGTGGAAACAGGCCCAGGGCTGCAATGCCGCGCACCTGTTTCCAAAGAAGCATAGAAAAGTGGAGTTGGAAGGGGCACCAAAGGGTCATCTAGTCCAACTCTGGTCAGACCCCACCTGGAATACTGTGTCCAGTTCTGGGCACCACAGTTCAAGAAGGATACTGACAAGCTAGAACGTGTCCAGAAGAGGGCAACCAAAATGGTCCAAGGCATGGAAACGATGCCTTATGAGGAACGGCTTAGGGAGCTGGGTATGTTTAGCCTGGAGAAGAGAAGGTTCAGGGGTGATATGATAGCCATGTTCAAATATATAAAAGGATGTCATCTAGAGGAGGGAGAAAGGTTGTTTTCTGCTGCTCCAGAGAAGCGGACACGGAGCAATGGATTCAAACTACAAGAAAGAAGATTCCACCTAAACATTAGGAAGAACTTCCTGACAGTAAGAGCTGTTCGACAGTGGAATTTGCTGCCAAGGCGTGTGGTGGAGTCTCCTTCTTTGGAGGTCTTTAAGCAGAGGCTTGACAGCCACCTGTCAAGAATGCTTTGATGGTGTTTGCTGCTTGGCAGGGGGTTGGACTGGATGGCCCTTGGGGTCTCTTCCAACTCTATGATTCTATGATTCTATGAACTCTCTGCAATGCAGGCATCGCAGGTATAGAATTCCTGGCAGAAGGCCATCCGGACATTGTTTAAACACCCCCCAACAAAGGAGAGCCCACCAGCATCTCTTGTGGGAGTCTGTTCCACTGTCGAACGGCTTTTACTGTCAGAAAGTCCTTCCTGAGGTTGAGTCGGAATCTACTTTCCTGAAATGAAGCCGTGGGTTCGAGTCCTACCCTCCAGAGCAGGAGAAAACCAGCATGGGACAGCCCTTCAGATATGTGAAGATGGCTCTCATATCTCCCCTCAGTCTCCCCTTTTCCAGGCTAAACATACCCAGCTCCTTCAACCGTTCCTCATAAGGCTTGGTTTCCAGATCCTTGATCATTTTTTATTTTTTTTAAAGTTTTATTTCTACTTTTCAAGTTTATACAATTCCATTAGTTTTACAATCAGTTTTACATTTGAAAGTTTGACTTCCTTCCCCCTCTTTCTGCGGTTCCTTAAATTTATTTTTAAATATCTTCTGCATATCCAAATTCATTTAATTTGCTCACTTAATCCACTTTAAATATATACTCTTATAAAACTGCAGGTTATTACAATAATCCTGCCAATGCTTTTATCTGCTTGCAATTTATCTGTAAATATTCAATAAACCATTTCCATTCTTTTATAAAAAGTTGGTTATCTGGATTTCTTATTCTTCCGGTAAGTTTCGCCATTTCTGAATATTCCGTAAGCTTTTGTATCCATTCTTCCTTTGCTGGGACTTCTTCTTATTTCTGCTTTGGGGCAAGTAGCATTCTTGCTGCTGTAGTAGCATACATTAATACATTTCTATACAATTTAGGTAGTTCTGTCCCTATAATTCCCAAAAGGAAAGCTTCTGGGTTTTTTCCACAAAAGTTATTTTGAACATCTTTTTCAATTCATTTTACATCATTTCCCAGTAAGCTTTTAACCCTTGATCATCCCAGCTGCCCTCCTCGGCCCGCCTTTCAGCTTGCCTGTATCCTTTTTTTTCTTCAATTTTTTTTATTAACTTTTAACAAATAAAAAAACATCAAAATACATCCATAAACAATAATAAAAGAAAACAGCAATAATAAACATAAAAGCAAACATACATCCTTTAAACCTAATCCTCCTTCCTTTTCATTGTGGGTTGACTTCCTCCTATCCTCTCTTCCTGCGTTGCATGTATATCATCTTTAGTAATTTCTTGACATCATTAAAAACATTTTTAATTAATTAACCTCAAATATCTCTTCTATCCTAATGTCATTATCATTTACTCCAACAATTATAAACCTTAAATCTATCCTCTAAGTCTACAGCCTCCTTTATCTTCCAGCTTACTTCTACTCTTTAATCTTACAATGCTTTTTAAAATATACTTTAAATTTCTTCCAGTCTTCTTCCACCGCTTCCTCCCTCTGGTCACGAAGTTTCCCGGTCAGCTCAGCAAGTTCCATATAGTCCATCATTTTCATCTGCCATTCTTCTATCGTTGGTAATTCCTCTGATTTCTAGTTTTTAGCTAACAAAATTCTAGCTGCTGTTGTGGCATACATAAAGAAAGTCCTTTCAACTTTTGGGATTTTCTGTTTTACAATTCCAAGTAAAAAGGCTTCTGGTTTTTTACTAAATGTGTTTCTCAACACCTTTTTCAATTCATTATAAATCCTTTCCCAGAAGTCTTTCACCTTTGGGCACGTCCACCACATATGGAAAAAGGTTCCTTCTACATCCTTACATTTCCAGCATTTATTACTCTGTGTATGATACATTTTTGCCAATCTGAACATCTTTTTCAATTCATTTTATATCTTTTCCCAGTAAGCTTTTAACCCTTGATCATCCTGGTTGTTCTCCTCTGCCCGCCTTCCAGCTGGCCAGTATCCTTCTTATCCTTTTGAGCATGTGCAGAGTCAGGGGCGTAGCAACGGGGGGCAGGGGTTGGCGGGCTGCCCCGGGTTCCACCCCAGAGGGGGGTGACCCTTTTTTAAAAAAAAAACACAATTTTTTTTTTTTTTTTTTAATTTTAACTTCATTGAAAAAAAGAGATAATAGACACACACACAACCCCCCACACCTCACAAAGTGGTACCATCAGAGGGGGGTGACACTTCTTCTTTTTTAATTATTATTATTTTTTATTTTAACTTTATTGGAAAAAAAGAGATAATAGACACACACACACACAACCCCCCACACCTCACAAAGTGGCACCATCAGAGGGGGGTGACACTTTTTATTTTATTTTTTTTAAAAAAAAATTTAAATTAAAGTGGGGGGGGTGACCAAAAAAAATTCCACTGTGGGTACCACCTGGGCTTGCTACGCCTCTGTGCAGGGTTGCCTTTCCCTCTCTCCAAAGAGACTCCAACCAACTCCCTCCTGGCCTTGGACTTGAGGTCGGGGCGTCTTAATCTCCTGGTCTCGCATGAGCCCCCAGGAAGGCAAAGAGCGTTTAACACAGAGATGCGGCAGCTACGTGCCATGGAGTCCGAGCAGAAAGCTAGCAGCCGCTTGCCCTGAGCTGTGCGTACAGCTGTTAAGACGTTAGATCACAGCTTGACGTTCAGGAAGGCTTGCCATCAGAACACATTTACATCATGGAGGGATTAATTTGTCTGTCCTGTCATCCCGGTGGGAGCAAAGCAAATTCCACAGCAAGGGCGATTCGCCTCTCTAGAAAGAGGAGGGCAACAACAGAATAAAAACAGAGACTGCTGTAGATCCAGAGCTGGGTGCAAGGAGGGAAGAGGACTGAGCAATAAAGTTGCAAGGGTAAATTGCATTTATTTAAATCTGTTTTTGGGATGCGGGTGGCGCTGTGGGTTAAACCACAGAGCCTAGGGCTTGCTGATCAGAAGGTCGGCGGTTCGAATCCCCGTGATGGGGTGAGCTCCCGTTGCTCGGTCCCTGCTCCTGCCAACTTAGCAGTTCGAAAGCACGTCAAAGTGCAAGTAGATAAATAGGTACCGCTCTGGTGGGAAGGTAAACGGCGTTTCTGTGCGCTGCTCCGGTTTCGCCAAAAGCGGCTTAGTCATGCTAGTCACATGAATAACAATAACAATATTATTATTATTATTATTATTATTATTATTATTATTATTATTTATTATTATTTATACCCCACCCATCTAGCTGCGTTTCCTCAGCCACTCTGGGAGGCTTCCAGCAAAATATTAAAATACAATAATTCATCAAATATTAAAAGCTTCCCTAAACAGGGCTGCCTTCAGATGTCTTCTAAAAGTCATATAGTTATTTATTTCCTTGACATCTGACAGGAGGGCATTCCACAGGGTGGCTGCCACCACCAAGAAGGCCTTCTGCCTGCTTCCCTGTAACCTCACTTCTCGCAGGGAGGGAACTGCCAGAAGGCCCTCGGCGCTGGATCTTAGTGTCCAGGCTAAACTCTGGTAAGGAGATGCTCCTTCAGGTCTACTGGGCCGAGGCCATTTGCGGCTTTAAAGGTCAGCACCAACACTTTGAATTGTGCTTGGAAACGTACTGGGAGCCAGTGTAGGTCTTTCAAGACCGGTGTTATATGGTCTCGGCGGCCACTCCCAGTCACCAGTCTAGCTGCCACATCCTGGATTAGTTGTAGTTTCCGGGTCACCTTCAAAGGTAGCCCCACGTAGAGCGCATTGCAGTAGTCCAAGGGGAGATAACCAGAGCATGCACCACTCTGGCGAGACAGTCTGCGGGCAGGGAGGGTCTCATCCTGCGTACCAGATGGAGCTGGGAGACAACTGCCCTGGACACAGAATTGACCTGCACCTCCATGGACGTTTTGGCCTGATCCAGCTTGCTCTCCTTGTGTTGTTAAGCTTAAATCAGGACTGCACAAGTTGGGTGATTCCTCAAGCCAATGCAGCTTTGCCAGCTGTGCACGGCTGCCATCTGGAACCAGACAAACTCCTTGCCTGGAATTGGAGAAATGATGGCATGCGGGAGTGCTCAGTTTTCTAGCCCTCGACAGTGCACAATGAACGGATTGGTTCAGCTTGGCCAGTCCCCAGTTTCAGAGGCCCGCCATGTCGGATGGCCAAGGGTGGCTGGCCATGTGCATCCCGACAGCCTCCCCTGTCCACTGGAGAGAGGAGCTCAGCATGCTGTTTGTGACTAAAATTGAATGGCCGCATTGCAAGAGGCCGGCACCGCAATCAAAAGCGGCTCTTGCCATCGTGGGTGAGTGCAACACACGCTCCGTGTGTCTGCGGAAAGGAAAGCATTGAAATTAAAAACCAAGACCCGTTTTAAACATGTAAAAGCAGCCACATTGTCCTTGTGGTAATCTAGTATAACAATGACGTTACCAACAAGATTCCTGAAGATATCAACAAAGACAGGGTGCCGGCTGAAGAACGAGGTCAGCTTAAGCCGAGAAAAAGTTCTCTTCATGAATTTGAATATTTGTATATGACTCCAAAACCTGAGAAATACTGAAGAAGCCTGGAACTTTTAGTGGGAGTGTGCCATCCGCAAGCCCCAACAAAAGGGCCCCATTGGGGGCGAATAATGGCTTCCTAAACTATAGGATTGCCTGGGCAAAACAAGTGAAAAACGCCGGCACCCTGTCTTTGTTGATATCTTCAGGAATCTTGTTGGTAACGTCATCACAGTGAACTTACCATTATTTGCTGGTAACATCATCACAGTGAACTTATTTTTGTTGATATCTTCAGGAATTATTTAAAAGAACCCAAAAGACGTGAGTTTTGAACATATACATTTTGTTATTATATTGTTACTAAATATTATTGTGCGCCGCCTACGTGTTGCATTTGTTATACTAGATTACCACGTGTATCAGCAACACAGGTACATTTTTGCTGTACATTGTCCTTGCGGGCAACGATTTCAAGGTTGCCAGGAGAAGGCAACGTTCCTTAGTGGTTAGAGTGCCAGACTTGAACCTGGGAAACCAGGTTCCACATTTCTTCTGGAACATGAAGCTCCCTGGACATAACCAGCCCCTGCCTCTCAGCCTAACCTACCTCACAGGGTTGTTGTGCGGATAAAAGAGGGAGAACTCTGCACGCCCCCTTGAGCTCTTTCAGGGAGAAGTGGGAAATGAATGCAAGGAGTAAATAAAATAAGCATTGTTCGTACATCCAATGCCCCAGGGTGTGCCATGTCACTGCCGCTTCTAGGAGCGGGGGGCCTGGGGAGATCTGGGGAGATCTGGCGCGACTGACGGTCTCCGGCTGCCTTTTCTCTCCGCAGAGCACCCTGGAGCAGTGCAGCGTCTGCGCCAAACCCATCATGGAGCGCATCTTGAGAGCCACCGGCAAGGCCTACCACCCTCACTGCTTCACCTGCGTGATCTGCCAGCGCAGCCTGGACGGGATCCCCTTCACCGTGGACGCTGGCGGAAACATCCATTGCATCGAGGATTTCCACAGGTGGCTGCGCTTCTCTTAGCCTCTTTTGGGGGACTCAGCACCAACACTTTGAATTGTGCTCGGAAACGTACTGGGAGCCAATGTAGATCTCTCTGTTATGTGGTCCCGACGGCCACTCCCAGTCACCAGTCTAGCTGCCGCATTCTGGATTAATTGCAGTTTCCGGGTCACCTTCAAAGGTAGCCCCACGTAGAGCGCATTGCAGTAGTCTAAGGGGGAGATAACTAGAGCATGCACCACTCTGGCGAGACAGTCCGCAGGCAGGTAGGGTCTCAGCCTGCGTACCAGATGGAGCTGGTAAACAGCCGCCCTGGACACAGAATTAACCTGCACCTCCATGGACAGCTGTGAGTCTAGAATGACTCCCAGGCTGCGCACCTGGTCCTTCAGGGGCACAGTTACCCCATTCAGGACCAGGGAGTCCCCCACCCCCGCCCTCCCCCTGTCCCCCAAGAACAGTCAGGATTCAACCTCAATCTGTTAGCCGCCATCCATTCTCCAACTGCCTCCAGGCACTCACACAGGACCTTCACCGCCTTCACTGGTTCTGATTTGAAAGAGAGGTAGAGCTGGGTATCATCTGCATACTGATGAACACCCAGCCCAAACCCCCTGATGATCTCTCCCAGCGGCTGCATGTAGATGTTGAAAAGCATGGGGGAGAGGGCAGAACCCTGAGGCACCCCACAAGTGAGAGCCCAGGGGTCTGAACACTCAACTTTCTGGACACGGCAGGGTTGTAGCGTGCCGCTTGGCTGCCGGGAGTGGCAAGCCAAGCGGCACCCCTGGGGGAGCGACGTCGCTCCGTGCGCATGACGTCACGACGCGCATGCGCACGGAGCGACGCCTCCGCCCCTTGCCTCTATGCCGTGGCGAAAAAAGCCACTGAAAGAGGGGGGAAAGGAAGACAAAGCAGGCGCTTTCAAGGCTATTTTCGGCGCTGCCGGAGCGGTGCCGCAGGGGCGGCCAGCCAGGGGGGGGGGGTGTCATGTCAGCAACAAGCGTGACACCCCTCCTCGCTGGCTGCCCCTGCGGCTCCGCCCTGGCAGCGCCAAAAATAGCCTTTATAAGAAAAAGAAAAAGCCCAGGGCGGCTTTGGAGGCGCGGCGGCGGGGCCCCCGCCCCGAGTATCACCCCCACCAGGGCGCTGCCCGGGGCGGCCCCCCCCCCACCTCCCCTCACTACGCCCCTGGGACACGGCCACGGAGGACTCGGGGAGGGGAAGCAGGAGAGGTTTCCGCTGGGGTTGGTGTTTAGGCCTTTTGCGAGCTAGACGTGGGAGGCACTGCTATTATCTTATTATTATGCTGCAAGTTTTTTTCGGCTCGGCCATAAGCATCCTTTTCAGCGCACCACCCACCCATAACTTGCTGAACATCGAAAGCTCGGGCGGCGACATTCTTTGCTCGAGCCCTGGATCCTCCAGCGTGAACAAAGGGCTCTCAGATTCCTCTTGGCTCGATGAGCAGTGCTTTGACGGCAAGCTTTCTCCGTTCCCTAGGAAATTTGCTCCCCGCTGCTCTGTCTGCAAAGAGCCCATCATGCCCGCGCAAGGCCAGGAGGAGACTGTCCGCATTGTGGCCTTGGACCGCGACTTCCATGTGGAGTGCTACCGCTGTGAGGTCAGTATCTTCTGCGCATGCAAAGGATGTCCTGCGCATAGGTCAGTGGTAGAGTATCTGCTTTTCAGGCAGGAGGTCCCTGGTCCTGCTCAAGTCCCAGCTTTGCACACAATGTGATGATGATGATGATAATAATAATAATAATAATAATAATAATAATAATAATAATAGTTCCACAGGTTAACTGTTCTTGTGTGCCAACTTGACTGGCAGAACCAGGAAGCCAGCTCAGAAATCCTTAAAACACAGCAAGAGCAGAGACTTCTGAGGTTGCTGTGTTTTGCATCTGATGGCTTGTCCAGTCCTTCTCTGTGGTTTTGAAAGGTCTCCCACCGTAGAAACATTGGTTGCTTCACTGATGCTAAACAATGTTCAAAATAGCTTCAGGAATGGAGAGGAGGCGGCGGTGCAGGGTCCAGGGCACCCCTGGGGAAGCAGGGCAAGAAGGCAGGGATATGGGCTAAACTGCCCTGGCACCACGTCAAGTAAGCATCAGATTCCAGGTGGCCAGCCCTGGCCAGGGAGGGCGGGGTATAAATATATTATTATTATTATTATTATTATTATTATTATTATTATTACAGTGGTACCTCTGGTTACGAATGGGATCCGCTCCGGAGCCCCGTTCGTAACCTGAAAGGTCTGCATCCTGAAGCTCCGAGTCTGCGCATGCTCACCGCGCGATTTGGCACTTCTGCGCATGTGCGCGACGTCATTTTGAGCGTCTGCGTATGCGTGAACCGCCAAACCTGAAAGTAACCCGTTCCAGTACTTCCGGGTTTGGCACGTTCGTAACCCGCGCCGAACGCAACCTGCAGCGAACGTATCCAGAGATATGACTGTAGTATTATTATTATTATTATATTATTATTATTATTGCATCTTTCTCACCCTCTCGTACAGGACTGTGGAGGCCGCCTGTCTGAAGGGGACAACCAGGGCTGCTACCCCCTGGACGGCCACATCCTCTGCAAGATGTGCAACTCTGCCCGGATCCAAGCCCTGACGGCAAAGTCAAGCACCGACCTCTGAACGCCTCCAGGAGCCTCGCTCCATCCTCACCCTCTCGCACAGCTGGCAGGCCTTGGGGCAAGCAGAGCAGCTTGCTGGGGGCTCCACATCATGGCGTCTCTCTCTCACACACCCCCATGTCTACACTACAGATTTAACTCTTTGAGCCTGCAATCCCTCTCTGCAAGGCACCCTGGGAAATGTTCGTTCTCTGGGGTTCTTTCCGAGAGAGGTCTCTGGACACCCCGGCGAAACTACAGTTCCCAGGATGCTTTGAGGAATGCCGTGATGCTTAAACTGGTATGAAACTGGTAGTTATTTGTAATGCAGATGAATGCGCCCCCCCAAGTCCTCGGTTGTCTCCATCCCCTTCTAGTCTCATCTCCTCTAAATCCAGCAACCCATTAGCCTGTCCTGTGCATTTTATCCATTCCGACGCCTCCAGCCACAGATGCTTATGCTTTTTTCTTTGCTTCACATGAGCCATCAGATTCTGAGCTTCTTTGCACATTAATATACCGGGGGGGGGGGTGGATGAACGGGGACACTTTATATCTATTTCTATAGCCTCCTATGATAATGTATTGCGATATTTCACTAGTGCCTTAAAGACAACTACACAGAGCAAGGAGTTAGGGCAGCGATTCAGGGATGGGAAAGGCGATTAGGGAATCTGCGGGGGCTTGCGAGGGAAAGTGTCTGGAAGAACCAGCCTAAACTACGCTCAAGGCCCACCTGCGTTCAGTGGTGGAGCTTCATACTCTTGCACCAGGGGTGGAGAGCAGGTGGGGGCGTGGCAGGGGCACGTCCCAGGGGCGTGGCGTGCCGCCCGCAGGGGCGTGGCTCGCATCCTGGGACAAGGTGCATCGCCTGGGGGCGTGGTGCCCAGCCCGGGGGGGGGGGGGCAGCAGCGATGGCACCCCACCGGAATTGTGGTGCCGGGGGCGGTGCACTCCGCTACCCCCCTCTTCCTCCGCCAGTGCCCCCGTTGCACCTCCATGGACCCAACTTGCTGGGTTTTCACGACCAAAACACAGCTTTCAAAGCTGGAACCACAATTACAGCATTTACTGTAATCGCCACCTGAAAAAAAAAAGTTTTCAGAGGGGAAGGTAAAAGGACCTCTGGACGGTTAAGTCCAGAAACACACGCTCACACTACAGCTGAAATAAAAAAATCTCGCGCAGATTTGATACTCAGCAGTTCTTAAGGGCTGAAATTTTGCAAAGTTCAAAGGTCCGATTTGCGGACAGGTCCCTGAGAGACACTTAAGTTGCCATAAGCCTTGTAAGGTAAAGGTAAAGGGACCCCTGACCATTAGGCCCAGTCGTGACCGACTCTGGGGTTGCGGTGCTCATCTCGCTTTATTGGCCAAGGGAGCCGGTGTACAGATTCCGGGTCATGTGGCCAGCATGACTAAGCCACTTCTGGCAAACCAGAGCAGCGCATGGAAACGCCGTTTACCTTCCCACCAGAGTGGTACCTTGACGTGGTACACTTTGACGTGCTTTCGAACTGCTAGGTGGGCAGGAGCTGGGACCGAGCAACGGGAGCTCACCCCGTCGCGGGGATTCAAACCGCCAACCTTCTGATCGGCAAGCCCTAGGCTCTGTGGTTTAACCCACAGCGCCACCCGCGTCCCCTAAGCCTTGTAGGGCAACAGTATTAAGTATGGCACTTGCCAAGTGCAGTGACTTATGCCCCCTGCCTCCTGCCCCCCCCAAAAAAAAACCCTCTATATATCAAAACACTAACAAAAGAAATGTTCAATCCTTGAGGTCCAAGTTGAATTAAACACATTCACCAGTTATAAAGGCAAGGAGGGTGATGTTCCAACTTCAAATATCCTGCTCCCCGTTGGGTGCGGGAGCCCAGTACCAGAACTGGGAAGACGATCCCAGCGAAGAAGGGGCAGTGGCGCCTCCCTGCCCCACCTGTGTCTGTGTTGCAGAGGACCAAGGGATCAGCGAAGACTGTCTTCTCAGGCATGTGTAGCTTACAGGGATGTCTCTTCCTTGGTTTGTAAGACAAACACCCCCAGCTATAAGAGGTGGGAAATGAGAGTAGCACCCTGAGGGCGATCTTCTCCTGTCCAGACGTTTGCGACTGGGGTTGGACTAGATGACCGTTGTGGTCCCTTCCAACTCTACAGTTCTACACCAGCTAGCTGTGCACTACAACCTAGCAGTTCGAAAGCAAGCCAGTGCAAGTAGATAAATAGGTACCGCTGCAGCAGGAAGGTAAATGGCATTTTCGTGCGCCCTGGTTTCCGTCACGGTGTCCCGTTGTGCCAGAAGAATCCTAGAATCCTAGAATCCTAGAGTTGGAAGAGACACCAAGGGCCATCCAGTCCAACCCCCTGCCAAGCAGGAAACACCATCAAAGCATTCCTGACAGGTGACTGTCAAGCCTCTGCTTAAAGACCTCCAAAGAAGGAGACTCCACCACACTCCTTGGCAGCAAATTCCACTGTTGAACAGCTCTTACTGTCAGGAAGTTCTTTCTAATGTTTAGGTAGAATCTTCTTTCTTGTAGTTTGAATCCATTGCTCCGTGTCCGCTTCTCTGGAGCAGCAGAAAACAACCTTTCTCCCTCCTCTATATGACATCCTTTTATATATTTGAACATGGCTATCATATCACCCCTTAACCTTCTCTTCTCCAGGCTAAACATACCCAGCTCCCTAAGCCGTTCCTCATAAGGCATCGTTTCCAGGCCTTTGACCATTTTGGTTGCCCTCCTCTGGACACGTTCCAGCTTGTCAGTATCCTTCTTGAACTGTGGTGCCCAGAACTGGACACAGTATTCCAGGTGAGGTCTGACCAGAGAGGAATACAGTGGTACTATTACTTCTCTTGATCTAGATGCTATACTCCTATTGATGCAGCCCAGAATTGCATTGGCTGCATCAATAGGAGGTTTAGTCCTGCTGGCCACCTGACCTGGAAAGCTGTCTGTGGACAAACGCCGGCTCCCTCGGCCTGAAAAGTGAGATGAGCACCGCAAGCCCTATAGTCGCCTTTGACTGGACTTAGCCGTCCAGGGGTCCTATACCTTTTCACCTGCACTACAGCAGTCGCTTTTGACCTCTCTCCCGGAGACCCAGGAGTTTTTGAGGGATCTTTGGATGGGAAGGTTAGTAGCGGCAGCCAAGCGTCCGAGAGGGAAGGCCGGCCTGCCATCTCTATACACACCCAGAGCAGCCTAGTTGGTGTTGCAGGCAGAGGCGTCCCCTGGGGTATACCCAGAGCCCGCTGCAATTGGCGGACGGGGTCTTCTGCAAATAAGTCAATGTAGGCAAAGGTTTGAAATCTCTGCCCTGCAGCAAAACAGTATAACCTCAGCAACGGGGTCGCTCCCCTTGCCATAAACTCCGTAGCAGTGTAATCCCCCCACCTGGGGGGGGCCCACCTCGGACGTGGTACCTCTGGGAACAGGAACAGCAGGGGGAGGGTAGATCACCCGTCTTCACATTTCAAAAAAAATGGCAATAGGTTTCCTTTGGCTAAAGTCCGAATGTGGATTTGAGTGGAGATAAGAGCAATAGGCTATTCCACCCAATGTTTTATCATTCAATCGTGGTTTGCCTCTCTCCATCAATACAGAGGAACTGTGTCACTCCAGACTGCAGGAAGGTTATTCTCTAGCTGAACTGGGGAGCTGGGATCCTTGCACCTCTACAGCTAGCTTATCAGGGAGAAGGCTAAGTAAGGACCCTGACACACTAATTTTCTTCTTGCAGGGACGCATGCACGAACCTGCAGTCTGAAACGCTGTTAGGCCAGCCAAGGCTGCCCCGCATGGTTCTCTAACCCTCCCGTTTCAGCGCTTAGACGTTTCTCTCTCTGGAGAAGAGCGGGGCAGCCTTTCGGCCTGCTAAGGAGCTGAGTCCTTACCGAGAAATGTAGTAAATTAAGCAGAGTGCAATTGGGTGTTACGCTCATAGGGCTTAGTCACCATAGCAGAATATATTTATTACAAAGCTTTATTTAACCTATTGCAAAGAAAACACACACATATCCCTCTTTTTTGTTGCCAAAGAGACCTTGGCCACGATCCACTAGGAATGCCTTTTGCATGAGCCCTGCAGCAAAGAAGGAGAGCACCAATGCCTTTCGATGGTGTACATTCAGGAGATGTTCCTAGTGGATTGGGCCCGTGGGTGGTTGCTGTTGTTTTCTCTAAAGTATGCAATATTTTTTATTCCTGAAAAGTTTCTAACCTGAGATTTCCCTGTGCCTTTTCCCCAAATATATAGGATTTTATATATATATATATAAATTATAAATGTATGTATACTTAATAAGAAATACCATATATATGTCTACCATTTTGATTAAACTTTTTATATATGTAAGTTAGGTTGAGATGAGCCGAGGGCAGTAGGAACGTCATTGTTGAGTTGGTGCCTGAACAATTGCACTCTTAGTTTTAAGACAAATACTTAGCTATCTGTAGACTTAACCCTTGTTCCCACTGATAATCAATAGGAAACCTCAAACACACAAACACACACACACACACACACACACACACACACACACACACACACACACACAAACACACACACCCCAAACCTCAGGGTATGGTATTGCCATCACCACTCTTTTGCAAGACACTTTGAAGCAAAAAAGGGTCAGGATGAGAACCTTCTCCGCTGTTAGACAGCCTTTATTTTATTTTATTTTGCTTCATCATGCACACTTGTTGGAAGGAAATAATTGATTGCGCCGTAACCCTAATTCCAGTTACAGTGGTACCTCTGGTTACGAACGGGATCCGTTCCGGAGCCCCGTTCGTAACCTGAAAGGTCCGCATCCTGAGCGCCGCATCTGCGCATGTGCACAACGCGATTCTGTGCTTCTGCGCATGCGCATGACATCATTTGACGCGTCTGCGCATTCGCGAACCGCCGAACCTGGAAGTAACCCGTTCTGGTACTTCCGGGTTCGGCGCGTTCGTAACCCGTGACAAACGCAACACGCAGCATTCGTAAAATGAGGTACAGCTGTACTTGGAAGGGGTGCCGAAATTAGATTTAGGAGAGAGGTTTCTGAACCTCAAGGTGCTGGCCAGGTTTCACCCATTAGCTACGCTTAAGGTAGGACGGAATCAACTATAAAGGAAATCCGATTGGGCCACATCTGGCCCCTGTCCAGATGTTTTGGACCACATGTCCCATCGGCCGAAGGCAGCACAGTTTGTAATCCAAAACAGCTGGGGGGAGGCCAGTTTAAGGCAAAGGCTGGATTCATGGAGAGATGGGCCTGTGGCTGCTCAGTGGAGCCTCCATGTGCAAAGGCAGTGTACCTCGGAACTCCAGAACGGGGAGCGTTTTTCTTTCTAGTGCCTCTGATGTATTATTTGCACTCAATTCTTTTCCCATTTTGCCTTGTCGGCTCAGAAGTAAGCCCTACTGCATTCAGTGGGGCTTACTCCGAGCAAAGTAGGGTTAGGATTACTGCCTTGATGTCAAGGTTTCTAATGCTGTGTTACTAGCAGGAAAAGGAAATGCTTTTGTGAACAACGTGGCCATCACAGATCTCTCCATCTTCTTTTGCTCTTTCTTTCTTTCTTTCTTTCTTAGGAACAGTGAAGGGACTGGGCGCTTTCTGAGTTTTGTGTCGCCCAGCACTGCAAGGGGTTGGACTAGATGGGCCTTGAGGGATCCCTTCCAACTCTACATTTCTATGATTCTGCGAGAAAAGGCGCATCTTTGAAATGCATAGAGCTGGAAGGGACCCCAGAGGTCCTCTAGTCCAACCCCCTGCAATGAAGGAATCTCAGCTCAAGCATCCAGGACAGAGGGCCATCCGACCTCTGCTTAAAAACCTCCAAGGAAGGAGAGCCCATTTTCCAAGGGAGACCGTTCCACTGTCCTCGTTTCCTTCCTCCTGCCCAGTACATATTTGCTAAATCCCACAGTCCCTTCATTTCATATGAAGGTCAAATGCAGACGCCACGAGATGCTGAAGTCCTCAAACATCCTTTGGCCCTTTGTGTGAAATCTCAGAGGTGCTGCTGTGCATTTTCAGCTTGGGCTGGCCAGGCTTCGAGGGAGAGGGAGGGCGGGTGAGGTCCTGCGAGAGCGTTTGATGGCGGCCGCCTGGGAAACCGCACAAGTCAGCTTTTTTTTAGAAAAAATAAACCGCTTATTGTAATTTGCCAGATCTGATGCACAGCTGACAGGCACCTTCCTGCAGGCGGTGGGGTTACAATAACTCCTGCTGGCCAACCCACCACCAATGCAGAGAGGGGGGGTGGGAGGGATGTGTCTCTAGCCAGGAATTATATTTAGCCTTTTGGTTGCATAACAGTAGGCCAGCTCCTCTCTCTCTCTCTCTCTCTCTCTCTCTCTCTCTCTCTCTCTCTCTCTCTCTCTCAGTGCACGGTCCCTTATTGATAAGCAAGCTTTATTTTTTTAACAAAATAAATCAAATAGCTGCATCGGGTGGGTGCTGCAAATCCCTGGCACGCTGAATTATTTCTCTCCTTTTGAGACCGAGTGCATTGCGAGTCCTAAGCTGACGTGAATGCTTCCCCCCCGCCCCCGCCCCAATACGATCCGCAGGCAGAAAGCAGGTTGTCAGAATGTGGGGCAAAGCTGATTTCAGCATGCAAAAGTCCTAAATATTTTATCTTTGACAGGCTGTTGGGTTTTTAGTGGGGCGGGAGCTGTTAACATAGGATCACGTAATTGTGGAGTTGGAAGAGACCCCCAAAGGTCATCTATCCCAACCCCCTGCCACACATGGAACTTTTAAATGTCCATGCTATTTCAAAATGTTTATAAAGTGGGGGGGCCTTAACAGCTTCCCCTTCCCCCCCCCCAAAAAAAACCAAGCTTAGAAGTTTAACAGTTAAACAATACAGCATCTGGCCACTTTCTGCAGCAGGATAAGATGAAAAAGTGAAGTGATCTGGATTTAATCAAAAAATAGTTCTCTCTTGGGCTGGTGAAGCTATGCCCCTTCACTGCCACCTCGTTAAGTTTTCTGTTAAAAATAATAGTGATGCAAACGGGGCAGGGGGAAGGGAATGGATTTAAAACAAGTGACTAAAACCAGTTGCAGCTCAGGACAGTACTGAAAACCCCACTGAGAGAGAAAAATCAAAGCAGCGGGTCAGGATAATTCAGTTTGAATTCCCGGAAGATCTTCCTAAAAATCAAGTTTCCACCCTCTTGGGCCAGCAAATAAAATGGAAACACTGTACAGGTGGGGCTCCCTGAAGAGGATTTTCTGTGCCTAAATGTCACACTGGAAGAAACTCTTGTATTCTTCATGCCTTTGAGGAAGAAGAAAACTCCCATCCTTTTTTCTTTTCATTTTTTTACTGAGCTGTGGGCTGTTGTCTAACACAAACGCAGATAAGGTTGTTTCGAGACCTCAGCCGGGATTTCTCAGAACGTGTTTTTTTCTTGGGGGAAATACTTTGATTTCTCCACCTTGCAATGTTGTCTCCGCCGTTTGGCGTTTCCATTTCCCCGGGCCTAAAAACAAGTCCAAGAGACCGCCCTGAGTTTCCCGGAGACCACATGGAGACACACAGTGCGTCACAAATTTAGCAGGCCTGTTCCTAGAGTCTCAACCCTGCAAGGTAATGCGCTGTGGGAGGAAATTGATGAGTCCTTGTCATAGCTGTCAACTTTTGGATTTGAAAATAAGGGATTTTTCCAGACTTTCGGATTTGAAACTAAGGGATGCCGCGAGGGCGGTGCAATGGCACCAAGTAGCCTCTCCACCCTGCGCTCCAGAGGCTGCGCACGAACGGCTGAGCGAAAGAGCGAGGGCGTAGACGGCAGGCAGGCTGTCTGTCTGGTTGGGCATGAGGGTCTGGCTGCACCAGGCATGCAAGCTCCGCCCCCAGTCGGTCTTAGACTCCTCATTGGCAGCCGAGCAACGCAGCTGAGGAGCCTCCCTGGCTGGCAGGGAGGGAGAGGAGCTGCTTCCTTGGAAATCCGGGAAATTTAAGGGATATCAACAATCCGGGATAGCAGCGGGAAACGGCATTGGAATAAGGGAGTTTCCTGCAAAAAAAGGGAGGGTTGACAGCTATGGTCCTTGTTCCAAGCATCAAGTGCAGAGAGGACTCTCATGGTCGGATCCTGCTTGCAGCTTTCCCACAGGCTTCTCGTTGACCGCTTTGAGAATGAATTTATTGATTGATTCAGTCCATTTATATACCACGCTGTATCAAAAGACGCGTGCGACATTAGAAACACATTGCAACTGGGGTTCAGAAGCCGTAAACTAAGATAGTTGTTCAGTTTGCATGAGATGGGCAAAGGGTTTGTTTGTTTGTTTGTTTGTTTGTTTGTTTGTTTGTTTGTTGTGAGAAACGAGTTCCAACTGCAGATTTTTATTTTTATTAAAAAGGAAGAGCACAGGCCAGCCGTTTTTCATGTTTAGGATTTTTTTCCCTCTCTCTCCCTTTTATCTCTAGCATCTTCTCATAAAACTTAGGCATGAGAAAAATGCTTTAATGTGGAACATTCCGTGAACTGAACGTCTCGTAACTCCTGTGCAAATATTGGCTTGAGCTTGTGGCTCGAGGTGGAGGCAGCGGCCCTGATGTTATTTCTGCGGGGAGGGGGAAGTTAGGAAGTTTGCATTAGACATTAAAAGTGGGGGAAATACCCAGTGGATATTTCCCAGTGCTGCATTTCCTTTTCTCTTGGCAGAATCGCGCATATAAATATATATATCCTCTTGCCATAAATAGAGTCAAAGCATCTCTATTTGCAGTTGTGCCTTTATAAAGCACGATTCTCTTGCTGGGGGAAAAGTCTGCTATTGATGGGGCTGTGTGCAATGATTAGCTCTGGTTAGGTGAGACATTTCTAATTCCTAGTTCCTTTTCGTAGCTCAATTCCATCTCCCAGGTGGTTGTTCCATTGCTTTGCAATATACAGCCGTACCTTGGATCTCGAACGCCTTGTCAGTCGAACGTTTTGGCTCCTGAAAACCGCAAAGCCGGAAGTGAGCGTTCTGGTTTGCGAACGTTCTTTGGAACCCGAACGTCCGGCGCGGCTTCCGATTGGCTGCAGGAAGCTCCTGCATCGGAAGCCGCACTTTGGTTTCTGAACGTTTGGGAAGTCAAACAGACTTCCGGAACAGATTCCGTTTGACTTCCGAGGTACGACTGTACATGCTTTGAATCATCAAATCTACAGCGGTTACAGCGAGTTTATGTGTGCGCATATTTTAAAATCTATTATTATTATTATTATTATTATTATTATTATTATTATTATTCCGTGGTTATAAGATGAATAGAAAACTCCACAGTTGCAATAGAAGTATTTTAGTCTAAGATGGACAGGCAGCCCTTGGTTCAAATCTCACCTGTGCCATGAGTTCAAAAAATGTAGTATAAGCACCGACAACTGGGAAACACTGGCCTGCGAGCGCTCCAATTGGAGAACAGCCTTTACCAACGGTGTTGTGGGCTTTGAAGACACTCGAACTCGGGACGCAAGGGAGAAACATGCTAAGAGGAAGGCACGCTTGGCAAACCCTCACTGTGATCATCTCCCGCCCGGAAACTTATGTCCCCACTGTGGAAGGACGTGTGGATCCAGAATTGGCCTCCACAGTCACTTACGGACTCATTGTTAAAACTGTGTTCGTGGAAGACAATCTTACTCAGCTACAAGGGATTGCCAAAGAGGAAGAAGGCAGTCACTACTCTCTCAGCATCATCAACCTTCTCCTGCACACACAAACCCCAGCACACTGGCCTGTCTTCCAGAAAACTCTTGAGAAAAGTGAGGTTTAGGACACCAGAATGATGTGGGCTGCTGCTTTCTGTCACACAAACACCAGCGCTCTTCCACTCAGTTATTGCGGCACGAGGATTACTTACTTGTAAGGTGTGCACACAGACTGGGGGGAGGACCGTCCCCCCTCTTAAAGTGAGAGCTCTCCTAGCATATTTATAAAATATATAAAAATGAGATGAATTACTATTTTGTATGCCTGTTCTCTATCGTTAACCTTCCCTGAACCACAGAATCTAGCATATACTTTTGTATTCGACAGACACAAAGTGCCTTATCGCTATTTTTTTAGGAGAAAGCGAAGTATCTCAAGCATATATTTTCTGTACGTTGTTCTTGTATGCAATTATACAACTATGTGCCTTTCTGCTTTTTCGCTCTGCTCTTTGGGTTATTATCCTTTCGTTGCATCCTTTAAAAAAAAGAATCAAGTTATACTTTCCGAAAGAAAGAAATCCTCTCTTTTTGTAAGAATAAAAATACACAGCATTTTCTGAAGCCTTGCTCTTACTTTTATTTTTTATTTTTTTTGAGGGGGGAGGACACAAAAATTGCAGATGGTTTGAAGAACGTTTTAGCGATCCAATAAACTCTTGATACACTTTGGTTGGGCCTATGTGTGAACCTCTTCTTCGCTTTTCGATTTGCAGGTGCTTTCTCTACCAGGAGCAAAACATGGTTCATTACTTGGCTGGTTGGGAGGGGTGAGCCTGGGGTGATTTCAGAGGATGCTTACAAAAATTAGGACATGTCACAAAGCCCCAAGTGTGTCAAAGTTTGCCATCTAACACCAACACCCTGCTCCAGACCTCTTAAATTTTAGAGAGCCAGTGTGGTGTAGTGGTTCAGAGCGGCGGCCTCGTAATCTGGTGAACCGGGTTCGCGTCTCCGCTCCTCCACATGCAGCTGCTGGGTGACCTTGGGCTAGTCCCACTTCTCTGAAGTCTCTCAGCCCCACTCACCTCACAGAGTGTTTATTGTGGGGGAGGAAGGGAAAGGAGAACGTCAGCCGCTTTGAGACTCCTTCGGGGAGTGATAAAGCGGGATATCAAATCCAAACTCTTCTTCTTCTATGCCAAAGGATAAATGGACATAAATCTGACATCAGGAATCACAAGACAGAGAAACCAGCAGGAGAACATTTCAATCTCCCAGGACACATTCAGCTGCCCTGAATGTTGCGTCAGAATCTCCTTCCTTGCCATTTAAATCCATTGGGTTTGGGAGCAGCAGAAAAACAGCTGGCTCCACCTTCCATATATACCTGCACACAATTTCCTGCCTGTTCCATTCCTTTATGGATAGAAATAAGGGTGCCGCTAGTGCTATCTCCATGGTCAATTAATGGGTAGCATTTGCCGCCAGCATACGAGGCAATAAAGGGTTTTAATGTGTGATTGAATGCTGACTTGGAGGGCTTTAATGACTGAAAAGCACAGTGACCGCCCGCCAGATCTGGACCTGCTAAGGCTGTTCCTGCAGGACCTAAGCAAGGAAGTCCGACATGCACAAAGCAGGCATTTCTCCTGAGCCTCAACACAAAGTTTTCCACATGGGCTGGGGTATCCCTTTCTCCTGGCATAAACAAATGAGCTTGTAAAGGAGAAAGCTGCAGAGCAAAGATGCCTTCTTCATAAAAGATGTTGCAAGGAGGAGAGGTGGCAGCCACTTGTACCTCTGCAGCTGTGGCAATCGCTTGCACCATACTTCCCTGGCAGATTTCGCTGGGGGAGGAAGCATGCAGCCATCAACAGCAAAGTTTCAACCTAAATGAGGCGGTGTGGGTTGATGAAGAGGGCAAGGAGTTCCCCTTGGGATTTGGGGGGGAATAGGAGGTTTTCCCAGAGATGAAACGACTCTGGAATTCCGCAGGGGACAAAGATTTAGAATAAAAGAATCGTAGAGCTGAAAGGGACCCCAAGGGTCATCTAGTTCAACCCTCTGCACTGCAGGAAACAGCTCAAGAATCCCTAACAGATGGTCATCAAACCTTGGCTTTAAAACCTCCAGTAAAGGAGAGCTCATCACCTTCCAAGGGAATCCACTCCACTGTCTCTACAGTTCTTTCTGATGTTCAGTTGGAATCTCCTTCCATTGACGCCATTCCTTTTTATTATTATTGACGCCATTCCTTTTTATTATTATTAAAAAGACTTTATTGAGAAATAAATCAAACATATATACATAATCAAAACATACATACATACATAATCAAACCATAAAATCATCAGACAAATCCCTACTACATCTTATTTTATTTTAACCCTTAATATTCTTTCTTCCCTCCCACCTCCCCCTGCTACCCAACTTCCCTCACCTACCTGCGATCTTATTGTGCTAGTATTATCTTATTCTGCTGTGTTATTTGCGTTCTTTCATTATATTCATTCCTTATTATTATTCAATCACCTTGCGATATACAGCTAGTAATGTTTGTTCTTATTTAATTTACTGTTCCCATTCTTCTTTTATCTTCTGAGTGGAACCTCCTCTCACCGATTCTGTTAATCTTGCCATTATCATGAATTAACAAATTTTTGATCTCCATTCCGATATCTCTGGTATTGTCGTTTTCCAATTTTTTGCAATTAATAATCTTGCCGCTGCTGTTCCGTATAGAAATATGTTTTTCTTATTTTTAGGAATATCATCTATTGATAACCCCAATAAATATGCTTCTGGTTTTTTATATATTGTATATTGTAGTTTTAAATATTTTTTAAATTCTTCATGGATCATTATCCAGAATTTTTTTATTAATTTACATCCCCACCACATATGTATCACATACTTGACGCCATTCCTTTGGGTCCTAACCTCTGGTGGCTCCACCTTCCTTGCGACAGCAGCCTCTCAGATGTTTGATGACTATCTCGTACACTTCTTTTCTCCAAGCTCAACAGCCCCAACTCCCCCCTGAACCATTTTCATTGGCCTTTCAGGTGATTCCTCCATGTCCGTCTCAGACACAGAGTCAAACCCACATCTCCTAGAGCCAACCTCCTCTTTGGGGAGCAAAGGTTTTGCAATAAGACCTGTGAAAGTTCGCCCGGTGTCTAGACTTTCTCATTATGGGACCGAACTGCGGTTGTCAATCCAGCTACATTGAAGGGGTGGGTGGGAATCGCCCCTAACCTCTCCCCACCAGCATTGGACGTCCTCCTGAAAGTCATCATCATAACACGCTTTGCATAGAAGGGCCAAGGCGATAACAACCGAAACTAGGATTCCTACTGCATTTCTCCCACAACAAAACATCAATGTAAATTTTCACAAAGCATTTAAAAAATAAATCCAGACTACTTTTGCTCTGCTCCCCTCTCCCTTTCTTCCCACCCAGGGCTGCCCTCCTGCCCTCTGCCTGCCCCTCAGAGCCGGCACATCACAATGGAGGCAGGTCTTTGTGGCTGAAGCCTCTCCTCTCCTCTCCCGCTCTCCAGCAAATGTCAAGTGTCCTTGAAAAAGCAAAGATCCCCAGTGTCAAAGCGATGATCCTTCAACACCAACTTTGTTGGACTAGTCATGTTGTTTGGATGCCTGATTATCGTCTTTTATAGCAGCTATTCTATTCCCAACTTAAGAATGGAAAGCATAATGCTGGTGGTCAACAAAAGAGGTTTAAAGTATGGTTACCAGATTTTTTTTCAATGAATCCGCGGACACTTTATTTATTTTTTTGAAGCTGAGTAGCAACAGGGAGTCAGTAGTGGGGATAGTGAGGCGAAAGACCCTGGGCCCAAGCACACATGCATATTGTATAAAGGTGCATAGCCCTTCTTTCGCACCCTGTGGAACATAAATGCGCAGAGTTTTTAAAAAACGGTAACGGCGCGCCGCCCATCCATGATTCCTGAGCCCCCCCCCCCCGATCTCCTTCCCCCTTCCCAGAGGCGTAGCAAGCCGAGGTGGTACCCGGGGCGGAATTTTTTTGTCACCCCCCCCCCTCTGATGGTGCCACTTTGCGAGGTGTGGGGGTTTTGTGTGTGTGTGTGTGTGTCTATTTCTTTTTTTTTCAATAAAGTTAAAATAATTTTAAAAAATAATAAAAATGTAAATAAATAAATAAATAAATAAATAAATAAATAAAAAGTGTCACACACCCCCCGATGGTGCCACTTTGTGAGGTGGTGTGTGTGTGTGTGTGTGTGTGTGTGTGTGTCTATTATCTCTTTTTTTCAATGAAGTTAAAATAAAAATAAAAATATTTTTAAAAAAAAATTTAAAGTTTTTTTTTTTTTAAAGTGTCACCCCCCTCTGGGGTGGAACCCAGGGCGGCCCGCCCCCTTGCTATGCCCCTGCCCCTTCCCCCTTTGTTTTGACAGATCGGGGGAGGCTCGGAAGTCACGGGTGGGCAGCGCAGTGTTGCTGTTTTTTTTAAAAAAAAAAAAACTCTGCGCATTTAGGTTTCACAGGATGCAGAAGGAGGGCTTTGCACCTTGCCTGGCAGAGAAACTGCGCCCCTTGCGCCCCTCCTGGACAACGGCCACCCACTCGCAACTCCCAAGCCTCCCCTGATCTGTCAAAACAAAGGGGGGATGGGGGGAGATCTGTACCGCCGGACGTCCCCAGTTCCCCTTTGGCAGTGGCGGCGGCAGCGAGCAGCTCCTGAAGCCAGCCAGAGCCAACTGAGCTACCAGGCTGGCTCATGGCTGCTGAGACTGCCGCTGCCACATTTCCCAGCGACAGATTTGCAAATCTGGGGACTGTCCCTGGGAACAGGGGACATCTGGTAACCCTAGTTTAAAGACTCTCAAGGCAAATCTAAGAAAATGCAGCGCACTAGCACCTTAGAAGTTGAACGGAATCCGTTATGGAAGTCTTTTCGACTTCCAAAATGTTCGGAAACTGAAGCGCAGCCTCAGAAGCCCCATTGGACATTTGGCTTCCAAAAATAGTTCGGAAACCGGAACAGTCACTTCCGGGTTAAAACGCTCAAGAACTAAGCTGTTCAAAAACCAAGGTACAACTGTATAAACATGGATCACTGGGAATCACTGGCCTGTGAGCGCTCCAATTGGAGAGCCTTTGCCAAAGGTGTCATGGATTTTGAAGACGCTCGAACTCAGGACGCAAGGGAGAAACGTGCTAAGAGGAAGGCACGCTTGGCAAACCCTCACCGTGATCAACTCCCGCCCGGAAACCAATGTCCCCACTGTGGAAGGACGTGTGGATCCAGAATTGGCCCCCACAGTCACTTATGGACTCAATGGAAGAAAATCTTACTCAGCTACGAGGGATCACCAAAGAAGAAGATGAGCTGCCCGAGGGAGGAGACCAGCAGTGGCAGCCATGGAGAGGCCATGGAGAGGCAATGGGGTGCTCCCTCGCTGCCACTCGCACTCAGGACAAGCACAGACTCATCCTTCTCCATGAGCTCAGCCGCAACAGCAGTAGAAATAGGGACCTTCCGGGATTAAATCAGAAGCTGGGATGGCTTTCATAATTCCGGGGCTGTCCCTGGAAAACCGAGACACTTAGAGGGTTCATCGCTGGCCATTCTGAGGACAAAGGTCTGGATTGGATGGGCTACTCACCTGATCTACCAGGACTTTTACTATGTTTACATTAGGAAATATTTTGGGATTGCTTTAGGTCCAAGATGTTTTCAGCTCCATCCTCCAACTAAACACTAGGAAGAACTTTCTGAAAGTGGAACAGACTCCCTCGGAAGCTGGTAGATTCTCCTTCTTGGGATGTTTCCAAGCACAAGTTGGATGGCCACCTGGCAGGGATGCTTTAGCTGCGATTCCTGCATCGCAGGGGGTTCAGCTAGATGACCCCTGAGGGTCCCTTCCAACTCTAAGATTCGACAATTCTCTCAGTGACTCAGTTTGTTGATGGAAAGCTATGTCTTTCCCCTCATTTATTTTGTAATGTAGAACACGGTGAGGAGATTGGGGGCTTGGATGTTTGCCAATGCTCCTACTAGCTCCCACCCCCACCCCACCCCGTGGTTGCAGGAATTTCCTAGAGAAATCCGCTCTTCGAAAATCCTTGGCAAGGAAGGAGCGGAAGGCAGCCTTGGCATGACCAAGCCTCGTATTTAAATGTTGACGAGCTTCTTGCTGCCAATTAGCAACGGGAAAACACAGGCTGTGTGCTAAACCGGGGCTGGCGGTGGCTCCCCAACTGCCACACTGTTTGTGCAACTCTCTGCCCACCTCCTTGGTGGAAGAACCTTCCGTTGGGAAGAGTCTGCAGGAGATTTTGAGAGAGAGGTTGGGTGGCCGCTTGTCAGGGGTTCTTTAGCTGTGGTTCCTGCCTTGCAAGGGGTTGGGCTAGATGGCCCCCCGGGGCCCCTTTCCATCTCTGCAAGCCTATGATTAATAATAATAATAATAATTTTTTATTTATACCCCGCCCTTCCCAGCCAAGACTGGGCTCAGAGCGGCTAACACCCATAAAATCACGACAAAACATACAAAACAATCAATTAAAATGCAAGTTAAAAGACGATTTAAAATTTGAAATGCAGCCCACCAATCGAACAGGGTTAAACTAAAACCAACCCAAAGGCCAGGCGGAATGGCTCTGTCTTGCAGGCCCTGCGGAAAGATGCCAGATCCCGCAGGACCCTCGTCTCTTCTGACAGACCGTTCCACCAGGTCGGGGCCAGTACTGAGAAGGCCCTGGCCCTAGTTGCTGCCAGCCTAGCATCCTTATGGCTCGGGACCTCCAACATGTTATTGTTTGAGGACCTTAAGGTCCTACACGGGGCATACCAGGAGAGACGGTCCCTTAGGTACGAGGGTCCTAGGCCACATAGGGCTTTAAAAGTCAAAACTAGCACCTTAAACCTGATCCTGTACTCCACCGGGAGCCAAGGCAGTTGGTAAAGCACTGGGTGAATGTGGACCCGCGGCAGAGCCCCTGTAAGGAGCCTCGCCGAAGCATTCTTCACCCGCTGGAGTTTCTGGGTCAGCTTCAAGGGCAGCCCCGCATAGAGCGAGTTACAATAATCAAGTCTGGAGGTGACCGTCGCGTGGATCACTGTGGCGAGATCAGGGCGAGAGAGGCGGAGATGGAAAAATGTCGCCTTTGCTGTGGCTGCAACCTGCGCCTCCGTGGAAAGGGAGGCGTCAAAGGTTACACCCAGACTCTTGACAGAAGGCGCTGGCAAGATTGTATGATGTCAGAAGGTGGTGAACTCTCCTTCCGTGGGATTCTTAAGTTGCGACTCCTGCATTGTAGACACTAGAAGACAGTTTCCTCTTCCCCGTGGGCTACTGAATTCTAGCCCTGCTTGTGAGATGCCTTCTGATGGGTTGTTATTATTGTTGTTGTTGTTGTTGTTGTTGTTGTTATTATTATTATTATTATTATTAAAATTTGCATCCCGCTCTAAACCCATAAATCTCAGGGTGGTTCTTACCATCCCCTTTAAACCTCACGCTTGCAAATACCCAGAGCCTCAAATTCATAACGACCCCAGGATCAGGCCAGCACCTATTCAGCCCAGCACCTCCTTTCCACCAGCAGAGCTTCTTTTCCATGCCAGGAGGGAGCCAACCACATTCACGTTGAGAGCGTCTCTGAGCATGCACGGAGTGCACAGACACAGAGAAAGCTCCAGGGGTATCTGATTAGGAAACAGCATTCCACCGGATAAAGCTTCCAGGCAAGGTGCTTTTGCGAAAAGGGAACCTGCCTCGGGTGGTCTTAGCCTGGACTGACCCCTTGGACAAATGTGGGCAACGGAGCCGAGCGTGGGGCTCTGTGCCCCTCTAGTGGTTGGTCCTGGGAATGCAGCCACCTGAAAAAGAAGAGCCCCCCCGCCCCATGGGAGAAACAGTGCAGGGTGACGGCCAGAGCCCATCTCTCCTAGTCTTCTATACCTTCAGCACTCCTAACAGGGCCTGGTACTGGGGGCCTTGCAACCATAGAATCATAGAATCCTAGAGTTGGAAGAGACCACAAGGGCCATCCAGTCCAACCCCCTGCCAAGCAGGAAACACCATCCAAGCATTCCTGACAGGTGGCTGTCAAGCCTCTGCTTAAAGACCTCCAAAGAAGGAGACTCCTCCACACTCCTTGGTAGCAAATTCCACTGTCAAACAGCTCTTACTGTCAGGAAGTTCTTTCTAATGTTTAGGCGTAAACTTCTTTCTTGTAGTTTGAATCCATTGCTCCGTGTCCGCTTCTCTGGAGCAGCAGAAAACAACCTTTCTCCCTCCTCTATATGACATCCTTTTATATATTTGAACATGGCTATCATATCCCCCCTTAACCTTCTCTTCTCCAGGCTAAACATACCCAGCTCCCTAAGCCGTTCCTCATAAGCCTGAGGCTGCCCCCTCCTGCCTCTTGGACTCGGACGGGGGCACATGGGGTGGGAGCATGTCACCCCCTCCCCACAAGACTGTAGGATATAACCGACTGTTATTCTGAAGCACCAATCATTGTAGACAACACACAGCATCTGCCAACTGGGAGAGATCAGCTTTGATTCCAGCATGGGACTCAATTTGTGGGTTCCACTAGATGACCCTTAGGGGCTGCTTCCAACAAAACAATTATTTGCTTCATTTGGAGCATAGCTCGAATGGCCCACCTACCAGGGAATCTTTAGCTGTGATTCTTATATCACAGGGGGCTGGGCTAGATGACCGTTAGGTGCCCCTTACAATCCAGAAGGTCCCAGGATCAGTCCCCAGTGACATTTCTAGGCAGGGCTAGGAATGTCCCCTGGAAATCACAGGAGGGGAGAGGGCACTAGGGGGTCAATTCTGCTTGCTGGTTTTCCACTGTGAGAGCAGGATGCAGGGGCCACTGACTAATCCGTCAAGTGATTCTTATGTTCTTAGGCTGGGATTCTTTAGCTGGATTCCTGCATTGCAGGGGGTTGGGCTGGATGACCTTTGGGGGTCCCCTCCGACTCTACGATTCTTTGGTTCCATGACTTCTTCACACAGCAGTTCTATAGAGTGGACCTTTAAAACTGGCTGAGAATGTCCTCCAGCTGTTTCTCTCCCCCCCCCCACTGCTCCCCACATGCACAGCAGGAATTGTGTCCCTCTGCTAGGGGGCATCTCTGCATAGGGGAGTATAGCATCTAGATCAAGGGAAGTAATAGTACCACTGTATTCCGCTCTGGTCAGACCTCACCTGGAATACTGTGTCCAGTTCTGGGCACCACAGTTCAAGAAGGATACTGACAAGCTGGAACGGGTCCAGAGGAGGGCAACCAAAATGGTCAAAGGCCTGGAAACGATGCCTTATGAGGAACGGCTTAGGGAGCTGGGTATGTTTAGCCTGGAGAAGAGAAGGTTAAGGGGTGATATGATAGCCATGTTCAAATATATAAAAGGATGTCATATAGAGGAGGGAGAAAGGTTGTTTTCTGCTGCTCCAGAGAAGCGGACACGGAGCAATGGATTCAAACTACAAGAAAGAAGATTCCACCTGAACATTAGGAAGAACTTCCTGACAGTAAGAGCTGTTCGACAGTGGAATTTGCTGCCAAGGAGTGTGGTGGAGTCTCCTTCTTTGGAGGTCTTTAAGCAGAGGCTTGACAGCCACCTGCCAGGAATGCTTTGATGGTGTTTCCTGCTTGGCAGGGGGTTGGACTGGATGGCCCTTGGGGTCTCTTCCAACTCTATGATTCTATGATCCAATGTGCTTTTGGCCCCCACCCTCGGCCTCCTGCTCTTCCTCTTCCTCCTCACAACCTTCGCTTTCCACCTCCTGGTGCTGCTGGTGGCATCAGGCCGGAGAATGCAAACATCTGTATTTGGCCCCTCCGATTTGAAGGAGGGAGGGAGGGGGACACACCTTGGCGGGTGGGGGTCCAGGAGGCTGGCACCCGCAGCATCAGAAGCCAGCTGCCGCATCCTGGCACCCATCCCTTCCCATCCCCCAACGTCCTCACGGGTCCCTCTCCCCCTCTCCGCCCTGCCCCAGCCTCTGGCATCCCCCAGAGCAGGAAGTTGGGTCTCAGCTACCAGATCCTCTCTTCCGCCACCACCCTCCTGACACAACCACTGCAGGGTTTGGATCCAGGGAGAGTCAGGAGGCCTGCTGGGTCTCTGCGGAGGAACTGTTCAATTATCTCAGCCCCGTTCGCTGGGGGATCCGCTCCCCTCTGCGGCGAAATCGCGCTTTGGAGAAGCATTTCCAGCTCGGAGGTTTAAATTTAGCAAGCGGTGCTTCCCCTTTTCCAAAGCTAGATCCCCCCCCTCCCTCTCCCTGCCTTCACCTCGGAGTTAGCTGCCTCTTTGTCGCATTACACAGTAATCCGAGATGCCTTGGCTGACCTCCAAGGAACAGAATGTACTTGGCAAGGAAGCTGCTCTTAATGTCTGCAAAATGTCGGGAGCCGCAGCCAAGAACCGCTAACTGGGTCATTAACCTCTCCGGGAAGGCTGAGGACCATCGTTCCCGGCCTGCCTCCCTCTCGCCAGCGAGAAGGCCCCGGATGCCAGCCGCGGATAGGGGCCGGGGCAACCGGGTCACCGCGCTGGGCCACAGAGTCCGCTGATGCGCCTGAAGGATCACAGCATTGTAGGCTCGGAAAGGGCCCCCCAAAGGCCATCTAGTCCAGCCCCCTGCAGTGCAGGGGTCGCAGCTAGAGCACCCGTGACAGATGGCCACCCGACCTCTTCTTAAACACCTCCAGTGAAGGAAAGAGTCCATTCCCCCGTCAAACAGCTCTTGACATCTGAAATCTTGATCACCTCCAGGCTTGACTACTGTAATTCGCTCTACACGGGGCTGCCCTTGAACCTGTCCCAGAAACTCCAGTGGGTGCAGAATGCTGCAGCGAGGCTCCTCACGGGGTCCCTGCCATGGGAGCATATTCACCCAGTGCTCTTCCAGCTGCACTGGCTCCCGGTGGAGTACAGGGTCAGATTTAAGGTGCTGGTTTTGACCTTTAAAGCCCTTCGCGGCCTAGGACCCTCGTACCTACGGGACCGCCTCTCCTGGTATGCCCCACGGAGGACCTTAAGGTCCATAAATAGCAACACTTTAGAGGTCCCGGGCCCTAAGGAAGTTAGATTAGCCTCAACCAGAGCCAGGGCCTTCTCAACACTGGCTCTGACCTGGTGGAACGCCCTGTCTCATGAGACCAGGGCCCTGCAGGATCTGATTTCTTTCCGCAGGCCCTGTAAGACAGAGCTGTTCCACTTGGCCTTTGGCTTGAAATCAATTTGATCCCCTCCCCCCTCTTTCCTTTTTCCTTCTGTGATGGAACTCCTATTTGGCGACTTCCCTGGCATTTTCCCCCAAATAGTTTTGATTTGAGTTCTACTGAAATGAGGCTGCACTTTAATGTTGTTTTTAATTCTGTTTTTAAGCTGTATTTTAATCAACTGTTTTTATACTTGTTGTTAGCCACCCTGAGCCCGGTCTTGGCTGGGGAGGGCGGGGTATAAATAAAAATTTATTATTATTATTATTATTATTATTATAAAGTTCTTCCTAATGATGTCCCTGTGCAGATTTATGGGGCTGAATGGGGTCAACAAAAGAGACATAGACCTTGTGTGTGTGTGTGTGTTTTGTGTGTGTGTGTGTGTGTGTGTGAAGCAAGAGATGTGAGAAAGATATGCTTCACTTTGCATTCAAAGGTGAACCTGCCCGATTCACCCTTTTTATGAAACAAAGGCGACTAAAAGGAAGTCTTTCTTCATGCAGCGTTGAACAAGAAAAAATTCTAAAGGATGAGCAGGCAGGCTTCAGGAAGTATCATTCCACAGTAGATCACAGGCTTGTCCTACAACACTTGGTTGGAAAACACACAACTGGTTGGAGGTGCACTTTATGCAGACTTTAAATCTGCTTTTGATCTTATATCTTCTTCTTCTTTGGAGACCTCTCATAGCTGAGTAAGATTGTCTTCCATGAACACGGTCTTAACAATGAATCCATAAGAGACTGTGGAGGCCAATTTTACACTTCACTTAGGAAGACAGGCGAACAAAAGCCAGTGTACTGGAAGAAGCAAAGATCACCAGTGTTGAAGCAATGATTCTTCAACATCAACTTCGTTGGACTGGTCATGTTGTGCGGATGCCTGATGATCGTCTTCCAAAGCAACGACTCTATTCTGAACTTAAAAATGGAAAGCCTAATGCTGGTGGTCAACAAAAGAGGTTCAAAGACTCTTTCAAGGCAAATCTTAAAAAATGTAGTATAAACACTGACAATTGGGAAACACTGGCTTGCAAGCACTCCAGTTGGAGAACAGCCTTTACCAAAGGTGTCATGGGCTTTGAAGACACTTGAACTCAGAATGCAAGAGAGAAACGCGTTAAGAGGAAGGCACACTTGACAAACCCTCACTGTGATCAACTCCCACCCGGAAACCCATGTCCCCACTGTGGAAGGACGTGTGGGTCCAGAATTGGCCTCCACAGTCACTTACGGACACATTGTTGTTAGTTTCTTTTACAATCAAGCGGTGTATAAATTTTAGGAAATAAATAATAACAACAACACAGAGGCTGGCTATGAAATGTGGGTATGGTGGGTATGAGGGCCAGAGAAAGTGAGGGCAATTGAAACAAACAAGGGAGCCCCTTTTTCAGCGGGGTCAAAATCTGCCTCCTAAAAACGAGCCTTTGCACAGCCCTGTTGGGGACTTTCCAATGAGTTGGGTTCAGCCAAGCCCCGATAAGTTGAGAGGACACCCCAGAAAATATCAGGCTATGCAAAATGTGGGGTCCCTGTTGGGCTGACCTCGACGGGCCTTTCTCGTGTTCTCAAAGTCAGAGAATCATAGAATCCTAGAATCATAGAGTTGGAAGAGACCACAAGGGCCATCCAGTCCAACCCCCTGCCAAGCAGGAAACACCATCCAAGCATTCCTGACAGGTGGCTGTCAAGCCTCTGCTTAAAGACCTCCAAAGAAGGAGACTCCACCACACTCCTTGGCAGCAAATTCCACTGTCGAACAGCTCTTACTGTCAGGAAGTTCTTTCTAATGTTTAGGTGGAATCTTCTTTCTTGTAGTTTGAATCCATTGCTCCGTGTCCGCTTCTCTGGAGCAGCAGAAAACAATCTTTCTCCCTCCTCTATATGACATCCTTTTATATATTTGAACATGGCTGTCATATCACCCCTTAACCTTCTCTTCTCCAGGCTAAACATACCCAGCTCCCTAAGCCGTTCCTCATAAGGCATCGTTTCCAGGCCTTTGACCATTTTGGTTGCCCTCCTCTGGACACGTTCCAGCTTGTCAGTATCCTTCTTGAACTGTGGTGCCCAGAACTGGACACAGTATTCCAGGTGAGGTCTGACCAGAGCGGAATACAGTGGTACTATTACTTCCCTTGATCTAGATGCTATACGGTATACTCCTATTGATGCAGCCCAGTATTGAATTCCTCATGCATTGCAGAGTCGTGCATTTTCATGGGCCGGCTCTCGTTTCTCCTAGTGGCCACGGGTAACATTTCGGGAGCCTCTCTCTGCAAGGAGAAAAGAAGTCTCAGATTAGCTCAGATCTCCCAGAAGCTGCTGCAAGGGACCAAATTTGATGCTCCCTTCTTTCCTCTCCCCTCGATCTTCTTACTAGCCTGCCCTCTGCTGCCTGCAGAAAGATGGTGCATTTTCACCTCCCCCAGCTCAATAGCTGACGATAGCAGAATCTGTCAATTTCAGTTTCAGTTTTGCCTCATTTTTACATCCCTTAAGTTCAGTTTGCCACAAAACAGTTTGCAATTAAAAAAGAAAATCCTTATGGAAAATTGTGGATGTGAATTTTCTCCCGCTATACACATTTTTTAAATGCAATGTTATTTATTTATTTGTCGCATTTGTTGCGTTTTCTCCAAGGAGCTCAAGGCGGCCTGTGCATTGCTTTTCCCCTTCCTTGTTTAATCCCTGCCACAACAACCCTGTGAGGTAGGTTAGGCGGAGAGGCAGAGACTGGCACACAAGCTCACCCAGTGGGGGATTCAAACCCTGGCCCCTCCCAGGTCTGAGCCCGGTGCTGTAACCACTACACCACACTGCCTTGGTGATTTTGCCTTCATCGTATTGCTGCGATTGCTGTTTGATTTTCTTATAGGGTAACTCAAAGCGAACTGACACGAAACCCAATTAAAGACAGCAATCAGTCCCTAAAGAGGCAAGAATTAAGATAAAAGACTAAAAAGCATGAATAAACAAACAGGCAACTGCAGGTCCTGCCCCATCGAAAAGAGGGCACAATATCCTTCAAATTCGGGGCCAAAAACCCAGAGAAGAAAAATATGGAAGGCATTGCTTGGCGCCTCAAAAAGGAAATTGCAGAGTTGGAAAAGATTCAGGCTGCAGAGTATAGGCCTCATGGTGAGTAGCCATCAATAACCCTCTCCTCCAAAAATCCTGTTTGAAAGCCATCTAGGTTGGTAGCCATCACTGTCTCCTGTGGGCAGGAGTTCCATAGGTTAACTTCCAACATTCAGCTTCATTGAATGTCCAGGAGTTCCAGTGTTATATGAGAGAAGGAGAACAACTTTTCTCTCCCCGCTTCCTCCATCCCTTGAATGGTTTCGTAAATTTCCCTGTCCCCTCTTACTCGCCTAAAGCTGTGGCTTTCCTTCACAGGGCAGCCGTTGATCATTTTGCCTTCTCTTTTCTACACCTTTCCCTTCTGTACGGTGTCTGCGGGGGTCCTGTGGAAATTTGCACATGCCCAGGAGCGCCCTGTGCCTTGCTGCCTCCGGTATCCCAGGACTTCAGACCTGCCCCGAAAATGGATTTGCTGGCCGCCCAAAGCTCTGCTTCAAATTACATCCTGGAAGACCAGCGGCTTTCTCAAGTGTGGTCTTTACGCATTTGCGAAAACGATCTGCTAATAACTCCCTAACCAGACAGCTGGAGGAACTTCATAGTTAAGAGACTTCGGTTTTTTGCACTCCACTGTTGGGCACTTTCTCAGTTTTCAGGCCCTGCCCCACCCTGACGCCAACTTTATCATTAACTACCCCTTGATTACCTTGCCAAACGGGTAATTAAATGCCTCAAAAATTCATTATGGACTTGCTGTATTAAGAGAAACATAATTAAGGGACGCTTGCCTGTGCCAGCCGCAGTTTATTACCTGCGCTCTGATTTATCTCGGAGGCAATTCATTAAACGTTCGTGGCAGCCTTGTTTGGATCAATGGAGACCCGAGAGTCAATAAGCACCTTATTAGAGCCAAACGAGCCCCTTAATTGGGAGAAAAGAAATGTCTTTGGAGCAAAACGTCTGGAGGAAAGACGCCCTTGGTAAGGTTGCCACATCCAGATTCTGCGCGGGCTCCTGTGCCTCTATGCATTGCAGCAGCACAGATAATTTTATCAGAAGTAGCTCCCCCCCCCCCCGTCACAGTTGTGTGACATAAGGAAACAGAGGCAGAATGAAATGGATGTAGCGGTCTTAGTGGACCGCAATCTTCACATAAGCCAGCAGTGTGATGCATCAGCAAAAAAGGCCAATGCTATTCTAGGCTGCATCAACAGAAGTCTAGTGTCAAGGGAAGGAATAGTACCGCTATATTCTGCCTCGGTCGGACCACATTTGGGGTCCTGTGTCCAGTTCTGGGCGCCACAGTTTAAGAAGGGTGTTGACAAGCTGGAAGGTGTGCAGAGGAGGGCGGCCAAGATGATCAAGGGTCTGGGAAGCAAGCCACACAGAGAATGCTTGACATATCCTTCTGACAGTGAAAAGGCCATTGATGATTTTTCAGTAGTGCTGCAGGTAAGTATCTCAGTGAGATAAGGTAAATGTTCTATGTGGATTTTGGTGTCATAAGATCAGATGGGTGGGGTATATATAATAAATTATTATTATTATTATTATTATTATTATTATTATTATTATTATTATTATTATTAATAATATGAACCTAATAATAGAGCCAGTGGCTCATCTAGCCCAGCATCCTGTTCTCAAAGTGGCCAGCCAGATGCCTGTTGGAAACCAGCAAGCAGGATTCGAACACAGAGCAAATGAGATTCAGAAGCATTTCTGCCTCCGACTGTGGACTGCGCAGCCCCCTCTTTTAAAGCCATTTAGGACGATAGGCCATGAGTGGCTCCTCTGTCATCAATCAGGCTCGAAAATATGCAATTTGACGAAGTAGGCAAGGATTGCCAATGCTGGGTGAAGAATGAAGATCCTGTTTCAAAGGGGAGGGGAGGGAACGAAAATTAGGAAAAATAACTAATAAAAAGTCTGAAATGCGGTCCCATTCGCAGCGTGAGAGATTAAGGAGACATATTTCCTCTTCTCGAAAGCTTGGAAGAGCCTTAAAGGAATATTCTGAAAACCTTCCAGAGCTCATTCTTTTCTTCCTAACTTTCTTTCTTTCTTTCTTTCTTTCTTTCTTTCTTTCTTTCTTTCTTTCTTTCTTTCTTTCTTTCTTTCTTTCTTTCTTTCTTTCTTTCTTTCTTTATGTGTTTAAAACGTTTTGCCTTTTCCTCCTTCCAAAACTTTAAAGAGGTTCCCAGAGGAAAATCGGGCACAGCCACACAGGGGGGCGTCCCCTTTTATTCCCCCCCCCTTTTCTGAGCGAGGAGAGCATAAACAACTTAACAGAAAAGGCAAGGAGGATAATGAAATGTTTCTTGGAAATGGCCGATGAGCGAATCGCTTGGCCGAGCCTTCCTCTTTGGGGAGAAGAACAGGAGAGGATCGGGGCCATGTGGCCGGAAGACACTCGTAGAGGCCTGGCCTGGACAGCTCCTCACAGGCTCCACACCCCTCGCTTTCCCTGGACACCCCTTTTATTTCATTCCCTCCTGGCCCCTCGGCACAGGCCCAAATTGTGCACCCTGCTTTTGAGAGCCCCCACGGTGCCAACTTGGGACACCCTTCTGAGGTTCCTCTGGAAACGGGTGCCGGGTCAAGATCTGGAGAGAAAGGAAAACACCCTAAAATCAAACAAGCAACCCTGAGCCCCTTCTCCACCCTCTGCTCACCCCAAACCCTGTTTGCATGTTCGGGGAAGTTTCAGGAAAGGGCTTTCCAATTTTCCACCGAATTCACGAAAATACTAATTATCTGCCCAATTTATTTGGGGAGGGAGGGAGAGAGAGTTGTGAGAAAGAAGTCCTCTCTTCCCCCATTTCTCCTCTGAGGGCTATTAAACTTTATTTTATTTTATTTTTTTAATGACGAGCATAAACAGCATGGAAATCAAAGATAGTTTTTTTTTTTTTAATGAGTGTTTTGCTTGGGTGTTTTCCCCCCTCCCTCCTTTCCTTTTTTTTACATTGCTGTGATTTTCCAAAACATCTCCTCCAATATTTGGGAGCTGTTTGCCAAGGGAACGATTAAAAAAAGCAGGAGAGATCCAGCTTGTTTTTCCCGCGGGCAAGCACAATGGGGACAGAGTGCCCCCCCTCATTGCACACCAGCTTTTTGGGCTCTCTGCAGTGGGCAGTCGGGTCCGCAGGCGCCTCCTCACAGGTAATCCTATTAGCCATTTCCAGGTGGTAAAATTGCATTCCCTCTCCATTCGCTCCTGCTTAAGGACACGCTGGGGCTTCGTGGCTGAGGTGAGGGACTTCTTCTTTCAAGCCTCCGCAAGGATCCTGTCCTCATTAAGGCAATGGACTCGTGTCCAGGCTGCAGTATTTCAGCTGGCAAATGGTGGAGGAGAGCTATCTGATGGAGGTTCTTCATACACAGGAGGAGGGCAGGAGGGAAATACTCCCTGCATACTGAAAGCTAGCATGTCATCGAGACGTTCCCCCCTGATGTGCTGCTTTTCTATGTGCAGGGCAGGAGGGGTTTTTTCAGTCGGAACTTCCTGGAACTCATTTCCAGCACCTCTCAGGTGCATACCCTCCAGCACTTCTCTGATTAAAATAGGGATGTCCTATTCCAGTGATGGCTAACCTTGACACCCCAGATGTTTTGGAACTACAACTCCCATCATCCCTAGCTAACAGGATCAGTGGTCAGGGATGATGGGAGTTGTAGTTCCAAAACATCTGGAGTGTCAAGGTTAGCCATCACTGTACCTATTCCATAATAATAGGGTTGCTTTAAGGCAGCTTCCTTGGAAACAACTGGTATCTGAAGTTTCTTCTCTTCGGGGAATCCTTCCTGCAGCAAATCCTCTTCCAAGGAATGCCCGCATCCTGCAGAGGACTCTGGCAGGGCAGCCCTCTGGGTGAACAGTCCCATTGGGCCTGTAGGTCCGAGAACACATCCCCAAACACACCCCACATTTCCCAGCAGCTGTGCGCATTGCAGAGGAAAACCAGCCGCATGGGCCAACGGACTTTCTCCAGAACTGCTGAGCTTCTCGCTGTGGAATCCCTCCATCAGATTCCGAGCAACGGCAGACTTCCCTGGAAGACAGAAGATTGTTTCTCTTACAGGCATAGATTTATAAATAAGAAAGGGTTGCTGGATTTTATTCCTAGGAAAAGCCAGAAGGGTCCGTTATGGGGCAAGGAGGGAGGCAGGCCGGAAAGCCCCATTGTCACCCTCTTTGGGGTTTCTGTGTCGCATGTTGCAATCGCCGCGTGTGGCTAGGACTGAGCCCGCGTGTCTGATGGACTTCATTATTCCCATATGTGGAAAATGTTCAGCTGTGGCGCGTCTTTTGCCAGACACTTAAAGTCCATTTATCTCCTTGCCCTAGATTTCTGCCTGTCACTCGCTGAGGCGCTGCTTTGGCGATGACGCTGCCTCCTTGGGTTCTAGATCTTGCAAAACCCACCTCCCAAAATGTTTCCGCCTCCAACCCTGCAAGTTCTGTTTTGCCCCATGCTTCTTTGGCTTGGTCTATCTCAAAATGAACAGACGGCATGGGCTGTAGGGACAACGGAACCGATGGTTGAGCGATACGTCAGAAAAAGGCCACGGAAATGGAAGAGTCAAGCAAGCAACTGAAATGAAGCAACGCTTGAAAGTGAAAGTTCTGCCCCCCACTATTCCCAGCTTAAATATATTCTGTCTTGTAGAACTTAAGAACTTAAGAAGATAAGGAGAGCCTTCTGGATCAGGCCAAATGGGACCCAATTAACCCAGCATCCTGGACATATTTGGAGGTTTCTACACATAGTTTGGATGGCCACTTGTCAAGGATTCTTGAATTGTGATTCCTGCATTGCTGGGGGCTGGACTAGATGAGCCTCAGGGTCCCTTCGAGAGTGAGAGCCAGTGTGGTGTAGTGGTTAAGAGTGGTAGACTCGTAATCTGGTGAACCGGGTTCGCTTCCCCGCTCCACCACATGCAGCTGCTGGGTGACCTTGGGCTAGTCACCCTTCTCTGAAGTCTCTCAGCCCCACTCACCCCACAGAGTGTTTGTTGTGGGGGAGGAAGGGAAAGGAGATTGTGAGCCACTTTGAGACTCCTTCGGGTAGGGATAAAGCGGGAGATCAAATCCAAACTCCTCTTCTTCTTCTTCCTTGGATGCCCACGAGTTGACAGTGCCCCAACCCTCTATGTGTTACAAACCTCATGCCAGAATACATGTGTTCCTCTTTTAAGATGGCATCATCAGGAGGGTCTGTTTCTCTCTCTCTCTCTCTCTCTCTCTCTCTCTCTCTCTCTCTCTCTCTCTCTCTCATTAAAGAGTTCACCACATCTCCACCCTTGCTCCATAGAGTCACAAAATGTCGTAAAAACAGAGTCTTCCCTGATGTGAACAGCATGTCATCTCTTTTCCAGCCTTGGGCCTTCCAGATGTCTTGGGTTGCTGTAGGGAGGGGCAGAATCTCTGTCCCTTTCACAGATTCACAGACTTGTAGAGTTGGAAGGGACCCCAAGAGTTATCTAGTCCAGCATCTATGACAGGTGACCACCCAACTTCTGCTCAAAGACCTCCAAGGAAGGGAAGTCCACGTTCTGCTGCCCAATAGCCATCAGAAGGTTATTTCTACTGTTTAGTCGGAATCTCCTTTCCTGTAACTTGAAGCCATGGGTTCGGGTCCTACCCTCCGGAGCAGGACTTTTCGTTTGTAGACCTTTTAACCTCCCCCTTAAATAAATGCAGACAAGACTCAAATTTTTGGTTTGGTTTTTGGCAGAATTGAGGCCACAACTTTATTGATTACAATCAAGTGAGTGGTTGCATAGGCTCTGGTTCGACTAGCTCCCTGCACCCTTGCAGGTTGCGCTGACCCAGGGCACCAGCATAGGTCAGCCTAGGGCAGTGATGGCTAACCTTGACACTCCAGATGTTTTGGGACTACAACTCCCATCATCCCTGACCATTGGTCCTGTTAGCTAGGGATGATGGGAGTTGTAGTTCCAAAACATCTGGAGTGTCAAGGTTAGCCATCACTGGCCTAGGGTAAACACCTGGAACAGTGGAAAGCAGAGACATACTAGTCCACCACCCAGATGTCCCCCTGGACTCAGGCATGGGCACAACCCCTCTCAGGGGTTGACCAAACCATTGAGTCCCTGGATTCCTTTAACGGAATACCCTTCGCATAGGGATGGCTAGAGCCTTCTGCCACCCCATCACCTGAACCAGAGCCTATCCACAACCTTACAAGTTGTGACGATTTGCTACGTGGCAGGCGATACCCAAGTGGCACCAGCCAATCAGCCAAGTGGGGAAAATTCCTACCGTGCCCCTGTCTCAACGACACACGACACACGACGGCATAGCAAGGTCAAGCACGCAAGCCCTAAATATAGGGAGAGGTGGGCGGGTCTTCCGATGCACAGGCCCAAAGAGGAAGCTCAGGGACACATGCATGGAATTAATATAGGTCCCTTGATCCCTTTAGCTAGCATCTCATTGGTCAGATTACACCCCAGCATCGAGGGACCTACCAATAGGGTGTTGTGGCTGTCCAAATGTTCCCACCCACAACACAAGGGTTTGGTTGCCAGGCCACACCACAACACGTGCCCTCTGTGAGGGAGGACCCGATTAAACAAGCTTGCTCCATCTTCCATGGGGGTGGCAGCCCTTGGGGTATTTGAAGACGGCTCTCCTATCTCCTCTCAGTTTTCTCTTTTCCAGGCTAAACATACCCATCTCCTTCAACCGTTCCTCATCAGGCTTGGTTTCCAGACCCTTGACCATCTTGGTCGCTCTCCTCTGAACACGTTCCAGCTTCTCAACATCCTTCTTAAACTGTTCAGGAGTAATTTTTTGTGGGTTTTTAATAAGCCCCTCTCCTTCATCCCCCTCCCTGGTAACTGTTCCTTGGTGATAGCTCCCTATTGTCAACTATCTGCAATTTAGAAGCCTCTAAGGGTTTTCAGGGGATGCAAACAACTGCCAGAAAATGCAGAGTTAAATATGCAAGCAAGAACGCATCCCACTCAGCAAGCTATGGAGGATGGTGAATCCCTTTGACTTCCCTTGCAAAAAATCCCCGGGACCTATTTGTCTGCAACTTAGCAGGCTAAATTCACCCTGGAAGGACTCCTTTCACTCCCTCTGACTAAAAAAGGGGAAATGTCATGGCCATTTTTAGATTTCCCATCATAGTAAATGGGGAACAAAGTGTTTTCATATGCACAGGGCTTTCATATTTAGGGTGGGGAAGGGCACAGAAACACGCTGGGATTTCTTTAGAAAAACCACACAAATGCTGGGCAAATCTTTGGACTTCCACACACCCCTAGCACAAGATCGTTTTTCTTTCTCTTGTACAATTGTGAGACTCAAAGACAATGGAAGCTCCAGTTTGCTTTCTTTTATTTCTGAAAACCTTGACGAAGGGAAAACTTGAATCGCGCCGTGTTCCGGGTTGGCAGTCAGGATACGACATGAAGTCCACCTTGCTTCCTTTTTTCAATTAAATGTTTTATTTATACTTTTCAAGTTTATACATTTCACTAATTTCACAATCACGTTGACATTTCAAAACTTGACTTCCCTTCCCCTCTTTCTGCAGTTCCTTAAATTTATTTTTAATATCTTCACCATATCCAAATTAACTTAATTTTCTCATTCATTCATCTTCTTTAAATATATACTCCTATGAAACTGCAGGTTATTACAATAATAGCCCAGAGTGGTTGAGGAAACGCAATTCCTGCGTTGCAAGGGTTGGACTAGATGGCCCTTGGGGTTCCCTTCCAACTCCTCAAATCATCGATTCTGAGATTGCCCTGCCAGATCCTCTTGCCTGGCTCCCACCTGCCATTTCTCACCCAGGGTCCCAGAGGTTGTGCTTGGATGGACGCGTGGAATATTCAGTGAGGCATTTGCGGGAGACCAGAAAACGCCCCGCCGTTCCTCCAGTTGCTGCCTGCTGAAGCCGACTCATCCCACAGCTGTCTTGGCACAGGCGGAAGCAAAGCGCTCTCCAGCCAGAGATTTCATGGCTCCGTCCGAGGCTCGGCTCTGTCTCAGATGGCAGCTGAGCTCACCAGAAGTCCCTCCCCTCCCTTTGCTCCATATGGAATAGTCACAAACGGAAATGTCAATGGCTTCTTCTTCTTCTTCTTCTTCTTCTTCTTCGGCGATCCCTCATAGCCAAGTAAGATTGTCTTCCATAAACACGGTTTTAACAATGAGTCCGTAAGTGACTGTGGAGGCCAATTCTGGACCCACACATCCTTCCACAGTGGGGACATTGTGTGTTTGGATTTGATATCCCGCTTTATCACTACCCAAAGGAGTCTCAAAGCGGCTCACATTCTCCTTTCCCTTCCTCCCCCACAACAAACCCTCTGTGAGGTGAGTGGGGCTGAGAGACTTCAGAGAAGTGTGACTAGCCCAAGGTCACCCAGCAGCTGCATGTGGAGGAGCAGAGACGCGAACCCGGTTCACCAGATTACGAGTCTACTGCTCTTAACCACTACACCACACTGGCTCCCAATGACTGAATCTGTATCCACCGCCCATGAGCTGATCGCCCATGTGCCGATTGCCATGGGACGTTTGGGGTTTGGGTTTGGGATGGGTTTTTGGAAGATGCTTGTGCTATGAATTTGTTTTATGTGTGTAGATCAGTGTGAGCTGACCAACGCACAGTCTTCGCAGTAAGGCCCTGTTCCAATGGCACGAGTAGTCACAATGACCAGTAGATTCTTATCTGCTGAAGCCTTCATCCGCCTTCACAGCCATTGTAACATACCGCTTGTTATCACCCGCCTGTTCTGCCATTGAGGACTTCTTGGATCATTCCTTGTCCAGCTCCTTCCCTTAGACCTTACTGCCTTGGGTGACCCTGCCGGGAGTATGAGATTCCCCACGACTTCGCTCACAAGGGTCATAGGAACGTGGAAGCCCACACACCATGACAAGGTGATGATCCAGCGAGTGAGATGTCAATGACACATCCTGCTAAGAACTAAGAAAGAAATGAGGAGCATTGATTAGATCCGTGCGGGTGGCAGGTTTGATCCTAGACCTAATGGGTCATTCAGTTCAGTTCCTTTTGTACTTGTTGAGTGGGGACTGTGGCTAGAGCTATAAGTCTTGGGTCCAGGGCTATCGGGACATTCTCATATGATGCTGCCTAGGCTCCGAGTTCGGGGGGAGGCCCTTCTCTTGGTCCTGCCACCCTCCCAGGCCTGCTTGGTGAGGACGTGGGAGAGGGCCTTCTCGGTGGTGGCTTCTCCCAGACAACTTTGGAACTCCCTCGCTAGTTAGACTTGCTTGTTCCAATAGGCTTCTGGAAACTGTTTCTTAAGAAAAGGGCTGGTGCTGTGGTGTTCTTATTGTGATAGATTAGAAAGAGAGAAAGAGAAAAGGAAAGAGAGAGAGAGAGAGAGAGAGAGAGAGAGAGAGCGCTGCTGAAATTTGAAAGACCAAAGTCCCGCTCTGTTCTGAATACCAGGAAACCAAAGTTTTATGCTAAATTGTAGATCACTTACTAAGAACGCATTTTACAGATGGCGGCGTATGTACGGGAACACATTTTTTCCTTTTTAAAGAACAAAATTGAACATTTTTTTGAAAAGGAATTGAGGGTCTTTCCCTTGTTTGTCCCCATCTTTTGGAATTTGGGGGTATACTGTCTCTGAACATGCAGGTTCTCTAAAGCATCCTTAAAGGTAAAGGGACCCCTGACCATTAAGTCCAGTCATGTCCGACTCTGGGGTTGCGGCGCTCATCTCGCTTTACTGGCCGAGGGAGCCGGCGTACAGCTTCCGGGTCATGTGGCCAGCGTGACTAAGCCGCTTCTGGTGAACCAGAGCAGCACACGGAAATGCCGTTTACCTTCCCGCCGGAGCGGTACCTATTGATCTACTTGCACTTTGACGTGCTTTCGAACTGCTAGGTTGGCAGGAGCTGGGACCGAGCAACGGGAGCTCACCCCGTCACAGGGATTCGAACCACCGACCTTCTGATCGACAAGCCCTAGGCTCTGTGGTTTAACCCACAGCGCCACCCGCATCCCAAAAGCATCCTTAGCTAATACTAATAAACATGGTTAGAGCTCTCTGTTTTAGTTGTTATTAAAGTCACCTAGCTAATGGCCACCCTCATGTCATTTTATGCAACATTTACCATATGTTGTTTTTAAAAAGCAACGATTAGGGAAATGCCAAATGTCAGTGGAAGTGCACGATATAATAACCTCCTTAAATTCCTCTCCTTGCCAGGAGCGCCAGCCTGGCCAGTGTCCCATTTTGGTGCTTCAAGCAAAGGCTACTTTTCCAAGTGCGTTGACCAGGAACAACACACCCTGCTCCGCTGTTATATAATGTTTTCGTCCTGGAGGATCCAGATGTTTCTATTCTGGCCGGCGAAACAAATCTGCCCGCCAAAGTTACGCTAAATAACCGGCCCCTCTCTCCTTTCCCCGCCTGAAGCAAGTAGCTCCCTGGATGAGAAAAGCTTTAATATGAAAACTGGGCAATAATCCCTGCTAAGAAATGTAAATCTTCGATACTTTCCAGGGTTGGCTGCCTAACCCAGCAAATGCGGGCCTAGTGTCAGTACGGGCGAAATGGTGTGTTTTGACCGACAGATGGAAGCCATTATCCCCCTGCTGCCCGAGGCCAGTGTAGATGGGCGCTGATGGTTTTAAAGCTCAGCTTTGCCTGACCCTGTCCCAATGAATTACGGAGGAGACCAAGGGACACATGTTTGGTAAACCTTGGAGTGCCAAGGTTGGAGTTTTGGCTCTTCCAGACTCAGATGAGTAAGTCAGAATAAACGCAGGCAGAGCCTGCAAAAGGCAGCCTTTTATGCCCACCTAACATAGGGCATCACCTTGCCGACAAAGGTCCGTATGGTTAAAGCTATGGTTTTCCCGGTAGTGATGCATGGAAGTGAGAGCTGGACCATCAAGAAGGCTGATCGCCGAAGAATTGATGCTTTTGAATTCTGGTGCTGGAGGAGACTCTTGAGAGTCCCATGGACTGCAAGAAGATCAAACCTATCCATTCTGAAGGAAATCAGCCCTGAGTGCTCACTAGAAGGTGGAATCTTCTTTCTTGTAGTTTGAATCCATTGCTCCGTGTCCGCTTCTCTGGAGCAGCAGAAAACAACCTTTCTCCCTCCTCTATATGACATCCTTTTATATATTGGAACATGGCTATCATATCATTCCTTAACCTTTTCTTCTCCAGGCTAAACATACCCAGCTCCCTAAGCCGTTCCTCATAAGGCATCGTTTCCAGGCCTTTGACCATTTTGGTTGCCCTCCTCTGGACCCGTTCCAGCTTGTCAGTATCCTTCTTGAACTGTGGTGCCCAGAACTGGACACAGTATTCCAGGTGAGGTCTGACCAGAGAGGAATACAGTGGTACTATTACTTCCCTTGATCTAGATGCTATACTCCTATTGATGCAGCCCAGAATTGCATTGGCTTTTTTAGCTGCTGCATCACACTGTTGACTCATGTCAAGTTTGTGGTCTACCAAGACTCCTCTATAAGAAAAGGATGCATCAACATCGGATGCTAATTGGAATGTAATTAGTTAAAAATTCTGAAACTTAATGAAAATTAATTGGCAAAAAGAGAGAACAGGATGCAGGATGAATAGTTGTTGTTGTTGTTGTTGTTGTTGTTGTTGTTGTAATATCTGGCTGGGTTCCCACCATGAACACATATAAAAACATAAAAGCATCAAATATTAAAAAACTTCCCTGTACAGGGCTGCATTCAGATGTCTTTTAAAAGTTATATAGTTATTTATTTCCTTGACTTCTGATGGGAGGGTGTTCCACAGGGAGGGCCATAAATTCTTATGTTCATATTATCCCACGGATGCCTAAGAAAGTCGATGTCTGAGAAAACACAACACAAAGGCATACAGAGAAATAAAGAAACACAGCTTACATAACTCTGTATGCAATTATATAGAATTTATCAAAGGCAAAAGGTAAAAACAAGACATTTGTATTCCACCAAGGGTCTGCTTCTTTAAATATCGCCTTTACATAATGTATGCAATGCCAAAACCATGTTCAACTGCAATATGGGATGTCTCAAAACCAAAGTTCTGTCCAAACATTCATCCATTCAATTAAGAGAAAAGAATCTCTGCAAGTAGACTTGTTGCAAAAGGATAATCCAGAGAATAATGTATAATGTTCACGTGACTGAACCATTCAGCAACGGGTTGGGTATAGCAACAAAATCTTGGTGCCACTTGTGTTGATTTTGGCTGGATGGTGATGTTGCAAGACTCATATAAATATGCTTCATCTACTATTACATCCATGAGATTTTTGCTTTGAACCATTGAAGAATTCTACTATCTACTCACCACCAACCAATTGTGAACGTTTTGTTGGCACCAAGATTTTGTTGCTATACCCAACCTGTTGCTGAATGGTTCAGTCACGTGAACATTATACATTCTGTTATATCATGCATATATGGCTTGTTAATCATGTGGCTTTATTGAAAGTGTTAGTTTTTCAGAAGAGGATTCCAGTAAATCTTTCTTTTATTATAGTTTCAGCCATTGTGTGGAGGCATAGCAAGGTCAACACAGAGGCCTAAAATATAGGGAGGGAGGGATGGTGCTCCGAAGCACTCAGCCGACCATTATATATACGCTGGGCTATCCATCATCAATTTGTAACATACAAATCTGCCCAACAACACCCTGGGTCCAATCACAGCAGTGGCCATCTAAACGCTCCCGCCCAGCACCAGAGGGGTGACTTGCTGGCCCCCACCACAACACGTGCTCTCCATGAAGGAGAACATGCTCTCCCGTGCATTGCCCCCAAGTCCTAAATGTCTGCATGGCTGCAGCCCGCCGCAGTTATGCATGCCAAAGGCCAGTTCAAATCAGCAGGCCGGGGGAGAAGAAAACAGGAAATAAAAATAGAGCTGTTTGTGCCCCGTGTGACAGACAGCAGTGGCTTCTGACATGATGCGACACTCTTGTAAAGTGCCTAGTCCCTGTGGAGCCAAGGAGGGAGCAGCCCTCCCTCCCTCTCCGATTTGCAAAGGTATGCGAGGAGAAGGCTGTCCTCTTTATATACACATGAGCGGAGAAAGCTTTGCTGTTCTGCTGCTTTAGCAAGCTATAAAACCTTACGAGTTTGGATTTGTTTAGTGGGGCGGCCTGGAACGTGCCTTTCGCTCTGCGTGGCGCCCCGGGGAATCGGTAGCACCGCGGAGCCCCTGGCCTGCGCTCAAGCCATCTTGGAGGCTGCAAACATTTAAATAATAAAAAATAATAACGCTGTACACAGAACGGTGCAACCCCCCCTCTCCCGAAAAACAAGGTCAGCGTGACCCAGACTCCAGGCAAAAATCCACCGTGTCTTCCTGCTCAAACGAGCTGTGGAAACAAACTTTCCCTGCGCCGCCAAACCGCTCCGAAAAGAAAGCAAACAAGGCCTCCATAGAGACACCCTGAAAGCTTCTCTTACGGCCCAGAGGAGCACAGTTCTGCTTGAGGGCTGCTGCTGCTGCAGCGACTGGAGAGAAGCAGCCCTGGACCAGAGGGTGAGCCTGGGGCAGGCTGGAGCCTCTTGGCCCAGAAGGAGGGACGTCTTGTCCGAGGCCAATTCATTTCGTTTCTTTAATTAGACCATCGCCAAGGGTCAGCCTGGAGCCTAAAATCCTGCGTCTGCAGCCCGCAAGCCCTGCTTTCGAAACACATGGCCCGAAGCGCGAGAATCCACTTACTTGGAGCCCCACAGGGGCTAGAAAGGTCTGGCTGGGTTTTGCAGAATAATCCCCCAGCATAAGGACATCAGAAGAGCCTGCTGGATCAGGCCAATGGCCCATCTAGTCCAGCATCCTGGTCTCACAGTTGCCCGTGGGAAACCTCCAAGCAGGATTTGGGCACAAGAGCCCTCTGCCTTGCTCCTTGCCCGTTTCAGAACGACAGCTTTCTCACGAGCCAGTTAAAATGTTTCCAAACTTTCTGGGTCATCACTAAAGTTCAGGCAGTTACTGGGAGTGGCATGCCATATGGTTAGGTTATTGCAATTATTTATTAAAGTTGTCAGTTGGTTTATCTTGCCCAGGGCAATCCAATGTGACTTAAAACCAAACAAATAGACAATATACCCCACCTAGATACATTGAAACCAAGAGGAAAGAGAAATACATTTTTTTAAAAAACCATCCCATCCGCTTCTAAAAGGCCACAGATGGTTAAAAGCCAAAGGACTGGTTATGGAGGTACATTTTTTGGCTCCTAAACTTATACTCCCTCCAACATTTCTCGGATGAAAATAGGGACGTTCTATTCTACATCAGTATAACTGCTTGTGCATTTCCTCCTGGTCATTAGAGGAAACACATAAAACTGCAGTATTTTAAGCACAGAAATCTCTGAATTTATGCCTTTTATTTCGGGAAGCCTGGGGTGGGATGGGAGAACCCTCAAAAGCAATAAATACAACTAACTAGCAGCTATAGTGACATAGAACAGAATGTCCCTATCTTCATCTGAGGAATGTTGAAGGGTATGGATTTATCACAGAGGTCATCGCAGAATTGTAGAGTTGGAAGGGAGCATGAGTGTCATCTAGCCCAACTCCCTGCAATACAGGAATCTTTTGCCCAACATGGGGCTCAAACCCACGACCCTGAGATTAAGAGTCTCATGGTCTACTGACTGAGCCAGCCCAGATGAACCTCCCTAGGGAGAGCATTCCACCAATGGGGAGCTGCTGCAGAAAATGCCCCTTCTCGATGCCACCATCTGAACCTCCTGTGGAAATGGTTGTCCACTGTAGGGACAGGATGCTGGTCTAGATGGGCCATTGGCCTGATCCAGCAGGCTCTCCTGATGTTCTCCTCTTCCTATGTTCCTAGGAGGAGCAATCCTATCCACCGCGTTTCATGGGGACAGGGTGGGTGACTTGCCATCCAGCAGGTACCACCTCTTGAGGCCCTCTGTACCCCAACATGTGATGTTTGACTTCTGGAGACCCTGGCGCCAGGCGCAAAACCCGAAGCCTGCCCTGCGAGCGTGTGCTGAGGCCGCGTGCTTGCCCGCAGCTGCCCAAAGGCGATGCCCGAAAATAGAGGCACTTCCTGGTAAACAGGGGGGGGGCAATTGGAAGGCCGGTGGGCACCTCATATTTCTCCGTTTTACGGTGTTGATCTGGCTACCCAGGATGGAGACAGGCTTCTGGCCTGGTTGGCCCGTTCTTCTGACGCTTGGCAAGCGAGGACCTTTGCTTTCCGAAAAACACCAGGCCTTTGGTTTTCCACCATCTCTCTCTCTCTCCCCTCCTCCTGCTCCTCCTTGCTGGCATCTTCTGGTGGTCCTCTGAGCAGGCCTTACCTCGAGCAACCTCTTGCAAGGAGCTATGAATTTTTGAAAAGGGCCCTATTACATCTCGCCAGAGCTCTTTAACTCTCTCTCTCTCTCTCTCTCTCTCTCTCTCTCTCTCTCTCTCTTTTTAAAAAAAGATCAGATCCGCCGGAGAAGTGCGCCGACTGAGGCTGTGTGCTGCATGCTACCACTGCAGTGCTTGGGGAGACGGGAAAGTAGGTCACGGTGTCACTTAAGGCTGCCGTGTACTAAGGCCGACCCGGCAAGTGGAGCGAACGTGTGCCAGGGTTGGAGATGATAGATGGCCGTCTCGGTGGTATAAACAGGCAACGGGGGGAGGAGGCGTCAGATGGAGCCACGCTCTCTGGCCAAAGGCACCGTGGTCAGTTTGCAACTGGCCCAGCAAAACTTTTCATCGGGGCTGTGCTAGCCACGTTCCTCCGACTGCTCTCCTCGCCTTCCTCATCCTTCTCTGATATTTCCCCCCCCTCCTCTGAGTGGTTGCGCAAGCACCGCGTTTGTGGCGCCCTCTGCTGGCACGGATCCCAGGCTGAAATAAAGGCTGCGAGAATGAGTCAGGAGTTCCCGATGTGAAAGTGCGAAATCCAAATAATTGGGGTGTATGTTTTTGTTCTCCTCCAGGAAAGGCAGCTGTGGCTTTGAAGGAAGCCTAGGTGCATTTCTGGAGAGATAAAAGACAGGACAGATGAAAGAAAGAACTTAGATTGCCCCTTCCTTCGTGAGTTGGTCTCATCCGCTTTCAAAACCATCTGAGTTGGTGGCCATCACTGCCTCCTGTAGCAGAGAGTTCCACAGGTTAACTATTCTTGTGTGCCACCTTGACTGGCAGAAGCAGGAAGTCAGCCTAGAAATCCTGAAAATACGGCAAGAGCAGAGACTTCTGAGGTTTGTCCAGTCCTTCTCTGTGGTTTTGAAAGGTCTCCCACCATAGAAACATTGGTTGTTTCACTGATGCTAAACAATGTTCAAAATAGCTTCAGGAATGGAGAGGAGGCAGCAGTGCGGGGTCCAGGGCACCCCTGGAAAAGCAGAGCAAGGAGGCAGAGATATGGGCACAACTGCCCTGGCACCACGTCAAGTAAGCATCAGATGTCAGGTGGCCTTCCTCCTCCTCCTCCTCCTCCTCCTCCTCCTCCTCCTCCTCCTCCTCACTGAAGAACAGGCTGTGCCCTTCAATTTTGGGCCTGATTTATTAATGCAAACCGTGTGGTTGCCAGCACATTGTGCTCACCTATAGGACTGCAGACATTTGATGCTTCCCTCGTCCATTAAGCCTGAGCTTTGAAAAACAAATTGTCAAAATGCACATAGAAGCTTGCTTAGCATCTGGAAGTCTTGAGGAATCAAGTCACCCTGCATGTCCTGCAGGGGGGAGCCACCCAGCCAATATTCTTTTTTGAGGGGAGGCCACCAGAACTCTACGAAGTACATTCTAAACCTGGCTGCACCATAGATTTGAAGAAGAAGAAGAAGAAGAAGAAGAATTATTTATTTATACCCCGCCCATCTTGCTGGGCTTCCCCAGCCACTCTGGGCGGCTTCCAACAGAATATTAAAATACAATAATCTATTAAGCATTAAAAGCTTCCCTAAACAGGGCTGCCTTCAGATGTCTTCTAAAAGTCTGGTAGTTGTTGTTCTCTTTGACATCTGGTGGGAGGGCGTTCCACAGGGCGGGCGCCACCACCGAGAAGGCCCTCTGCCTGGTTCGCTGTAACTCAGCTTCTCGCAGCGAGGGAACCGCCAGAAGGCCCTTAGAGCTGGACCTCAGTGTCCAGGTAGATCGATGGGGCTGGAGACGCTCCTTCAGGTATACAGGACCGAGGCCGTTTAGGGCTTTCAAGGTCAGCACCAACACTTTGAACTGTGCTCGGAAACGTACTGGGAGCCAATGTAGGTCTTTCAATGATATCTTTAATGATATTGACAGCTTCATTTTTGATTCCTTTTCTAATGATCCCTTGCATGAATTGTTCCTTTTTCACGGCCAACACACCAAAGGAACTCCCTGCGTGTTTCTCCCCTGTATGTTTATTATTATGACCTTTGGTGAAATGCATGAATTCTCTCCATCTCTGAGTCCCATCTGTGGGACATTTCAGGACAGCGGCTGACTCAGAAACGCAGGACGTCTGTGAGGCTCAGTGGCAAGAAATGATCGAGGGGAGGGGAAGATGGAAAGCCGAAAAGAGAAAGTGGAGAGATGGGCGTTGAGACAGACGACAGGGATGTTATGTATCTCACAAGGCATTCTGTCCCTGGGGGCTCTCCCTGCCAAAGGAAGCCAGCCCCACAAATAAGGGCTAATTGCCCTTCTCGGTGGCAGAACCGCCCCACTTCAGCCCTGCCATTAACCTATGGCTTGCAAGAACCCCAGCTGTTTGGCTGCCAGGCTGCAAGCATGAATGGACTCAGATTTTCCAAGCACCTTGAATGAAGCGCCGGCCCTCCAGTGAGATCACTAAATTAGGTGGCTGCGCCAAGAGACTAATTGGTGGTGGCAGCCCGGAACACACACAGAGTAATAAGGTCTCCTGAGGAAGAGGCTGACATCCTCTAACCGCCCCCTCGCTCCTTCCTGAGGAAGTGCCGGGCCTCAGGTGGCTTGGGAGCAGGGGTGGCGTCACAAATGCACACACCTTCGGGGCGCAGAGGGGCAGCCCCTCCTCTTCCCGCCCTGCTCCCAGTCTGCGGCTGCTCAGGGAGGAAATGGAAAAAAAAGGTCTGCCCACAGAAACCTGCAAAGGAGGGCAGTCAATTGTCATTGTAATCAGTATGAATCATCATCAGAATGATGATTCTTGCAATGTAGCAAAAGGATGCTGCTCCTTTGTCCTGATCTATCATCTATCTGTCACAGGCATAGGCAAACTTGGCCCTCCAGGTGTTTTGGGACTACAATTCCCATCATCCCTGACCACTGGTCCTGTTAGATAGGGATCATGGGAGTTGTAGGCCAAAAACACCTGGAGGGCCAAGTTTGGCCATGCCTGTTCTATCTATATCTATATCTATATCTATATCTATATCTATATCTATATCTATATCATCTATATCTATATCTATCTATCTATCTATCTATCTATCTATCTCTATCTATCTCTATCTATCTATCTATCTATCTATCTATCTATCTATCATCTATCTCTATCTATCTATCTATCTATCTATCTATCTATCTATCTATCTATCTATCATCTATCATCTATCATCTATCATCTATCTATCTCTATCTATCTATCTATCTATCTATCTATCTATCTATCTATCATCTATCTCTATCTATCTATCTATCTATCTATCTATCTATCTATCATCTATCTATCTATCATTTATCTATCATCTATCTATCTATCTATCTATCTATCTATATCTATCTATCTATCTCTATCTATCTCTATCTATCTATCTATCTATCTATCTATCTATCTATCATCTATCTCTATCTATCTATCTATCTATCTATCTATCTATCTATCTATCTATCTATCTATCTATCATCTATCATCTATCATCTATCATCTATCTATCTCTATCTATCTATCTATCTATCTATCTATCATCTATCTCTATCTATCTATCTATCTATCTATCTATCTATCTATCTATCTATCTATCTATCTATCTATCATCTATCTATCTATCATTTATCTATCATCTATCTATCTATCTATCTATCTATCTATATCTATCTATCTATCTCTATCTATCTATCTATCTATCATTTATCTATCATCTATCTATCTATCTATCTATCTATCTATCTATCTATCTATCTATCTCTATCTATCTATCTATCTATCTATCTATCATCTATCTTCCATCTATCATCTATCTTCCTATCTCATCTATTTATTATGGTTTATTTATTGCACTTATATCCCAACTCTTTCTCCAAGGAGCCCAAGGTGACCTGCCTTGTTCTCCCCTTCCTCATTTAATCCACACAACAGCCCTGTGAGGTAGGTTAGGCCAAGAGTGATTGACCAATCCCCAAAGTTACCCAGTGACCTTAATGCCTTGAGTGAGGATTCGAACCCTTGTCTCTCACATCATAGTCCAACACTCCAAGCACTACACCACACTGATGAGGGATAGGGTTCGAATCTGTCTATTTTGACTTCTCTTTTCACCCCCAATCTTAAAGTCCACGTCATATTTCTGCATTGTATTTTCAGGGTTTTTTTTAAGAAAATAAAATCCACATGGAAAGTTATCAGGATTTTAGTGTGCATTTATCCTAATCGATACATGGTTGCAAACATTTCCCCTGTGCATTGTAAATGCCATTTTGACTAATATATGCATTTGTAGGCAACCTTTTCCCCTAATAGATACACTTCCGGCATATGTTTTGGGGTTGGAGAACTGTTTTGCAAAATTCAGCCAAGTGCGAATTTCAAAATACGTATAGTGCTCACCTTAAAACACCAAGGCAGCAATCCTGTGCCTAATAAACAGGTGTAAATACAGCATAAAGTTGCATCAGATCCAAACCCTGCATGAAGGCAACTGCTGAAGCTCTGCCTATGCCTGGCAGAGAATTGCCCCCAAAGTGAATGAATTGCTCCCCAATCTCTTCTTGCAACCAGGAAATTCACACGATATTCTCCCCACCTGAATTTCACCTGCAATTAAGGATCCTATATTATTTTCCATGCCATGTGATTTTTTAAAAAAACCCTCAGTTGAGCCCCTTCCTTGCACAACCCATTCCCAGTGCTGCAGAACGCCTAACGGCAGAGATTAATTCTGGCGCAATCACCTCCGTGTCTGTGGCCAGGGGAGGAGGAAGAAGCCTCCTCGCCACCCGGGGCGGCGAACGGAGGCTTCCCCCTGGGGGCGGGGCGTTGTGACATCACGACGCAACATCACGATGGAGTGCGCATGCGCGAAATGCCGCCCATGCGCACTCCGTTGCCGGGCCGCCGCTGCTCTCGTGGCGCACTTGCGAGGTGCCACGCCAAGAGCAGCAGCGGCGGAGCACCCGACGAGCCGACAATCGCGTGCGGTGGCTCGTGGGGGTGCCGCCGCTGGGCCAGCCCAAGTGCCACCCCCTCCTCCCGTGGAACCTGGGGCGTCCTGCCCCCCCGCCCCCTTGTGACGCCAGTGTCTGTGGCGTCAAGAAGGGGAGTTTGGCATGACTGAAAGGCTGCTGGGAGTTGAAAAAGCAGTCCTCTGTGATCGGCGGGGATCTTGCAGGTTTTTTCCTCCCACTGTCAGTCTTCATCCCGGGCCTATCCATCTTCCCATCAATGAGGCCGCCAGAGTGGATTCTCCAGAACGGCTGCGTTTCGCTGAGTGTCTCTTGGAATAACCGCTGAAATCTCTTAGCAGGAGCTAAAATAACCTCTCATCCAATATAGATGAGGTGCCAGAGTTCAAATTGCTGGGAAGCGCAGATGGCGGCATAGCACAGCATTTCAGGGAAGTTGCTCTGTGGGTTCTGAGACGCTCGCAAAAGCCTTCCTCAACATGGCGCCCTCCAGATGTTTTGGATACAATTCCCATTAGCCCCGGCCAGTTCATCAGTAGCTGGGGATTGATTGATGGCCACTGAGATCTCACGTGAAAAATTCGGGTGCCCCATTTTCCCCCAGGATGCCTGGAAGGGATCGTAACAGCACTTTTGATTCAACTCAGCAGCTAAGTGGCAATCAATGAGCCGCAGTATAATGCGCCAACAATAGTGCATCTTGCACTCCTTTTTCTTAAAAAAAGAAAATATATATATTTGTTACATTTGGGTTAAATTTACTTGTTTGACTTATCCTAGAGAAGATTGTCAGTAGTGCAAGAAGAGGAGGATTTTTATTATTATTTACCATTGCTGGCAACCTTGCAGAGAAATTAAATGGTACTGGCAAAAAAATAGCTCCAGTAATCAATAATGCCCTCCCTGCTAACATATCCTGAAACCCAAACATCTGTTTATTAACACATTTTAAAAGTCTGGTGCCAAATAATAGAGAGACATTACCGCTCAACAGGGTTGTAGTGGCATGCCTTATACAGTTATACATCAAATATTTGAAAACAAAAGGAAATCCCTTCATTCTGGGAATGTACATTAAGCTTTGGGTTCTAGGAGTATTAAGTAGGATTACATGGACTTTGTGGATCAAGCAAGGAAGATGCCAAGTAAATAAATTTGTGGAGGAGCAAAAGGCTTTCAGAGAGTATTGGAACAGCAAATGAAATATGAATTTCTGTAATTCCTTTCCCCATATAGAAGTTGAAAGTATATAAGGAGAGGACTTTATTACTGAGTCTATGCTGCATGACTGAGTATGTATTGTGGATGATGCAATTTGAAATGTGCTGGATCAAAGCATTGTTCAATTCAGTAACAAATATTTGTAATTTGGGATGTTTTGCATTTAAAGTGTAACTGCTAGTCATTTAAAGCACTATGAAATGAAAGTTTTCCTCCTTTTAATGTTTTTTAAAATCCTAAATTGTTGTTTTTTTAAAAAAAAGAATATTGTGGGTTAGGTATGACAAATGTCTATATAAAATGATACTTGAAAGGTCAGTGACTAATTTATGATTTATTTTCAGGGAAATGGTGGTTTCCCTTCAACAAAATCATCAGCTGGAAGAACGAAAACATTTCTTCTTGTTTGTTTCTGGAGCCGAAATACCCCAAGCTCACCTGCACATGGCTTGAGGTCGCTTGCAGCACATTAAACTCCAAAATCACGGCGTCGTTACATCAAAGGTCAAATAAAATAGATAAATTCCGTTTCTCGAAGCTGCAGCAAGGACCCAAAAATCCACTTACTGTATTTTTCGCTCCATAATGCACACCAGACCATAATGCGCACCTCGTTTTTAGAGGAGGGAAAACCAGAAATATTTTTTTTTTTCAAAAATATATTTTTCATCTCCCTCCCTCCCTCCTTGTGCCCTGACGGAGAGAAAGGGGGCGGGCGCGGAGGGGTGGAGGGGGAAACGAACGGACTGCCCCAAAGCGCTGCTTTGGGGCTGTCCGTTCGTTTTGCCTCCACCCCTCCGCGCCCGCCTTGACAGCGCAAAAGGGGGCGGGGGCGGAAAGGAACGGACATCCCGAAAGCTCTGCTTTTGGGCTGTCCGTTCCTCTCCCGCCTGGTTGGGATCCATGGCTCCGCTGGCAGAGGCATCCCTCTGCTTACGGCTGCTGTGGCAGCCGAGGGATCCCGCTGCCGGCCAGTGCCTTCGCTCCATAACGTGCACAGACTTTCCCCCTTCCTTTTTAGGAGGAAAAAACTGCGCGTTATAGAGCGAAAAATACGGCATCAGTCTGCTAACTGATATGCCACAAAGGGGACATTTTGCAGCCTTTCTGAAGCATGGGATTCCTTAGGAACATTGGAGGGGGGGGGCCTTAGACCAAGTTAGACCAGCACTTCCCAAACCGAGCAGTAGCGCCCCCTGGGGGGGCAGTGGGATTACCTGGGTGGGGAGCACCAAGGTGGGAGGCAGGGGGCATTGGAACTGAAAATTATGATCAGACGTTGTGAAGCAGGTAGCACTGGGTCAAGCTCATCCATTTTGTTGAATTAATTAAACAGTTGCGATCGGATTTCCAATAAATGTACAATTAATTGCTACCTTTTTGAATTTTATTGCATTGTTCTCTTCCTTAGTACAAGCCACTATTCTGCAAAAAAATGTTGTTTTTTTTTATAGGGAGCACTGGAGATGAGTTTACGGAACCAGGGTTAGACCATTGGTCTCTCTCTGGCTCTGCACCGCCTGCACCAGGGTTATCCAACACGATGTCCTCCAGCTGTTGCTGAACTACAACTCCCATCGTCTCTGACAATCAGCCGTGCTAGCTTGGGCTCATGGGAAACAGAGTCCAGTCTGGTGGGCAACACCTGGTCAATTCCCCCTGGTCAATGTTGACTAGCAGAGACTCAATGGGGGTTCAGGCAAGAGTCTCTCCTAGCCCTAATTGGAGGTGCCTTTGGGGATTGAAGGTGGAACCTTTGGCACTCCAAGCAAGTGAAGGCGGTGAAGGTCCTGTGTGAGAGCCTGGAGGTGGTTGGAGGATGGATGGTGGCTAACAGATTGAGGTTGAATAATAACAAAACAGAAGCACTGTTCTGGGGGGACAGAGGGTGGGCAGGTATGGAGGACTCCCTGGTCCTGAATGGGGCAGCTGTGCCCCTGAAGGAACAGGTGCGCAGCCTGGGAGTCATTTTGGACTCACAGCTATCCATGGAGCCACAGGTTAACTCTGTGTCCAGGGCGGCTGTCTACCAGCTCCATCTGGTACGCAGGCTGAGACCCTCCCTGACCACAGACTGTCTCGCCAGAGTGGTGCATACTCTGGTTATCTCTCGCTTGGACTACTGCAATGCGCTCTACGTGGGGCTACCTTGGAAGGTGACCTGGAAACTGCAATTAATCCAGAATGCGGCAGCTAGACTGGTGACTGGGAGTGGCCGCCGGGACCATGTAACACCAGTCCTGAGAGATCTACATTGGCTCCCAGTACGTTTCCGAGCACAATTCAAAGTGTTGGTGCTGACCTTTAAAGCCCTAAATGGCCTCGGTCCTGTATACCTGAAGGAGCGTCTCCACCCCCATCGGTCAGCCCGGACACTGAGGTCCAGTGCCGAAGGTCTTTTGGCTGTTCCCTCCCTGTAAGAAGTGAGGTTATAGGGAACCAGGCAGAGGGCCTTCACTGTGGTGGCGCCCGCCCTGTGGAACGCCCTCCCATCAGATGTCATGGAGATAAGCAACTATCTGACTTTTAGAAGACATCTGAAGGCAGCCCTGTTTAGGGAAGTTTTTAATGTTTGATGTTTTATCATGTTTTTAATATTCCATTGGGAGCCGCCCAGAGTGTCTGGGGAAACCCAGCCAGATGGGTGGGGTATAAATAAATAAAAAAAATATTATTATTATTAAAGCAAGTGGTCTAAAGGAGGGCTCTGCCCCTTCTCCAAACCTCCTGCCCTTAGAGTGACTTTGAATCCCTTTGTGTTCTTGCCTTGTCCCTCTGTACCTTGGAAGATCATCAGCCCATTTCTCCAGCCACACGTAGTCAAGGTTTGCCGCTCCACCATGAGCAGATGGGGACAGTGGCCCCCATTTGTCTTGATAATGTGATGTGTCCTCATGAATCTCTTGGCAGGACTCCCACGGATGCTCCGTGCCAGGATCTCACCTCCCTGTCTTATTGATTGTGGCAGCTCAGAGCAACTTTCCGACCGGAGTTTGGGTCAGGGAAACTTCCCCTTATGCACATCTCCCAAGATCCCCAGCCAATGTTTCAGCTCAAAGGTTGGAGGAGCCTGAGTATGATGGCTTGAAAATTAGGAATTGCCTGCTGGCAAATTTCAGGGCGTAGGGGGGGATTTTGGAGGGGCAGTTCCAGCGCCAGGCAGGGGCGTAGCAACGGGGAGGCGGGGGGGCGGTCCTCCCCAGGTTCCACCCCAGAGGGGGGTGACATTATTTTTTTTTTTACTTTTAACTTCATTGAAAAAAGAGATAATAGACACACACACAACCCCCCACACCTCACAAAGTGGCACCATCAGAGGGGGGGGGGTGACACTTTTTATTTTTGATTTTTTTAATCATTTTTTTTTTTTAACTTTATTGGAAAAAAAGAGATAATAGACACACACACACAAAACCCCCACACCTCACAAAGTGGCACCATCAGAGGGCGGTGACACTTTTTATTTTTTATTTTTTTATTTTTTTACATTATTATTATTATTTATTTATTTTTTATTTTAACTTTATTGAAAAAAAAGAGATAATAGACACACACACACACACACACAAACCCCCCCCCCACCTCGCAAAGTGGCACCATCAGAGGGGGGTGACACTTTTTAATTTTTCAAAAAAAAATTTTTAATTAAAGTGGGGGGGGGGTGACAAAAAAAATTCCGCCCCAGGTACCACCTGGGCTTGCTACGCTTCTGGCACCAGGGGTTGTATTCTGCTTCCATCCCTGAATTGAAGTCCCATCCTGAGACATTGCTCAAAATGATCCCCTCTCCCCCCAATTTTGCCGCACAGAAACATGGCGGTGGAGATGGGGTGGTCTCATTTCCAATCAGCTCTTAAATGCTGTACATGCAGCCCAGAGTTAAACGGTGGAACTCACTCCCACTGGAGGCAGGGATGGTTTTTAAAAGAGGATTGGACAAAATCGTGGAAAATGTATAGAATTAGTTCAAATCTGTGTTGGAGATGTAAAGGGAAAGAGGGTACTTTTTAACCATATGTGGTGGACGTGTGCAGTGCTAAAAGGTTTCTGGGAAATGATGTATAATGAGTTAAAGAAAATGTTTAAGAAAACCTTTGCTAAAAAAAACCCCAGAAGCTTTTCTGATAGGTATAATAGGTGAAGATACCAAGAGAAGACAAAAGAACGCAACAACGGCAGTGATAATGCTTCTAGCCCAGAGATGGAAGGAGGAAGAAGTGCCGACCAGAGAAGAATGGCAGACTAAATTGATGGAATATGCGGAGATGGAGAAACTGACGGGGAAGATCAAGTATTTTTTAAAAGACTGGAATAAATTCTTAATATACTTAAAAGACCACTGTAAACAGTTAAAATCATTGGCAAGGATGTAATGGCACCTGTAATGTGGAATTATTTATGGTAACTGCGGATATATAACAGATGGATAATGGTGAAAGATGCAGAATATTTTATTTTAAAAATGGAACGCATGAAGAGAGGGAAGGAGGTCTGAAGGTTTGAAAGAACCTTTTATTTTAATGTTCTGAAATGGTTAAAGATAAAATGTATAAAATTATATATATATATAAAGGGACAAATTCATGGAGGAGAGGGCTATTGGTTGCGAATAACCACAATGGCTCTGCCTCCACAGTTGGAGGCAGCTGTGCTTCTGAATACTGGTTGCTGGAAACTGCAGGAGGGGAGAGATGTCCTGTGTTCGAATCCTGCTTGTGGGTTTCCCATTTGCCCCTGGTTTTGCCCCTGTGAGAACAGGATGCTAGATTAGATGGGCTACTGGGCCTGTTCCGATAAGCTCTGCTTATCTTCTTAGGTCCTTAAGCTGCAACGCTTTCAAAGGTTGCCCCTCTCCTCTTCCTGCTGAGGATGGCGATGAAATCATCACCGGAGAGGCCAGGTTGGAGATGCGTCTCTCGCTGGGCCAGAACATAATCATGCTCAGCTCATCCAGCAAATTTAACTTGGGAAGAATGCAATGACGCAAGCTGGACTCCCGCCAAAGCCTTGAGGTTAACTACCTTAGTCTTGGACAGGGGGAACAAACAAGACACGTGTTGTATATTTAATGCCTGCAACAGTTCAGGGTCTTCATTTTATGTCTGTTCTGGAAACGGTATGTCTTGTTCCGCAGGGTCACCTCACGCCATCATCCCAATACCAGCTTGGCACAGCACCCTCTCCACCTGAGTAAGAGAGCCATTAAGGAGGGGAGGACTCTGGAGGGACTGATTCTTGGCACATCCATCAAAGTAGATGGGATACCACTGTCCTTAAAAGCATCCCTGGGTAGAGATGGGCAGATTGAGCACAAAGTAAGACCTGCTTCTCCTGCGGCTTCCTGGCTCTGTCGGCCGTTGTGCCGGATGCCTTTTCTGACCGCCGGGCGGCATTGCTCCTATGCAAACATGGCCTGCAATGCTCTATGTGTCTACTCCGAAGGAAGACAAGTTCAAGGGGACTTATACTCCTATATAATAATAATAATATAATAATTATTATTATTTATTTGTACCCCACCCATCTGGCTGGGTCTCCCCAACCACTCTGAGCAGCTTCCAACAAAGATTAAAAATACATTAAAATGTCACACATTAAAAACTTCCTTAAATAGGGCTGCCTTCAGATGTCTTCTAAATGTCAGGTAGTTTATCTCTTTGACATCTGAAGGGAGGGCGTGCCACAGGGTCGGTGCCACCACTGAGAAGGCCCTCTGCCTGGTTCCCTGTAGCTTTGCTTCTCGCAGTGAGGGAACCGCCAGAAGGCCCTCGGCGCTGGATCTCAGTGGGGGTGGAGACGCTCCTTCAGGTATACAGGACCGAGGCCATTTAGGGCTTTCAAGGTCAGCACCAACACTTTGAATTGTGCTCGGAAACGTACTGGGAACCAATGTAGATCTCGATTAATTGCAGTTTCTGGGTCACCTTCAAAGGTAGCCCCACGTAGAGAGCATTGCAATAGTGGGAGATAACCCTACAGGGGAGATAACCCACAGGGGAGTGGGATAGTGGGAGATAACTGTGCACAGGGTGGTTTTTATATTTATTGAAAGGGCACAGAAGGAAGCCACAAATCTAAAAAACCACAACAATCAAAGGCCTAGTGGAAAAGAAATGTTTTTGCCTCAAAATACATAGTGTTTGCACCAGGCATGCTTCCCTGGGGAGAGCATTCCCTAAGCGGAGAGACAGCACAGAGAAGACCCATTCTCATGGTGACACCCTCCCTATATCTCTTGGACGGGGCACATGGAGAAGGGCTCAGATGACGAATGCAAGGTTTGTTCATGTGAGCAGAGGTGGTCCTTGCGGTACTGGGGTCCTGAGGTAGATAAGGCTTTGTAAGTCAAAACTGTCAGCATATACCCCGCCTGGGGCAGTTAGTGAGACTGCCCCAAAGCCAGAGCATAGCCGTGTGCGCACATCCCCGGCTACAGAGAGTCCGGTGGCGCAGTAGTATGTGATTGTTCCCAGTGTGAAGAGCAACACACACAAGCCATTAAATAAGGCTAAACTAATTTATTGTTGGAATAGTGCAGAGAAGAGACCCTGCTGCCAGCTCAAATACAGAGCTGCCATATAGCAGCCGTCTGTACGGCATCACGGTCTGGCCAGAAGAGAGTGTAGCCCAAAGGCTAGAATTACAACAGTATAGTAATACATAAACATTCCATGTAGGATGTGATAAGGCAGCTTTCTCACGGTTCAGTGAGACAGGCAAAAGTGAAACCAGTCCTCGCTGCAGCTGTTGCTGCTCGGCTTGGACAAAAATCACAACATCAACAACACCTGGAATTGAGCCCAGAAACGAATTGGAAGCCAGTGCGGTGCTGCCAGAATTGGCGATCTATCTCTAAACTATCTTGCTTTGGCCAATGAGATGGCTGTCAAACTCTGCACCAGCTCTGTAGTTTCTCAACAGTCTTCAAAGGCAGCCCCGCAAATAGCACATTGCAGTAATCTAACATAGAGGTTCCCAGAGGTGGGCAACAGAGGTCGGCTACCCGTGTCCAGAGAGGATTGCAGCTGGGGCAGCAGTTGAAGCTGTCGGAAGGCACTCCATGCCACTGAAGCCATGTGACACTCAAATGACAGTGATGGATCCAGGAGTGTCCACAAGCTATGTACCTGCTCCTACAGAGAGAGTGTAACCCCATTCAGAGTGGGCCAACTCCCATCCATCCCTCCAATGAAATTAGACTTAGAAGCACTCTGTTGTATCCAAGGGGAAAGTTGCAGTTTGTGTGTGTGTGTGTGTGTGTGTGTGTGTGTGTGTGTGTGTGTGGTGCTTGAGCTTGGAGACCCCTGGGTTTTGCTCCCCAAACGGAGCTTTGGAGACGGGGGGTGATGGGGGTGCAGTGTGGCTGAAACAGCCCCTCGGAGAGACTGAGCTTGCCGTGTCCTGAACTCGGACCAAGCAAGCAGCCAACTCGAACTAAACAGCCAGACCTTTCCAGGTCTCTAGCTATTTCCTTCCTAAATGTTAAAAATACCTGCTAATGTAACTTTAACAAGCAGGTAGGAAATGTCACCTCCTTGGTGGCAGCGATGACGCTGATTAAGGCAGACAAATCACATGTGAGTAGAAAATTGCCTTCCTGACTCACGGACCAGCGCTCATTTGCTTTGCCTCCATTATATATAATATCCACCCGAATCTCTCCTGAGTGTGGTGACTGCTTCACGGATCCCGCACGCTTGTTTTGAAATTGTTCTAATTTGTCAGAGTAGAAGTAGGGGAAAGAGATGGTTCCCCACCTCCCCTTTCCAAAGTTGTTGTTGCTGTTTTGGCACCATTTGGGCCATTACCGGTATTTTCTGCTGCTATAAGCTGCCTTGGTTCTCGCCTGCCTTTGGGGATGTGGCTGCCAATAGAAGGGAATGCATGCGCCAGCCTTCTCCAACCTAGCGCCCTCCAGGTTTGGACTATGATGACTCCCACCATCCCAGACCATTGGCTTTGCTTACTGGGGCTGATGGGAGTTGTAGTCTGACACAGCTGGAGGGCAAAGGGTTGGGCAAGGCTGATATATGCCTCCTCAATGTTCACTGGGGGGAAATTCCACCCTGAAACTGCTACGAGGAGCCCGTGAATTGAAACTAGGGGATATTTGGATCAGGCCCACTTCTCAGCAGGAATGGTCAAAACTGCCCAGCTTATATTTGGAGATATCTTCTGCCAACCCCGAACTCCCCATGTCTAAGGCAATAGTGTCTCATACTGAAAATAAATTGAAATATACTCGGAGTCAAGTGTGAATTTCATGCTCTTTATTCAGGTCATAGTAGCAATGAATGAATCTTTCCCCAAAACGTCTGCTATATATACATTATTTACACAATGGGCCCCACGTGATTGGCTAATTCCGGGCTACTCCTGTAGGCCAATCAGGTTGCGGATTCACTTCATCCAGGAGCCTGATTGGCTGCTCTTGCAGGCCACTCAGGTCGCTGATTCACTTCCACCTGGAGCTGGATTGGGTGGCTCCTGCGGACCAATCAGACTGCTGAATTCTGGATGCTATTGTTCTAGGATTCAGCTCAGTACATAACATAAATGAACTATGAAAAAAACTATTAATTGAGAGTGAAGATGCTGTATGTACTTTGCCTTGCTCATTCATTTGTTTTGTATCACACACACAAAAAAAACTTTAATAAAAACTAATTTTGAAAAAAGAACTTCTGAGTGGGGAGATATCTTTCCAGATATCCATTTAACTGTGCATTCAGGTTCATGGTAGTATATCGGGGTGAATATACGTGATGATGGTGAATTAAATTTGTATACTGCCCTTCCTTCGTAGCTCTCAGGTGCTTTAAAACATGAAAAATACAAGATAAAAATGAGATAAACAAACCAAGAACTCCTCCCTCTACAATCCTTACAATATAGTTTGATCCTCCTTACAGCACAGTCTGCACATGCAAATATTTTGGGGTCTACACTCTGCTTCATTTACGATTGGCGCTGAAGTCCTGTGATCTTTTTTATACTACAAATGTCCTGGTTTTATTTTTTTATTTTTTTGCTGTGCTCTGCCCTCCACAGTTGGCGGTAGCAACGTTCCCTGAGCTCGGATCCTGCTTGCTGGTTTCCACATAATGGGCATCTGGTTGGCCACTGTGAGATCAGGAGGTTGGAATCAATGGGTCTGTGGCCTGACCCTGCAGACTTTAAAGAAAAGGGGGGGGGAAGCCTAGAGGTCAGTGGGGGTCCTTGGTGGTCCCCCACCCCACCAGTCACTTCCCAGAGCTGTTCTTTATTCCCCACCAGGCTGCATTTACACCATGAGTGTGATGGTTCTTCCCTATTAGCATTCGACTCATCAAATGTTATTACAATATTTATATACAGTCTCTTAGCTGGAATATTTGCAGAGTGGCCCACACACCGGCTGCAGTAAACATCACATCCCCAAAGCCGCATTGAATGTAAAAGGACAAAATCACACACAGCTGCCATCTGGCCTTTTGCATTATTATTATTTTTTGCACCCGAGAGAGGCATTTGACACGTCCCCCAATAATTCTGGAAAATTAGAGCGGGACAGGAACATCAGTTTCGCGCACCTCTGTGGACAAGGTGATGTGAGAAAGGTTTTCACGTAATAATTTGAACTCTGATACACCAGCGGACGCATGGTGAGCCACAAATGCAGGACCAAAGGCAGCTTGCGTCGTCTCAGCGACATGAGTAAAGAAACAGTGATTTGAATGTGCTATAAACATGCGACACCAGGTGGCGCCAGAGAGCAGGAAATTTTAAAACATGATTTTCCATAGGGGTTGTTTTCTTTTGTTATAATGATCATAGAATCATAGAATCCTAGAGTTGAAAGAGAGCACAAGGGCCATCCAGTCCAACCCCCTGCCAAGCAGGAAACACCATCAAAGCATTCCTGACAGGTGGCTGTCAAGCCTCTGCTTAAAGACCTCCAAAGAAGGAGACTCCACCACACTCTTGGCAGCAAATTCCACTGCCGAACAGCTCTTACTGTCAGGAAGTTCTTCCTAATGTTTAGGTGGAATCTTCTTTCTTGTAGTTTGAATCCATTGCTCCATGTCCTCTTCTCAGGAGCAGCAGAAAACAACCTTTCTCCCTCCTCTATATGACAGCCTTTTGTATATTGGAACATGGCTATCATATCACCCCTTAACCTTCTCTTCTCCAGGCTAAACATACCCAGCTCCCTAAGCCGTTCCTCATAAGGCATCGTTTCCAAGCCTTTGACCATTTTGGTTGCCCTCTTCTGGACACGTTCCAGCTTGTCAGCATCCTTCTTGAACTGTGGTGCCCAGAACTGGACACAGTATTCCAGGTGAGGTCTGACCAGAGCGGAATACAGTGGTACTATTACTTCCCTTGATCTAGATCAGCGTTTCCCAACCGGTGTGCCACGGCACACTGGTGTGCCGCGAGACACCGGCTGCTGTGCCGGGCTCCGGCTGCCACCCGGCCAAAATGGCTGCCACCCTAAAAGGAGGAGCGCTCTGCGAGCGCTCCAACCGCCAGCCACCTGAGAAGCCTTCCGCGACTCCCGCCGCCGCCTTTCCAAGCCTGGGCGCTTGCCTGGAGGCTCGCACACCAGCCTCGGCAAGGACCCAGAAGTCCCGGCTCCAGCTCCGCCCAACCATCTCCGCGGCGGCGGCGGCTCTCGCGAGGTGAAGAGGCCGCCTCTCGGCTGGAGCCGGGCGCGTGTGTGGGCGTGTACGAAGCGAAGCCCTTCGCCGGGGCTGGGCTTTCCTCTGCGGGAGTAAGGAATGCCTCCGCCGCCACCACTACGACGTCCTCCTCCTCCTCCTCCACCCACGCTTTCCGCTTGCACCTCAAGCCAGGAGGCGGCTGCGTGAGGCAGGAGGGGAAAGCGGGAAGGAGGAAGGGAAGGCGAGCCTGACGAGCGCAGACGCAGCGGCGAAGGGGATTAGCGCCGCGGAAGGCGGCTTGCGCTGCGGTCTCTGCCTCGGGGGAGACCATTCTGCCTGTGGACCTCTCTCGCCCCCTCCCCTCCACAGCCGAAATGGAGAGGCGTCATGTAGCAGTAATCTCTAAGCTAAGTAACCCTCCGGTTTTGGTCGTCTTTTTTTAAAAAAACCTACCGATTTTTTCCCCCGCGCTCCGCTCGCCGGCTGTGAAATAACTCCATGATTTCCGTTACCATAGCGACGTTGCCGCCGCCATTTTGTGGGTGGTGTGCCGCGAGATTTTTTTAATGAAGCAAGTGTGCCTTTGCTCAGAAAAGGTTGAGAAACACTGATCTAGATGCTATACTCCTATTGATGCAGCCCAGAATTGCATTGGCTTTTTTAGCTGCTGCATCACACTGTTGACTCATGTCAAGTTTGTGGTCTACCAAGACTCCTAGATCCTTTTCACTTGTACTGCTCTCAAGCCAGGTGTCACCCATCCTGTATTTGTGCCTTTCATTTTTTTTTGCCCAAGTGTAGTACTTTACATTTCTCCCTGTTAAAATTCATCCTGTTTGCCTTGGCCCAGTTCTCTAATCTGCTAAGGTCATTTTGAAGTGTGACCCTGTCCTCTGGGGTATTAGCCACACCTCCCAATTTGGTGTCATCTGCAAACTTGATCAGGACGCCCTCAAGCCCATCATCCAAGTCATTGATAAAGATGTTGAATAAGACTGGGCCTAAGACAGAACCCTGTGGCACCCCACTAGTCACTTCTCTCCAGGATGAAGAGGAGCCAAATCAAATTTCTGACTTACTTACTTATAGCATCCCCCCCCCCCCGGTGTGTAGATCTACCCCAGGACTGGCAGGAATGGCTTGAGTCTTCAAAAAGCAGAAAAAAATGGAGAAGGGAGCATTGAGTTGCTCAGACATCAAAGGCCCAGGAGAGCCAGGATCGGCCCCTGAAATCAGCTGATGGGGCACTTAGCCAGGTGGCGGAGTGGCGCCACTGATGAAGAGCACCTGGACCCGAACATGATGAGAGTCTGAGCATGCCATCAACAAAAGGAGGACAGATAAAAGAAAGCCCTTCTTCGCGCACTGCAGAGTTAAACTGTGGAACTCACCCCCACAGGAGGCAGGGATGGCTTTAAAAGATAATTCCACAGAGGGGAGGGCTCTCAGTGGCTACCAGCCTTGATGGCTCTGCTTCCACACTTCTGAATACCAGTTGCTGGAAAACACAGGAGAAGAGAGTTGCTCTTGTGTTCGAATCCTGCTTGCTGGTGTCTCAAAGGCTTCTAGTTGGCTGCTGTGAGAACAGGATGATAGACTAGATGAATACAGCAGGTGCTGTGTGTGTGTGTGTGTGTGTGTGTGTGTGTGTGTGTGTGTGTGTGTGTGTCCTGGAGTAGCGAGCTTTAACCCTTTCCATACCATTGTGGTCCCAAACCAGTTCTGTCCCTTTGTGACTGCCATTTGCATTATAGGATATACTTCCATTGGCATCGGTGGAAGGAGCTATTTTGCTAATGCACAGGGCAAGCATGGAGGACCCTAATCCGAGGAAGCAGTGAGGGGTCAAAGAGTTAACCCCCTCCTGCATCTTCACTAACCAGGGTGCACCTGCCTTGCATGAAGAAAGTCCAAGGTTCAATTTGCCATGGAATATCCAGGTAGTGTTGGGAGAGGCTCTTTCCTGAAACCTTGGAGAGCCTCTGCCAGCCAGTGCAGGCAATACTAAGCTTAAATGGGCCCATGGTTTGACTCTAGATAAGGCAGCTTCCTATGTTGCGAAGTTGTTGCATCCTGAACTCAAACGCAGCAAGCCTCCAACCTGAATGAAACAGCCAAATGCTCTGCAGGCCTCGAGTTCTTGTTTTGTTGCGAATATTCATGCCACTCCAACTTCCAGCCAGGAAATGCCACCTCCTTGGTGCCAGAGATGACAGTGACCAAGGCAGACAAATCGCAGGTGAGTAGAAAATTGCCTTCTCAGCTCACGGATCAGCGCTCAGCCCATCCACTCCCTCTCTATTATCGACAATTTCTACCTGGACCTCTTCTGTGTAACACCTGCTTCATAGATTTCATATGTGTGTTCCCCCACGGGATGTTTTGAAATGGTTCTAATTTTGCAGAGTAGGAATGAAAGAGAAGAGGGCTTTTATTTTGCCAGAAGTGGCACTCATCTGTCAGACAGCTGTTTTGCTGGAGAGGCAGGGGTGGGAAAAAAAAATAGGGGGAAAGGATCATTGACTCTTGCACACCTGCTCTGTGTGGAGAAGGCAAAGGAGGCTGGTCCAGGAGGGAAGATGAGCCATTGCTCCGCCAACCTGTCTGCCATCAGCCAGCCCTGAGTCTATCTCCTTACCAAAGAGCATCAGAAGAGCCTGCTGGATCCGGCCAGTGGCCGCTCTAGTCCAGCATCCTGTTCCCCTGGGAAACCCACAAGCAGAATTTGAACACAAGAGCCCTCTCCCCTTCTGTGGTTTCCACCAACTGGGATTCAGAAGCATCGCTGCCTCAACCATCCTGATAAGTCCTCTCCCTCCATGAATTTGTCTCATCCTCTTTCAAAGCCACTGTGCTGGTCCCATGGGAAAGGCGAGGTCCAAGTCTGGTCCGTGGTCAGAGGGGTAATGTAAAAGCAGTCCGTAATCACTGAAGCTGGGTGGAGGGCAGGGAGTCAGGCGAAGCCAGGAACAGGTAGGCAAGCAGGGAATCATGGCGGGTCAGGAGCTCAGGCAGGAAAACAGGACAAGTTTCAAGCAGGAACTGGTCAGCAACAATGTTGCTCCTGCAACTTGGGGCTGGGGCTGGCCGGCTTTTATCTGCCCCGAGGCAGAGGGCGGCCCCGATCCTCTGGTGACTCGCCTCTCCTGGCTTGGAGGCGAGCACTCCTCCTGCGGGAACTCAGCTCCCTTCACCTCTCTGCCCTGAGCCTCTGCAGCTCAGGAGAGGCTGGAGGGTTACCGGACCCAGAGGCAACCTCAGCTTCCCCTGACAGGGCTGGGAGTGGAGCACCTGCAGGCAATGGGTCCTCCACCCCATCAGGAGCCAGAGCAGACTCAGCAGATGCTTGCACCTGAGGATCCAGCACAGGTGAGGACCCTTCAGACTCAGGCCCTAGCCCCGGCTCTGCTGGTTCTGGAGGTGGGGAATCCTGTGCAGGCTGGGATCCCCCAGGTTCAGCATCTGAGTCTGAATCCCAAGCCATCACACCCATCTAGGTTGGTGGCCCACCCTGCCTCCTGTGGGTGAGAGTTCCGCAGTTTAACAATGCGCTGCAGGAAGAAGCCCTTTCTTTTATCTCTCCTGAAACTAGTCCAGGGGTGGACCAGGCTCTCAGCTTCCTCCTCCTCCATCTCAGCCTTGCCCTTGAAGAACTTGGCAGGCAGAAGGACGATGGGGACAGAATGAGATTTGTTTTGGGGGGGCTCTGCCTATCGCCAGCTCTGGTGCCCCCTACTGTTGGGGTCCATGTCTTTTGCCCTACCAATCCCACTGGTCCCAGATCCAACGCCCAGCATCTCAAGGTCAGGCTTGGCGATTCCTGGGTTGCCACTGAGATTCATCGTAGGCAGCATTTGAACCAGATGGAGCACAGGTTTGACCTCGGGCCGGTTTACACCTGCTGGAAAAATCCTGATTTTCGATGCAGAAAAGGAATGCTCTATCCCCCTACTCAATGGCAGGGGAGAACTTACAGATCAGCCCACCTGTCATCGTTGGAGGAAGGTGCACTGGCAAGTTCTGGGAGGAAGCGTCCTGAGGAACAACAAGACATCGGCAAACGCAAACACCAGCTTTTGCCTCCCATGCTTATTTTCTAAAGTGTCACTCGGCTATTTGGGGGACCGACAGTATTAGCTAAGACGGATGCTCTGTACAAAGCAATCAGCTAAAATGCCCAGGATCCTTGCCAAAACAAAAACAGGAGCAAACAGGCTGGCGGCAGCCCAGAGGCAGTGTGAACTGAGGTCTTCAACTAGAGGTGCTCCCTGTGAATCGCCACTGGGTTACAGAATCACAGAATCGTGGAGTTGGCAGGGGACCGCAAGGGGTCATCTAGTCCAACCCCCACAAACTTGACATGAGTCAACAGTGTGATGCAGCAGCTCAAAAAGCCAATGCAATTCTGGGCTGCATCAATAGGAGTATAGCATCTAGATCAAGGGAAGTAATAGGACCACTGTATTCCGCTCTGGTCAGACCCCACCTGGAATACTGTGTCCAGTTCTGGGCACCACAGTTCAAGAAGGATACTGACAAGCTGGAACGTGTCCAGAGGAGGGCAACCAAAATGGTCAAAGGCCTGGAAACGATGCCTTATGAGGAACGGCTTAGGGAGCTGGGTATGTTTAGCCTGGAGAAGAGAAGGTTCAGGGGTGATATGATAGCCATGTTCAAATATATAAAAGGCTGTCATATAGAGGAGGGAGAAAGGTTGTTTTCTGCTGCTCCAGAGAAGCGGACACGGAGCAATGGATTCAAACTACAAGAAAGAAGATTCCACCTAAACATTAGGAAGAACTTCCTGACAGTAAGAGCTGTTCGGCAGTGGAATTTGCTGCCAAGGAGTGTGGTGGAGTCTCCTTCTTTGGAGGTCTTTAAGCAGAGGCTTGACAGCCATCTGTCAAGAATGCTTTGATGGTGTTCCTGCTTGGCAGGGGGTTGGACTGGATGGCCCTTGGGGTCTCTTCCAACTCTAGGATTCTATGATTCTATTCTATGATTTTATGAATGCAGGAATCACAGCCAAGGAATCCCTGACAGAGGACAATCCAACTTCTGATTCGGGACCTCCAAGGGAGGAGAGTCCACCAACTTCCGAAGGGAGTCCATTCCACTGTCCAATAGCTCTTAGCCTCAGAAAGTCCTTCCTGATGTCTAGGGCTATCGGTGGCTACTAGCCAGGATGGCTCTGCTCTGTCTCCACAGCTGGAGGCAGCAATGCTTCTGAATACCAGTTGCTGGAAGCCACAGGAGGGGTCCTGTTTGTGGGATTCCCAACAGAGGCATCTGGTTGGCTGCTGTGAGAACAGGATGCTGGACTAGGTGGGCCATTGGCCTGATCCAGCAGGCTCTCCTTATGTTAGTCAGAATCTCCTTTCCTATAATTTGAATCCATTGGTTCAGGTCCTGCCTTCTGGAGCAGCTGAAAATGAGTAATAAATAATAATAATAATAATAATAATAATAATAATAATAATAATATATTATTTGTACCCCGCCCATCTGGCTGGGTTAACCCAGCCACTCTGGGCGGCTTCCAACCAAGATTAGAAATACATTAAAATGTCAGACATTAAAAACTTCCCAATACAGGGCTGCCGTCAGATGTCTTCTAAACATCAGATAGTTGTTTGTCTCTTTGACACCTGATGGGAGGGCGTTCCACAGGGCGGGCGCCACCACCGAGAAGGCCCTCTGCCTGGTTCCCTGTAACCTCGCTTCTCGCAGTGAGGGAACCACCAGAAGACCCTCGGTGCTGGACCTCCGTGTCCGGGCTGAACGATAGGGGTGGAGATGCTCCTTCAGGTCTACTGGGCCGAGGTTTGCTCCATCTTCCATGGGACAGCCCTGGAGATATTTGAAGGTGGCTGCTCTCTGTCTCTTTGAGCTCCTTGGAGAAAAGACAGGGAAAGAAATGCAATAAACACTTAAAATCTTTGGGTCTGCACAGTTAAAATGGATTAAGGGGCTCTTACGCCCTGGTGCAACAAATCCACGTGAAACGCGCACACTCCTGTTTCTGGCTAGGAGGGTGACAGACACAGACACTGAAAAGTATGGGATGAACTAGTGATTAATGGGAAGACAGGCCAACACCCTGAAAGCAATTCAGGATGAAACGTCCCTTGTTGTGTAACTGCCCCGTAAAGAAATCAGAACATCACAAGAACATTGGAGAGACCCACAAGCAGGATTCTAGCACAAGAGCAACTCTGCCCTCCTGTGGTTTCTAGTTTTCTGAAGTATTGGTGCCTGGTAGCCATCGATAGTCCTCTCCTCCTTTATGAATCTGCCCAGTCCTCTTTCAAAGCCACCCAGGTTGGTGGCCATCGCTGCTTCCTGTGGCAGTGAGTTCCATAGTTTAACAAACAGTAAAGAGTGGACACAGTTTGAACACCATGTAAGCTTTGTGCAAGCAAATCAGGATTCTGGAGGAGCCCACTAATGGAAAAAAGCAGGGGGCATATTTTGAGTGGCATGTCAGAGGTCTGTACACTTAATAAACGGAAGTGGATATAAACCTCCTCTCTGACGTGGACACATTTCTCCCTGTTTAACCTGCACTTATCTCTCGAGCCTTTATACAAATAATGTTGGCTCTCTGCCTTTGCAATGGGAACAAAATCTTCTGGCAAATTGAGCAGAAGAAGGAAGGTTTGTGTGTGTGTGCGAGAGAGAGATGGAGGGAGGTGAGATCAGCTTACATCTTTTCTTACTTGATAATAATGAACTGGCATGCATCCTGCCCTCCTTGTCTCCTTCTCACTGCCAGAAAGTAAGATCCAACGCAGCCGACCCCAGCCAGTGTGGCCTAGTGGTTAGAGTGTCAGGACTCGGCTATAGGGCCCTCGTACTTACGGGAATGCCTCTCCTGGTATGCCCCGCAGAGGACCTTAAGGTCCATGAATAACCATAGCTTAGAGGTCCCGGGCCCTAAGGAAGTCAGACTATCCTCCACCAGGGCCAGGGCCTTTTCAGTGATGGCTCCAACCTGGTGGAATGCTCTGTCCCAGGAGACTAGGGCCCTGCAGGACTTGATCTCCTTCCGCAGGGCCTGTAAGACAGAGCTATTCCGCCTGGCCTTTAATTTGAACTCAGCTTGATCTTTTCATAGAATCATAGAATCCTAGAGTTGGAAGAGACCCCAAGGGCCATCCAGTCCAACCCCCTGCCAAGCAGGAAACACCATCAGAGCATTCCTGACAGGTGGCTGTCAAGCCTCTGCTTAAAGACCTCCAAAGAAGGAGACTCCACCACACTCCTTGGCAGCAAATTCCACTGTCAAACAGCTCTTACTGTCAGGAAGTTCTTCCTAATGTTTAGGTGGAATCTTCTTTCTTGTAGTTTGAATCCATTGCTCCGTGTCCGCTTCTCTGGAGCAGCAGAAAACAACCTTTCTCCCTCCTCTATATGACATCCTTTTATATATTGGAACATGGCTATCATATCACCCCTTAACCTTCTCTTCTCCAGGCTAAACATACCCAGCTCCCTAAGCCGTTCCTCATAAAGCATCGTTTCCAGGCCTTTGACCATTTTGGTTGCCCTCCTCTGGACACGTTCCAGCTTGTCAGTATCCTTCTTGAACTGTGGTGCCCAGAACTGGACACAGTATTCCAGGTGGGGTCTGACCAGAGCGGAATACAGTGGTACTATTACTTTTATTTCCCTTCTCTTCCCACTCCCCTTTTTATGAAGATTACCCGCTCTGGGACCCCACAGCTAATTCTCCCCTGGCCTCCTTGCTGGCCCAAGTAGGACTAATTTAACCAGCTGGCCCTGGTGACTATCTAATGTTTATTGGATGGATTTCCCCAATCGATTTTTGAACTTTGGATTTTATTGTTATTCATGCTTTTATACTGTATTTTATGCTGCTTTTATGTTGTATTACAATTAAGTGTTTTAAATCTGTTGTTAGCCTCCCTGAGCCCAGGTTTCTGAACCGGGAAGGGCTGGGTATAAAAACAAATTTATTATTATTATTAATTGATTATACAGCTGCAAATGAAATGTTTTAAGCGTGTTTTAAGTGCATTATACAAATGTGGCACTAGATGGCAATGATGAGCTTAAGGCAATATATATATATATATGGAATAACTGATTGGTTCAAAATTGGGAAAGGAGTACGACTAGGCTGTATACTGTCTCCCTGCTTATTTAACTTATATGCAGAATTCATCATGCGAAAGGCTGGACTGGATGAATCCCAAGCCGGAATTAAGATTGCCGGAAGAAATATCAACAACCTCAGATATGCTGATGATACAACATTGATGGCAGAAAGTGAGGAGGAATTAAATAACCTTTTAATGAGGGTGAAAGAGGAGAGTGCAAAATATGGTCTGAAGCTCAACATCAAAAAAACTAAGATCATGGCCACTGGTCCCATCACCTCCTGGCAAATAGAAGGGGAAGAAATAGAGGCAGTGAGAGATTTTACTTTCTTGGGCTCCATGATCACTGCAGATGGTGACAGCAGTCATGAAATTAAAAGACGCCTGCTTCTTGGGAGAAAAGCAATGACAAACCTAGACAGCATCTTAAAAAGCAGAGACATCACCTTGCCAACAAAGGTCCGTATAGTTAAAGCTATGGTTTTCCCAGTAGTGATGTACGGAAGTGAGAGCTGGACCATAAAGAAGGCTGATCGCCAAAGAATTGATGCTTTTGAATTATGGTGCTGGAGGAGACTCTTGAGAGTCCCATGGACTGCAAGAAGATCAAACCGCTCTATTCTGAAGGAAATCAGCCCTGAGTGCTCACTGGAAGGACAGATCCTGAAGCTGACGCTCCAAGACTTTGGCCACCTCATGAGAAGAGAAGACTCCCTGGAAAAGACCCTGATGTTGGGAAAGATGGAGGGCACAAGGAGAAGGGGACAACAGAGGATGAGATGGTGGGACAGTGTTCTCGAAGCTACCAACATGAGTTTGACCAAACTGCAGGAGGCAGTGGAAGACAGGAGTGCCTGGCGTGCTCTGCTCCATGGGGTCACGAAGAGGCGGAAATGACTAAATGACTATACTACTGCTACTACTCCTGGCAACATACAGTCTTTTGCCCTCACTTCTGGCGGGTTTCAGGTTTGGGGAGGCTGATGTTGCTCAGATTAAGTCCCACTGACTTTGACTCCTGGAAGCTAAGTATGCATAGGATGTAGCTTTAGGGATCTTGATTTTGAGGGGAGCTGATCCCAGAGTGGTTTGCCCTCTATCAACATGCCAGGTAGTATACTCAAAAAACCAGGCATTGTCTCTCAGAGAGAAGGCCATATATCTGAGAGGAATCAATAGCAGCACAGAGCAGGTTGCGCAAGAACTCAGGAAGCTTTCCCCGTCGCCAGGAGCAGTTCATTCACGAAAGCCTGATAGAGACGAACTCTCGACGCTGACTCATGCTGAGTCAAAGAGCAGGAGTCCAGTCTAGCCAGGCATTATCCCCTCCAGTTTCCACCAACCTGGTGCCCTCCGGACATTTCAGACTACAGCTCACATCAGCCCGCTGCCACACAGGCATTAACCACCCCAAACACCTCCCACCAGTGCAGTCTCCCCAGTGCCTCTCCTAGCTCAACTAGTAGAATGTGTGAAAAGGATCTAGGGGACTTAGTGGACCACAAGCTGAACATGAGTCAATGGTGTGATGCAGCAGCAAAAAAAGCTAATGCCATTCAAGGCTGCATCAACAGAAGTCTAGTGTCACAGTCACAGTACTGCTGTATTCTGCCTTGGTCAGACCATGCTTGGAGTCCTGTGTCCAATTCTGGGCATCGCAATTTAAGGATATTGACAAGCTGGAAGGTGTGCAGAGGAGGGCGACCGAGATGATCAAGGGTCTGGAAACTAAGCCTTACAATGAGCACTTGAAGGAGCTGGATAATGTTTAGCCTGGGAAAGAGGCGATGGAGAAGATATACGAGAGCCATCTTCAAATATCTGTCCCATGGAAGAGGGAGCATGCTTGTTTTCTCCTGCTCTGGAGGGTAGGACTTGAACCCGTGGCTTCAAGCTACGAGAAAGGAGTTTCCAACTAAACATCAGAAGAAACCTTCTGAAAGTAAGAGCGGTTCCAAAGTGGAACGGTCTCCTTCAGAAGGTGGTGGACTCTCCTTCCTTGGAGATTTTTAAGCAGAATTTGGATGGGATTCCTTAGCTGTGATTCCTGCATTGCAGGGGGTTGGACTAGATGGCCCCTTGCTGCTCTACAGTTTTATGGCGCTGTGGTCTAAATCACTGAGCCTTGGGCTTGCCATTCAGATGGTCGGTGGTTTGAATCCCTGCGACGGGGTGAGCTCCCGTTGCTCGGTCCCAGCTCCTGCCAACCTAGCAGTTCGAAAGCATGTCAAAGTGCAAGTCGATAAATAGGTACCGCTCCGGCGGGAAGGTAAACGGCGTTTCTGTGCGTTGCTCTGGTTCGCCAGAAGTGGCTTTGTCATGCTGGCCACATGACCCAGAAAAACTGCGGTCAAACATTGGCTCCCTCGGCCAGTAAAACGAGATGAGCCCCGCAACCCCAGAGTCATTCGCAACTGGACTTAACTGTCAAGGGTCCCTTTACCTCTACAAAAGGGACCATTGACTGCACCATGGCCCCTCGCTGTGATCTTGGGTGGTGGATAAATGGTGCCTTTTATTTCCAACACACACACACACACACACACACACACACACACACACACACACAGAGCTTTTCTCTACTCCCGCAGAACTGCAGGCCTGTTGGCAAGGTGCAAAACCTGGCCTCTTTCTCTGCAGGCTGCCCAGCAGCTAAAACTGAGCAACTCACATCATTTATACTTCCATTGATAAGTCAGCCCATCTCTCAAAAACTCCTTGCCAGAGTCCCAGTCCTCTCGCTTTTGCCAGCAGCGATCGATAGTCATAAAGTTTCTGTCCGGGTGCCATCTGTTCTTTGGCTACAGGTTTTCAGTTTGGAAAAATCTAGATGCTTAGGAAGGAACAAGTGTTTGGGATGGAAGAGGAAGGAAGAGGACGGAAAGCTCCACTGAGGTGGGGAGGGGTCAGCCTGGAGGCCCAGTGGATCTAAATGGGGAAGGGGTCCAGAATGCCTATAACAGCCTTACTCATTTTTATTTTTATTTTAAGAAAAGAAATAAGAGGACAAGGAATGAACTATATCACCAGGTTCCCCTGCATATCCACACCAGCCCGTGGGCAGCCGTCTGCTGCCATCTTCTGGACACATCGAGGTATTGAGGCTTAAAGGAAAGGTCAACACAGACATCCAGCCAATTCACAAAAAGAGCTCAGGGCGGATGAGTCCTTTTCATTCACAGCAAAGCGGCCCAGCACTGCAGTGCTTTCAGCCTTGCAACTAGCAAGCACAGAGCTTGCATTCTGCAAGTCCTGGCCCAATAGTTCGAGTGCGAGTCCTGCGTTGCAGCGGGTTGGGATAGATGACCCCCCGGGGCCCTTGGCAACCCTGTGACTCTCTGATTCTAAGTGAGCTGTGGTTGGAGGGGAATTTCAGCCTGATGTAGCCGTGCCCACAGACCACCCTCTTACGTCTATGTCCCTTGGTTGCTGCTGCTGCTGCTGCTGCTGTTCTTAAAAAAGCCCTACTAGTTATATGCTGGGAACCTTTCACGATGTATATTCAGAAACAAAATAAAAAATAAAAAAATTCCTTCCGGTAGCACCTTAGAGACCAACTAAGTTTGTTATTGGTATGAGCTTTCGTGTGCATGCACAATTCTTCAGATACACTTGCAGGATTTGAACATTTTTTAAAAAGGAATTGAGGATCTTTCCCTTGTTTGTCCCCATCTTTTGGAATTTGGGGCTATACTGTCTCTGAACATGCAGGTTCTCTAAAGCATCCTTAAAGGTAAAGGGACCCCTGACCATTAGGTCCAGTCGTGTCCGACTCTGGAGTTGCGGCGCTCATCTCGCATTATTGGGCGAGGGAGCCAGTGTACAGCTTCCGGGTCATGTGGCCAGCAGGACTAAGCCGCTTCTTGCGAACCAGAGCAGCGCATGGAAACGCCGTTTACCTTCCCGCCGGAGCGGTACCTATTGATCTACTTGCACTTTGACGTGCTTTTGAACTGCTAGGTTGGCAGGAGCTGGGACTGAGCAACGGGAGCTCACCCCTTCACGGGGATTCGAACCGCCGACCTTCTGATCGGCAAGCCCTAGGCTCTGTGGTTTAACCCACAGCGCCGCCAGCGTCCTGATTAAGACAGTTACAATCAATTAATATAAACAGAAAATATAAATATGAGGGGGAAACGTTAAGAAAATGTTAATAAGGTATAATCTTAATTTCAATATATAAGGTATATAAAATTATAGGCAGAAGAAATGAATATGTGATAAAGCAGAAAGGGAAGTTGGGGGAAGTTGAAGGGGGGGTTATTATTTAGTATTAAATATGTTAAACTTTGTTGGAAAACTTCAATAAAAACATTTTTTTAAAAAAAGCCCTGCTAGTTATATGCAAAATTATGCATGCAATGCAAATAAACGACTCGAGCCTCATTCTCTACTGTATTTCAGCAGCATAAATTATAATTATTAATAGCTAAGTATTTTTATACGTGTAGATATGTATATATATATATGCTATACTGTATGTATCTGTTTATGTGCTGGTTGCTTTAGGAACCCGGGAGTGCAGATGCACGTAAAATTATCTATACAGTAGTGTCTATAAATGTATATAATATGTGCAAATGGTTCCTATTGCTACATGCCGCCCCAAATCTCTAAGTGGTGAGAGACCCCGGGGGCTCCAGGCCCTTACTGAGATTTCAGTTTCCTTGGAATGAAACTTGATGGAAACTGTGGACTTTAGGATATCTGGTTTTATTTGCACATATGTAGAACCTGAGCATGATAATTTTTTTGGGGGGGGGCAGCCTCACAGGACAAACACCCCAGCAGATCTTGCTTCCCCTTTTAGAACCTTTTCTCTAAACCGAAAAGTCCCAAATGCTGCAAGCGTTCCTCCATCCCCTTAGAGGGTTTCCCCTAGAGCAGTGTTTCTCAACCCTGTGCCTCCAGATGTTTTTGGCCTACAACTCCCATCATCCCTGACCACTGGTCTTGCTAGCGAGGGATGATGGGAGTTGTAGGCCAAAAACATCTGGAGGCACACTGGTTGGGAAACACTGCCCTAGAGGACACTCTGTCCAGATCAGCCGCTGGCCACCCTAGAGGCAGGTGAGCCCTGTGTTTGGGGCAGGCCAAAGTTATCTGTTTATTTCACATTCTTTTAGAATAGAATAGAATAGAATAGAATAGAATAGAATAGAATATATTTTATTGCCATTGTCCCCTTCGGGGACAACGAAATTACTTGGCTGCTCCATCCACCCAGATAGATTTTAGGCCACTAATCATGAAAATACTCAAGTGGTGTAAAAAAAATACAAATAAATGCATTACATAAACAGTAGCATCTATGCTTTAGTATGGCGGCACCTAGACTGTGGAACTCCCTGCCTCTTGATATCAGGCAGGTGCCTTCATTGGACACTTTCCCCTGTCTGCTAAAAACATTTTTGTTTAGACCAGAATTCCCAGATATCTTGGAACACTGATGTGTTTTAAATTCATTTCTGGGACTGGATCAATGGCTCACAGAGCTGCTTCCCTGCCTTCAATTCATTTCTGGTTAATTTTTTAAAAAAATGTTAAAAGTTTTATACCTCTAAGTTTTTTTAAAAAAATTGCAAGTGGTATATAAATTTGATGAAATAAACAAAATATCAGAAACGTGGTTTTTTTTAAACAAACAAACCGAAAAACCCCACACAACCACCACCAACTGATTTTGGATGTGTTCAAAATGCCAATGGCGTAAAATGCATGTTTACAGCAATAGCTCTGTCAATAGAGCACGAGGCTCTTAATTTCAGGAACGTGGGAACAAGCCCCACGTTGGCCCAAATATTCCTGTATCGCAGGGGGTTGGACTAGATGACCCTCTGTCACTCCACTGCTGCTTGCCTGGGCAGGTTGCCAACTTCACCATAGGGAAGACCTGGAGTGCTCTTGTGCCTTTAACAGAAGCAGAGGTGTAGGAAGGTCAGGTGGTACCCGGTGTAGAAAATTTCTTGTGACCCCCTCCATTGATTTTATTATTATTATTATTTTATTTTTTTACCTGCAAAAATGGTTTTACATTATTTCATATTTTCTTACAAAGAAATAATAACAAGTAATAATAATAAAAAAAACTTTTATTTATATCCCGCCCTCCCTGGCCAAAGTCAGGCTCAGGGTGGCTAACATCAGATACATAACATTGATATAAAATCAAACAATAATTAAATTACCTCCTAAAAACATGTCAAAATCAAATTAAAGTGTAATTAGATGGCTTTCCGCAGGGTTAGGGTTGGGAACAGTAAGTGCTCCACTGAATTGAAATTTCAGCCTTCACAACATAGGAAAACGGCCAAGTCAACAGCTATTTTCGTGGAGGGGGGTCAAGATATTAACTGATATGCATGAAATTTCATATATAGCTATATAATCCCTAGTGTAGTAAAATAAGACCTTTGGAGCAGATATTTTCAAAAAAGAAAAGTTTTTTATGAACCGCCCTAGTAGGGCAGTAATTGCTCCTTGATAATTTGTCACCCCCTCCATGATGGAACCTGGGGCGGACCGCCCCCTTCGCCCCCCTTCCTAGGCCCCTGACAGAAGCCTATTGCTCAGGAATGGGCAGCTGAAGTTTGCTGCTACCTTTACCTCCCAAGGGTGCATGCTGGCTGTTTAGCCATAATAGCAAACAAACAAACATGCCATCAACGGGCTCAGCTACCGATCATGAAAACTAAAGTTGGCAATCCTGTTCCTTCGCACTCGGAATGTGCCTGTGGCCTGTGAACTCTGCTACGACTGACTTTTGCAAACCCTCCCATCATTTGCATGCAATTCTCCCTTAAACCTTGGTAAGAACAGCGAACGCTCCAGCTTCCCCGTCGGGCGGCCGGGAGAGGTTTATTCCTGGCATGACACCTTCGCACACATTTACAAAGTTGTGGGCCGGGCGCATGGGGGGGGAGCGCCACGCTCTTTTTGCAAGCCGTGTGCTGATGTGGCAACAGAAAGACGCTTTGTGCATGCTCAGAGGCGCTCCTTCACACTTTCCAAGTTTAATTTCTGGCAACCCGAGAAATAGGGCTCCGGCAAGGTGGGAGGGATATTTGGGCTGTTTTCCTTTTTATTGTGCATTTTGTGTTTTTATATTGCTTTATATGTCGTGAACCGCCCAAAATGTAATTAATTAAATTTATATTCCGCCCTATACCCGCAAATCTCATTAATTAATCAAATCAAATCTTTATAACGGTCATAGACCAGCATTTAAAATCTGAAAAGTGCTTTACAGAGCTAAAGGAGATGCAGAATGAATATAGCAGTCTAAAAATTTGAAAGGGGCTAAAAATATCCAAGAGGAGGGTCCAGCTTGCATTTTCCCAGCTTCTGCCCAAGGTCTTCATTCCATTCCCGAACAGAAGAGCTGCAACCCACAGCCCAACACCAAGTTCAATACTCTGGGGAGGTCAGGGACTGAGCAAGAGATCTTCTACGTACAAAGCCACTGAGCAGTGTCTCCTCCAAAGTAAATGGGGATGTGGAGCCAGAACTGTTTGACCTCCACTGTGCTTTGGAGCTTTCTGCATCAAATCACATACAGATTGATTAATCCATTCATAATTGCAAAAGCATATGCTTGCTTAGAAGATCTGCAGAAACCCCATGCCGCCACCCCCGTTTTTAACTTCTTCGGCTCAGGGCGTTGCCGTTCCTTCACACAGAGCTGCACCTTGCAAACCAAACAGGTGCAAACTGACCCGGGGTTCCACCCTCTCCCAACCCAGGTGCCAATGAGGGCTTCCTTCCGCACCTGTGTGGCCTCGATAACAAAGGGAGCAGATCCAGCCCTCCTCCCCTGACACCTGCCTACGTGGGAACACCTTGGCCAGCCTCCCCGGCTCTTTGCACTTCCTTATCAGGCTTCTCTGACCCGGCAGGGCAGTTTGGGCAGGTAACCTGAGCCTTTCTCCTGCTGTGGATTCGCGCAGAGAAGTTGCTGTGCACCTGATGCAGGTAAGGGCAGCTGGGGGTCTCTTCCCCTTGCAGTTACTGCATAAAAGTTTCTCCTTTGGAAAGGTGAAGCTGTCATGGTGCTGTCAGGAGAAGAGGCGTGTGGATTTGGGGGGGGGGGAGAGATTGAGAGAGAAAGAGAGATTGCAATTCTATCCCACGTTTTTTTCTCCAAGGAGCCGCAGTCGGCATACATTGTTCTCTTCCTCCTACGACAACAACAACCCTGTGAGGTAGGTTAGGCTGAGAATGAGGAGCTGACCCAACGTTACACCCAATGAGCTTTGTGGCCGAGTGGGAATTTGAACCCTGTTCTCCCACATCTTCGTTTGACACTCTCCTTCTTCTTTGGCGATCCCTCGTAGCCGAATAAGATTGTCTTCCATGAACACGCTTTTAACAAGGAGTCCGTAAGTGTCTGTGGAGGCCAATTCTGGACCCACACATCCTTCCACAGTGGGTTTCCGGACGGGAGTTGTTCTCACAATGGGAGTTGATCACGGTGCAAATTTGCCAAGTGTGCCTTCCTCTTAGCACGTTTCTCCCTTGCGTCCTGAGTTCGAGTGTCTTCAAAGCCCAGGACACCTTTGGTAAAGGCTGTTCTCCAATTGGAGCACTCGCAGGCCAGTGTTTCCCAGCTGTCGGTGTTTATACTACATTTTTTAAAGATTTGCCTTGAGACAGCCTTTAAACCTCTTTTGTTGACCACCAGCATTACGCTTTCCATTTTTAAGTTTGGAATAGAGTAGTTGCTTTGGAAGACGATCATCAGGCATCCGCAGAACATGACCAGTCCAATGAAGTTGATGTTGAAGAATCATTGCTTCAAAACTGGTGATCTTTGCTTCTTCCAGTACACTGGCATTAGTTCGCCTGTCTTCCCAAGTGAGGTGTAACCATTGCACTGCACTGTCTCTGCACTGAGAGATGGTGTGTGTGTGTGTGTGTGTCTTTGGGGCACTGCAGATTTTCCTCCAAGTCCGAAACAGATGATTGCTGAGCAGGCCTCCACACTTGACACTCTTAATCCATGCCCAAATATCGTGCATGTGTTCTCTCTCTCCCCTCCCCATTTATTCATAACTGAATTACCGTATATACTCGAGTATAAGCCGACCCGAATATAAGCCGAGGCACTCAATTTTACCACAAAAAACCTGGGAAAGCTTCATAGGAGCCACTGCCTGCCTCACTCGAGTATAAGCCGAGGGCGGCTTTTTCAGCACAAAAAATGTGCTGAAAAACTAGGCTTATACTTGAGTATATAGGGTATCTCATTTGAGCTTCACAACCAACCTGTGAGGTAGTTTAATCTGTGAGGAAGCAGATTAAGCAAGGAAGTGATGTAAAATTTGTCTAGTGAGCTGTGCCGCTCCGTTAGGGAGAATCCCAAAGTCACAGCGGAGCCACAGCTTCCTTGAGATCAGCAAAAAATCTCAGGTGAGCATTGGGGTTCCTTGAGGTTGGGTATTAAAGGAAACAAAATGGCATTTTAAGGTGGCGTGTGGGAGGGAGGGCAGAAAAACCTGAGGACGGTGGAAAGGTCCGGCGCTTGCAGCCAACCTAAAGTGGGTCCAGGCAGACTTAGATTGTGCAAAACAAATTCCAGGTTAGGCCGAGGGCTCTTGGGAGAAAAAGCCAACTGTGCTGTCAACACAAGGATTTCCACCAGGGTAGTGGAAATTTCTTGCTTCTCCTGGCCTTGCATGTGGGGGGCTTAGAGGGAGACCAAGAGCAGATATGGGGTGTGTGGGCGTCTCTTGTTCCACAATGCAAGAACTCGGAGATATCTAATAATTCATTGAAATACTTCTTCATGACGTTGTAGAATCGTAGAGTTGGGTCATCCAACCCAACCCCCTGTCAATGCAGGAATAAGTGCATAGTTAACCTGTGGAACTCCCTCCCACAGGAGGCAGCGATGGCCACCACCTTGGATAGCTTTAAGGGAGGGTTTGACCAATTCACGGTGGAGGAGAGGGCTGCCGATGGCTACGGTTGCAGCGATGCTTCTGAATACCAGGTGTCGGAAACCGCAGGAGGGGAGAGTTGCTCTCATACTCGGATTCTGCTTGCAGGTTTCCCACTGAGGCACCTGGCTGGCCATTGTGAGAACAGGATGCTGGACTAGAATCATAGAATCATAGAGTTGGAAGAGACCCCAAGGGCCATCCAGTCCAACCCCCTGTCAAGCAGGAAACACCATCAAAGCATTCCTGACAGGTGGCTGTCAAGCCTCTGCTTAAAGACCTCCAAAGAAGGAGACTCCACCACACTCCTTGGCAGCAAATTCCACTGTCAAACAGCTCTTATTGTCAAGAAATTCTTCCTAATGTTTAGGTGGAATCTTCTTTCTTGTACAGTAGTTTGAATCCATTGATTGCTCCGTGTCCGCTTCTCTGGAGCAGCAGAAAACAACCTTTCTCCCTCCTCTATATGACATCCTTTAATATATTTGAACATGGCTATCATATCACCCCTTAACCTTCTCTTCTCCAGGCTAAACATACCCAGCTCCCTAAGCCGTTCCTCATAAGGCATCGTTTCCAGATGGACTAGATGGGCCATTGGCCTGATCCAGCAAACTCTCATTCTGTCCTTACATTTTCCGGATGCAAAATGGCGGAGGGGGGGAAACAATCCCAGTGTATGTATCAAGCTACAATTCTGGAACTGGTGAGATGGGGACGCAGGCCATGCGATCCAAATTGCCTCCTCTTCTCTTCTGAGCTCTTTTCCCTTCCACCAGCCGGCCGGCCGCTGGCCTCCTGCAGAGCTCAGCCTTGCCAAGCTCTGGGACATTGAATATTAGCTAATGGCAGTGGGACGACTCTCCCTCCCAAGGCAATATTGTTAAGTGTTTCCCCTCCGGGGTCCCAGCCAGTGCCAGGAGAGCCTGCAGGCAGAGGTCACTCTGACTTTGCAGCAAGAGCCCACAAAGCGATGCCAGGGAGATGCTGAGATGCTTTGCAAGGGAAGGAGGGCTGTTGGCTGAAGGTGAACTCCATGAGGATGCGGAGAATGGCAGGTGGGGTTGCTGTGGGTCTGATGGGGAGCAATGGAGGGGCGCCATCTATGGAGGGGTCCAAATAAATGGCCCAGGTCTCATTATGTGCCTCACAGAGATGTTGCTCAAGGCCTGGTTTAGCTTGCTCCAAGGAGTGGCCTCAGGCCCAGGATGCGAATCTGCGAAATGGGTATAATGAAGGCGGAAGGGGCTGGAGTTGAGGCTGGGCACCAGAACACGCTTTTGATACCAGGACTCTGCTAGGGGGAGGAAAGCAATAGGAAAGGTGACAGTGCCTCTGAGCAGGTGCAGAGTACCTTGCCAGGTGAGCAGAGAGGGCTCAATTGAACAGAAGAGATACTGAGATGGAAGGTCATTCTGTGTTCCTGCTCAGGGATGGGTCATCTACACAACGGAAAATATTTGCTGTGGCTCTTAAATAAATAAATGCACGAATTGCCTTGGACATGTGTCTCGAGGTGATTTGCAAACATACCATAAAAAGAACTATACTAGTTTTCAAAACTGTAAAACAACAACCACTAGAAATCGGTGACCAGTTGGAAAACCTTTTTTTTGGGGGGGGGGAATGTATTCTAATTCTTTCTAGAAAGCACAGATAGAAAAGAAAGCCCTTCTTCATGCAGCGCATAGGGGAAACTATGGAACTCCCTCCTGCAGGAGAAGAAGAAGAAGAAGAAGAGAAGAAGAAGAGAAGAAGAGTTTGGATTTGATATCCCGCTTTATCACTACCTGAAGGAGTCTCAAAGCGGCTCACATTCTACTTTCCCTTCCTCCCCCACAACAAACACTCTGTGAGGTGAGTGGGGCTGAGAGACATCAGAGAAGTGGGACTAGCCCAAGGTCACTCAGCAGCTGCATGTGGAGGAGTGGAGACGTCAACCCGGTTCCCCAGATTACGAGTCTACTGCTCTTAACCACTACACCACACTGGCTCTCGAGGCAGAGATGGCCATGAACCTAGATTATTTTAAAAGAGGTTTAGACAAATTCATGGAGGAGGAGGAGGAGGAGGAGGAGGAGGAGGAGATGCTTGAAGGCTCCTAGGCAGGATAGCTCTGCTTTGCCTCCATGGCTGTAGGCGGCATTGATCCTGAATGCTAGGTGCTGGAAACCACAGGAGGGGAGATGGTTCTTGTGCTCAGATCCTGCTTGTGGGTTTCCTAACAGAGGCATCTGGTCATCCCCTGTGAGAACAGGATGCTAGACTAGATGGGCTCCTGGCCTGATCCAGCAAACTCTCCTTATGCCTTTATGGCAGTGTTTCCCAACCTAATCTAGGCAACGGCACACTTGTTTCATTAAAAAAATCTCGCGGCACACCGCTCCTCCCCCACCCGGCTGCGCCGGGTCTCCTGACCCAGAGTTACCTCTGGGATCAGCTGTAGCGCGGCGTCCTTTCTCCCGCCCATCAGCTGGGGCACCAGGTCGGCATTCTCCCGCGAGGCTTCTGTTGCTGCTGCTGCTGCAGCACCAAGGGAGCAGCGCCGCCCTGGCTTCCACTTCGCCGCCGGGATCCAGCATTGCCGCCGCCACGGTCCTGTGCAGCGCGGGGCTGCAGGGCACCCTGGGCTCTGATTCTCGCGCGAGGCTTCCGGTCGGGATTCTCGCACGAGGCTTCCGGTCGGGATTCTCGCGCGAGGCTGCTGTTGCTGCTGCTGCTGCAGCAGCCAAGGGAGCAACGCCGCCCTGGCTTCCGCTTCGCCGCTGGGCTCCAGCAGCGCCGCCGCCACGGTCCTGTGCAGCCCTGGGCTGCAGGTCCCTTTTTCCGCGGCACATCAGCCGGTGTCTCGCGGCACACTAGTGTGCCGCGGCACACCGGTTAGGAAACGCTGCTTTATGGTGCCTGTGTGTTGTATCTCAACGTGGACCCTGTTCCCCCAGACAGAGGAGGCCACACTGAGAGCCTTGCTCCGACTTCCTGTAGAGCAAGTTTCTGATTTTCCTGGGACTTAGAAGAGAAACTCTCCTGCAGAATGCAGTGACCTACTGGGTATTTAGGTGGTTTCTCGTGCCGCCTGGTCCTCAGCCGTACAGGGCCTTATATCCTAGTACCAAAACCGTGGAACCGAACCCGTCTGCGAAGAGCTTGTCATGATCGTGGACACCTGAAATGCTAAGTTTGCCTTGGCTCTCCCCAAACAGCCTTGTTTACCCAGGAAGGCGATCGCTGAGTCAATTCTTAGGTCCACACCCCTGATAGCTATTTCAGGTCACTGAATTTGTCAGCAGAGAGTGGCCAGCCCCACCCATCTCTGGGTGCCTAGCTGTGTTCTCAGGTATGGTCCGTGGCAGGATGGGATACCTTGTGATTGCATGAAGTCACCTTGCTCTAAGCCAGTCCATTGACCCATCTAGCCCAATATTGCCTGCACTGGCTGGCAGAAGCTCAGGGGTCCCCAGCAGAGAAAGGTAATTCGCAACATCTGGTGCCTGCGAGACTTTTAAGTGGAGATGCTGGGGATTTGAACCTTCTGGATACAAAGTAGATGGATCTCTGGGAAACGGCCTGGACCGACTTGCTAAACCAGGTGAAGGGAGTCGATGGGTCTCAAACCGTTGGAGAATTAGGGGCTTCCCCTGCAAGTGAAGACAGACTGCAGAGGATTGAGCGGATGAGACCAAGAGCGGCTAACAGATTGAGGTTGAATCCTGACAAGACAGAAGTACTGTTTTGGGGGGACAGGGGACGGGCAGGTGTGGGGGACTCCCTGGTCCCGAATGGGGTAACTATGCCCCTAAAGGACCAGGTGTGTAGCCTGGGAGTCATTTTGGACTCACAGCTGCCCATGGAGGCGCAGGTCAATTCTGTGTCCAGGGTGGCTGTCTACCAGCTCCATCTGGTACGCAGGATGAGACCCTCCCTGCCCGCAGACTGTCTCGCCAGAGTGGTGCATGCTCTGGTTATCTCCCGCTTGGACTACTGCAATGCGCTCTACATGGGGCTACCTTTGAAGGTGACCTGGAAACTGCAATTAATCCAGAATGCGGCAGCTAGACTGGGGACTGGGAGTGGCTGCCGGGACCACATAACACCGGTCCTGAGAGATCTACATTGGCTCCCAGTACATTTCCAAGCACAATTCAAAGTGTTGGTGCTGACCTTTAAAGCCCTAAATGGCCTCGGTCCTGTATACCCGAAGGAGCGTCTCCACCCCCATCGTTCTGCCCAGACACTGAGGTCCAGCGCCGAGGGCCTTCTGGTGGTTCCCTCACTGCGAGAAGCAAAGCTACAGGGAACCAGGCAGAGGGCCTTCTCGGTAGTGGCGCCCGCCCTGTGGAACGCCCTCCCATCAGAGGTCAAAGCAATAAACAGCTATCTGACATTTAGAAAATACCTGAAGGCAGCCCTGTTTAGGGAAGTTTTTAATCTGTGATATTTTAATGTATTTTGATATTTGTTGGAAGCCGCCAATGGAGCAATGGATTCAAACTACAAGAAATAAGATTCCACCTAAACATTAGGAAGAACTTCCTGACAGTAAGAGCTGTTTGACAGTGGAATTTGCTGCCAAGGAGTGTGGTGGAGTCTCCTTCTTTGGAGGTCTTTAAGCAGAGGCTTGACAGCCACCTGTCAGGAATGCTCTGATGGTGTTTCCTGCTTGGCAGGGGGTTGGACTGGATGGCCCTTGCGGTCTCTTCCAACTCTAGGATTCTATGATTCTATGAAACACAGACCACTGAATACATAACACATGCCTGCTTCCTTGCGGAACATCTTCAGGAAAAGAAAAGGCTCAGGAGTAAACCCTACACGAATCCGGAATGGAGTCCCTAAGGTGGTTGAATAGCACCTTGTACACCTCCTTCCGGCAACTCCTGCAGCCAAGCTGGTGCCAAACGTCTTGCTCTGCTTTCTTTTGGACCCCATCAGCAAGGGGGGGGGTCTTGTCGTCTGGGCAGCCCAGGACCTCCACACGCACTGCCCAGGATTGCACCCTGGGGAGGTAACTTGGGTGCTGCTAACACGGCGGTTTAGCTTCACCCTCGGAGGTGCACTCCATTGTATTTTGAGACCGACGGAGGCCAACAACCACGGTAGACAATTAAGTGCTTGGTCACGTAAAGAAGGTGGCTGGGATGAAGTAGCTGTGGCTTCCTGCCAGCTGCAACGACTCTGTTTGAAAGACTCCCCTGTTAGAAGGTTTGTCTTGGCCCTGAGCACCTGCACAGAAGACTCAGCAGGTAAACACTCACCTGGTGGCAGAGGGAAGCAATAACTTTAGCCTATGCATTGGGTGTCTGCTGTGTGTATTTAATCCATTTGCTGTTATTTTCTGCACTGTTTTTTATATCTCGCCTTGAGACATGCATGTGTAAAGTGTAAAGCAGGGGTCAGCAAACGTTTTCTGCAGGGGGCCGGTCCACTGTCCCTCGGACCTTGGGGGGGCAGACTATATTTTGGAAAAAATAATAATGAACAAATTCCTATGCCGCACAAATAACCCAGAGATGCATTTTAAATACAGTCGTACCTCGTGTGACGAACGCTGCGTGTTGCGTTCGTCACGGGTTATGAACACGCCGAACCCGGAAGTACCAGAATGGGTTACTTCCGGGTTCAGCAGTTCATGCATGCGCAGACCCGCAAAATGACGTCACGCGCATGCGCAGAAGCACCGAATTGCGTCGCGCACATGCGCAGACGCGCCGCTTCATGATGCGTTCTGCTCATGATGCGAACGGGGCTCCAGAATAGATCCCGTTTGCATCCAGAGGTACCACTGTAAAAGCACACATTCTACTCATGTAAAAACACCAGGCAGGCCCCACAAATAACCTAGAGATGCATTTTAAATAAAAGGGCACATTCTACTCATGTAAAAACACACTGATTCCCGGACCGTCCGCGGGCCGGATTGGGAAGGCGATTGGGCTGGATCCGGCCCCCGGGCCTTAGTTTGCCTTGTTGTTGTTGTTCAGTCGTTCAGTCGTGTCCGACTCTTCGTGACCCCATGGACCAGAGCACGCCAGGCACGCCTATCCTTCACTGCCTCTCGCAGTTTGGCCAAACTCATGTTAGTAGCTTCGAGAACACTGTCCAACCATCTCATCTTCTGTCGTCCCCTTCTCCTTGTGCCCTCAATCTTTCCCAACATCAGGGTCTTTTCTAGGGAGTCTTCTCTTCTCATGAGGTGGCCAAAGTACTGGAGCCTCAACTTCAGGATCTGTCCTTCCAGTGAGCACTCAGGGCTGATTTCTTTAAGAATGGATAGGTTTGATCTTCTTGCAGTCCATGGGACTCTCAAGAGTCTCCTCCAGCACCATAATTCAAAAGCATCAATTCTTCGGCAATCAGCCTTCTTTATGGTCCAGCTCTCACTTCCGTACATTACTACTGGGAAAACCATAGCTTTAACTATACGGACCTTTGTTGGCAAGGTGATGTCTCTGCTTTTTAAGATGCTGTCTAGGTTTGTCATTGCTTTTCTCCCAAGAAGCAGGCGTCTTTTAATTTCATGACTGCTGTCACCATCTGCAGTGATCATGGAGCCCAAGAAAGTAAAATCTCTCACTGCCTCTATTTCTTCCCCTTCTGTTTGCCAGGAGGTGATGGGACCAGTGGCCATGATCTTAGTTTTTTTGATGTTGAGCTTCAGACCATATTTTGCGCTCTCCTCTTTCACCCTCATTAAAAGGTTCTTTAATTCCTCCTCACTTTCTGCCATCAAGGTTGTATCATCAGCATATCTGAGGTTGTTGATATTTCTTCCGGCAATCTTAATTCCGGTTTGGGCTTCATCCAGTCCAGCCTTTCGCATGATGAATTCTGCATATAAATTAAATAAGCAGGGAGACAATATACAGCCTTGTCGTACTCCTTTCCCAATTTTGAACCAATCAGTTATTCCATATCCAGTTCTAACTGTAGCTTCTTGTCCCACATAGAGATTTCTCAGGAGATGGATAAGGTGATCAGGCACTCCCATTTCTTTAAGAACTTGCCATAGTTTGCTGTGGTCGACACAGTCAAAAGCTTTTGCGTAGTCAATGAAGCAGAAGTAAATGTTTTTCTGGAACTCTCTAGCTTTCTCCATAATCCAGCGTATGTTTGCAATTTGATCTCTGGTTCCTCTGCCCCTTCGAAATCCAGCTTGCATTTCTGGGAGTTCTCGGTCCACATACTGCTTAAGCCTGCCTTGTAGAATTTTTAGCAAAACCTTGCTAGCGTGTGAAATGAGCGCAATTGTGCGGTAGTTGGAGCATTCTTTGGCACTGCCAAAGTTTGCCTACCCCTGGTGTAAAGATTTCCAAGAGCTTCAATCCTCCAAAAACATTAAAAATATTTTTTTAAAAACCCCAATAAACATTGAAAGGGCACCAGCCCTTTCATTAAAAGCAGTCAGTTTCCCAAAGCCGGTTGCTATAAGCACAAGAAGGAGGAAGCCAATCTCATTTCACTAGGAAGGGAGTTCCAAAGTTGTCTGGGAGCAGCCGCCACCTGCGTCCCCACCAAGCATGCCTGTGAGGGGGGTGGCGTTGAGAGAAGGGCATCCCCTAAAGGATTTCACAGCCTGGGCACACAGGGGCGGAGTAAGGGCGGGGCGATGGGGGGCGGGCCGCCCCGGGTTCCAGCCTTTAGGGGGCAACACTCTGGACGCCCCCCTGCGACTCCCAAAAACCCCTCTTGCTGCCGCGGCTGGCTTCGCTTCCTCGCTCGGCCGCCGCACGGTTTTTTCCTCCCTTCTTTTCTGTGTCCTGGTTCGGCGGAGCCACGGTGGCGAGGGGCGGGCCAGCGAGGCGTTGCGCTTGTGGCTGGAGTGACGCCCCTCGCTGACCCACCCCCACGGCTCTGCCCAACCAGGGGACAGAAGGAAGGGAGGGAAAAAATGTGTGGCGGCCAATCGAGGGAGCGAAGCCAGCCGCGGCGGCAAGAGAGGTTTCTGCCAGGCGGTGGGTGCATCTGTTAGAGACACAGGCAGGGAAAGGGCAAGTCGCTGTGTTAACCCTTTGGGTGCCTCTGCTTGCCTCGAAGGCGTCCGGAATGTCAGGCGGTGGAAACTACCAAGAGTTCAAAACGGTGGAGATGCAGCAGCAACAGGAGCTGGAAGAGAAGAGCAAGGGAAATCCCGGTGCTGGAACCGCGCAGGAACCGGATTCGGGATCCTTTCCGACGTCTGCTCCCAAGACCATGCTGTACCCGCGCCCTCACGCCGACCCCTACGATTCAAGGAAGTACTTCGCCACAAGGGTGAGTCGACCCTTTTAATTTCTGGGAGGGGTTGCGGGGCCTGCAAGAAAAGGCACGGAATGGAATCGTCGAGTGGGAAGGGACCCCGAGGGTCATCTATTCCAACCCTCTGCAATGCAGGAAAGAGCCCTCCGGTTCAGAGGTGGGCCACCTTCCCTGTTGCATGATCTCCTTTTTTCCCAGGGGGGTGGGTGGGGTAGGCGGGTTAACAATCTACCCGTGATCCACTGTGTGTAGAATTTCAAAGCCAGGGCACAGACCTGAGATCTTTGCTATGCAGTTAAGATAGGGGTGAGGAACAATTTTTTTTTAAGCTAGGAGGATAGGAAGCTTCCTTATAGTGAGTCAGCATGGACAATACTGAGCTGTTTTTTTTAGTTTTTTAACTTGCAATTGTTGTAACCCACCTTGGGGCCTGCCATCAGTCAGGGTTTCTGCTTAATGCACATAGACCAGCCAATGCCTGTTATTTCCCTGCACATGATTCCTTCTCTCCTGTGATCTCCTCTTTCATTTTGCTCTTCAGCCTGGAGCCTTTGACCAAGCCATGGATGACCTCAGGGCCCATGTGACAGTGAACATGGGGGAAACGGCCCACAGCTTCTGGCTTCTGGCTGAGTAAGCCCTTCTTCCTTATTTATTTTTATTTACCGGTATTTGAAGTGTCTGTGCCCCGTTCTTCAGCCGAAAAAGCTTCCAGAGTGACTTATGCACAATCAAAACATGATAGCAAGCTCGCAATCTAAAAGGACACAGCACACAAGGAGAAAGGGATGGGGAGGGAAGAGGAAGGTAACAGGTTGAAATTGATCCCATGCAACCTGATTAGGCAGCGCTCTGACATTCCCCCACCCTGGTCCTGCTAACGGGGCGGAGTTTACCTCCTTCCAAATCTGAGTGACTTTGTCTGCAAAAAACTTTGCAAAAGCATTGCAGGAGATCTTGGGGTCCCTACCAAGCCCCGGTGATGAAGGTGGTTCCGATAGATTGCGAACCACCTGAAAGAGTCTCCTGCTGCTGTTTTCTGCAGATGCAATAGAAACGGCGAAGAAGGTCCTCTTCGCCGTTGCCATTGCCACTTGGTAGGCTCGAAGTTGAGCTCTAGCCTGTGTCCGGTCTGATTCAGAATGAGTTTTCCGACACCGGCGCTCTAGCCGTCTCAGCGATTGTTTCATTGACCTCAGATCCGTAAAAAACCACGGGGCTGTCCAGGTTCCATGCAATTGGAGAGGGCGCTTCGGAGCCACACAGTCAATAGCCCTGGTTAACTCCACATTCCAGCGGGCCACCAGGGAATCAGCTGAAAGGTCATCAACATGGGATAAAACATCCCCTACCACTCTCTGGAAGCCATTTGGATCCATTAAGTGGCGGGGGCGGACCATCCGAATCTGTCCCACCTCCCTGCAGAGGGGAAGGGTTGCGGAGAAGTCCAGTTGCACCAGGAAGTGATCTGACCGCGGCACTTCTTTTGTTTCGCTTTTAGCGTGTCAGATCACCAACATCCATAGAGGTAAACACCAGGTCTATGGCATGTCCACGGCTATGAGTTGAGCAAGACTTATTCAGGATCAGCCCCATGGAGGCCACGCTTTCCACGAAGTCCCAAGCGGCTCCTTGTAAGGTCGTGTTGGCATGGATGCAATAATAATAATAATATCTCTGATAAGGAGGGTGAAACGAACTATAGAGATGAGGTGGAGCAGCTGAGGAAGTGGTGCAGAGCTAACAACTTGCTCATAAATACAAAGAAAACAAAGGAGCTTGTGGTGGACTTCAGGAGAAAGAAGAACGATGTCCAACCACTTTTGATTGATGGAATCTGTGTGGAGAGGGTAACAATGTTCAGATTTCTGGGCATTGAATTACAGGAGGATCTGTCCTGGAGTGCAAACATAAGGGGGCTTGTGAAGAAGGCGCAGCAGAGACTGTACTTCCTGAGAGTTCTAAGCAAAAACCATCTTCCACAAAAGCTGCTGCTTGCCTTCTATCACTGTGCCATTGAGAGCATGCTCACTTATGGCTTATGTGTGTGGTACGGAAGCTGTACTACCAAGGACAGGATGGGGTTGTGCAGAGTTGTTAAGGCAGCAGAGAGCATTGTTGGCTGCTCGCTCTCCACCTTAGAGCAGATTTATGCCATGAGGTGCCACAGAAAGGCACTGGACATAGTGAAAGATCCATCGCATCCTGGTCACCGTCTCTTTGAACTTTTGCCATCGGGACGGAGTTACAGGATGATGAGGACAAGAACAAGCCGTCTTAGAAACAGCTTCTTTTCCAGAGCGATCACGGCCTTGAATGGGAAGCCTGGACTTTGAAGTCATCTAATCTTACCTGTTATGTTTTATCATTGTTTTAATCAGTGTGTATGGTTTTAATCAGTGTTTTTGTAGTTGTTTTGTCTTTGCGTGGAGTGCCCTATCTGGGTGGATGGAGCAGCGAAGTAATTTTGTTGTCCCTGAAGGGGACAATGACAATAAAATATATTCTATTCTATTCTATTCTATTCTAATAATTAATAATAAATCCTCTAGGTTAAATCCCCTAGGACTACCAAACTCGGTGTCTTCTTATGGTTCTAGGAAACTAACAATCTTATTTCTTTTGGCCAAAGGTTTTCAGAAGAGAATTCTGTGTAGAATTTCCTTCTTCCATTTTCTAACCCTTCCAGAATCTTCTCTTCCTGCTGCTGCTGCCGCTGCTGCTGCAAAAATAGTCTGCAAAATGGCACCTCCAATTTTGCCTCTTGAAAATCAGGCGGGTAGAGAATTTTGGGGTGCCGTTTCCACTCACCCCCAAATTGCACTCCCACTGAGCCCTTCCCAATCTACAAACAGTTTGTAAACTGGTTGGGGCAGAGACCTGTCTGTAAGTTAAAAGACCTGCTGGGTCACAGCATTGATTTCCTCAGGCTTTTGCAACCATTTCAACTCCCTTTTTCCCCTCTAGGACATCTTCCCCTCCACACCATTACCTATTTTTCTTTTAGATTATAGTGGATATTTTTTTCTGTTGCTATGGAGAGAGCTATGCAAACTGACAGGGCTGTATATATAAATAATAGCAATCCCTCCTGACTTTAAAAATCTCCTTACGCTTCCTGCAAAAGTCCTCAAAGTTGTTGCTTTAATTACAATTTCTCCGTTGCTGCTGAGCAGCACGCCGTCCCTCAAGGCAATGCATGGCGATTGGATGGAACACCTTGGCAGATGTTGTTTTCTCTGGAGACCATGTAATTATAAGCCATGCAAATCTCAAACAGTTGCCTATAAAGAGCTATAAAAAGAACCGTATATGGTATATAGATACCTGGTGAATCATTTGACCAGGATTTGCTTTTTTTGCAGTTTCAATACTGCCCCCTGGTGGGTGAAGCGTGAATTCTCGCATATATCGTTTATTTTATTTATTTCACAAAATGGACAGGCTGCTTGATTGTAAAGGGGAAAAACACCGACTTCAAAGATAAGGAAATCAAGGAAAATTGACAACGAGACTTTATATAAATATACAAAAAATGGAAAATGCTAAAATAGATTAAAATTCACACCCATTTTCTAAGGCTCTTTGTAGTTTGTCCAAACAGGAATGTTGTGGTACTATTAGTATATAAAACCCGTAACAACTTGGGACCAGTTTACCTGTGAGATCGCCTTACCCCATATGCTCTCACCTGAGCACTTGGAGTGATGGAATTGGCACTTTTGCAACACTTTGGAACTCCCTGCTTATTGACATCAGGCAGGCACCTTCATTGCATGCTTTTTGGACCCGCTGAAGACATTCTTACGTTTATGGTGTATGACATTCTTATTTGGGCAAGCCTACCCAGATTGAGTGAGAGATTTCACTTTCTTGGGTTCCATGATCACTGCAGATGGTGACAGCAGTCACGAAATTAGAAGACACCTGCTTCTTGGGAGAAAAGCAATGACAAACCTAGACAGCATCTTAAAAAGCAAAGACATCACCTTGCCAACAAAGGTCCGTATAGTTAAAGCTATGGTTTTCCCAGTAGTAATGTATGGAAGTGAGAGCTGGACCATAAAGAAGGCTGATCGCCGAAGAATGGATGCTTTTGAATTCTGGTGCTGGAGGAGACTCTTGAGAGTCCCATGGACTGCAAGAAAATCAAACCTATCCATTCTTAAAGAAATCAGCCCTGAGTACTCACTAGAAGGACAGATCCTGAAGTTGAGGCTCCAGTACTTTGGCCACCTCATGAGAAGAGAAGACTCCCTAGAAAAGACCCTGATGTTGGGAAAGATTGAGGGCACTAGGAGAAGGGGACGACAGAAGATGAGATGGTTGGACAGTGTTCTCGAAGCTACTAACATGAGTTTGGCCAAACTGCGAGAGGCAGTGAAGGATAGGCGTGCCTGGCGTGCTCTGGTCCATGGGGTCATGAAGAGTCGGACACGACTGAACGACTGAACAACAACAACCCAGATTGAGACAGTTTACGGGAGTTTTAATTTGTTTCCATCTGTTCTATCGCGGTTCTAATTTTCTATACGTTTTCAATCATAGTGGCATTTATTTTTTTATTGCTATATCTTTTTTTTGCAAACCGCTTTGAGGTTTTCTCCTCCGTTCAAGCGGCATATAAACTTCATTAAATAAATAAACTGTGCTGGGTCTCCTCTCCTTGCCCTGCTCCAGGATAGACCACTGGAACAACGAGAAGGAGCGTGTCGTGGTCATCACAGACTCCGCCCTCCTGGTCTGCAAATACGACTTCATCATGCTCAAGTGCCTGGAGCTGCAGAGGGTCCCCCTGAGCTACATCAACCGGATCTGCCTGGGTCCCTTCACCTTCCCTGAGAAGTCCTTGGACAGGTGAGGCACACACCTGCGGGTGGTCAGCGTGATAATTCGGGGGGGGTGTGTGTGGAGGAGGTTGTGATGGCTCCAACCTGCTTTTGATATGTGCTGCTGAAATGGAGCCTGCATGTTCATGGAATCACAGAATCGTAAAGTTGGAAGGGACCCCAGGGGGTCATCCAGTCCAACCCCCTGCAGTGCAGGGATCTCAACTAAAGGATCACTTTGTGGACTCTCCTTCCTTGGAGGCTTTTAAGCAGAGGTTGGATGGGATTCCTTAGCTGTGATTCCTGCATTGCAGGGGGTTGGACTGGATGACCCCGTGGGGTCCCTTCCAACTCTATGATTCTATGAAGAAGGACTTCCTTTTATCTGTCCTAAATCTTCCAACATCCATCTTCATTGGATGCCCATTGCATGTCTCCTCCGCCCGGCCTTTTCTCTAAACTGGAAAGCCCCAAATCTTGTAGCCATTCCTCTTGGGGGGAGTTTCTCCACCCCTTCAATCATTTCAGTTGCCCTTCCCTGAGCCTTTTCCAGCTCCCTTGTTAAAGGCTCCCTTTCGAGAGACTCCACAGCTGGCAAAACTCCCCTGTTCCAGCAAAGGAGACTCAGTGGTGGGTGAAGCAAATGAACCCGGCAAAAGAGCAGGGAGACTTTCCATTTGGCGGGGCAGACTCTCCTAGGCTCCACTCCCAACGTTTTCTGGGTTTAGGGTTATGCGGTAATTATATGCCGTTCCCGGCATCACGAGGTTTGCTTTTAAAATATATATTAAAAAGATAATCTTCATCATAATACACGATCCTTAAGAAAATAATTGCGGAGGTTCTTATGAATGGCTGCATATGAATGGCACAGACAAGTCTGAACACAGCGCACATTCCAGTCGTGGAAGAGGCTTCCTTGCCTTCGCTTCCAACACCCAACACCTTGTGATTTTTGCAGGCTGCTCTTTTCATTTTCCAGTTTGAAAAGGCCCTTCCTTTCCTGTTTGTTTTATAAATGCCAGGCTTCGTTTTGCTGTGTGCATCTCAGGGCAATCCTCTCTCACGACGGATGCCCAGTTCTGAGCAGGGGTTTCTCTGCGCTCTCGTGCAAAGTCCCCACTTCAGGGGGACACAACACATGACAAACAAGACTCTGCTTTTACCCTCCTGCCTTGGGAATGCTTTCTGAAAGGACTGTTAGTATTTATATGCTTGTGTTTTTGTTTGGAAAGTTGTTTCAAGCAACTTGTTTGAAAGCAGGACCCAGGTGGCGCTGTGGGTTAAAACACAGAGCCTAGGGCTTGCTGATCAGAAGGTCGGCGGTTCAAATCCCTGCGACGGAGTGAGCTCCCGTTGCTCGGTCCCTGCTCCTGCCCACCCAGCAGTTCGAAAGCACATCAAAGTGCAAGTAGCTAAATAGGAACCGCTCCGGCGGGAAGGTAAACAGCATTTCCGTGCGCTGCTCTGGTTCGCCAGAAGCGGCTTAGTCCTGCTGGCCACATGACCCGGAAGCTGTACGCCAGCTCTCGGCCAATAAAGCGAGATGAGCGCGCAACCCCAGAGTCGGACACGACTGGGCCTAATGGTCAGGGATCCCTTTACCTTTACCTTGGGAATGCTGCTTGGATTGGACAAATTCATGGAGGAGAGGACTATCAGTGGCTACCAGCCAGGATGCCTTTGCTCTGCCTCCACACTTGGAGGAAGCAATGATTCTGAATACCATTTCCTGGAAGCCCCGGGAGGGGAGAGGGCTCTTGGGTTCTAATCCTGCTTGGGGGTTTCCTGCAGGCATCTGGTTGGGTGCTGAGAAAACAGGATGCTGGACTAGAGGGGACACTGGCCTGATCCAGCAGGCTTTTATTAGGGTCTTATGTGTTAAATGTAAGTCACTTAGTCGTAATTAGGTAATATGCAGCTTTCCCATAGGGGGTTCAAACCTGCAATCTTGGTGTTATCAGCAGTGGCGTCGCAACAGGGGGGCCGGCGGTGTGCCCCGGGTGCCATGTCTGGGGGGGGTGACAAGAAGGCACCCCGTGGGGGCTCGTGGCAGCGCAAGCAGCCATCGCACCGCCGCCGCAGCATGTGGAGGATCGTCCGTTCGCGGCTGCAGCTGTGAGCAGAGGATCCCGGCGCTGGTGGCAAAGCGCTATGCGTAACATACAGCATGCGCTGTACGTAATGACGCCACACATGCGCTGCAGCCAATCAGAAGCTGTGATTTGGTTTTCGAACGTTTTGGAAGTCGGGCGGACTTCCAGAACAGATTCTGTTCTACTTCCAAGGTACGACTAATAATAATAATAATAATAATTAATAATAATAATAATAATAGTTTGATAATAGTGCATTGTGGAATGTAGCATCTCCCCAAGAAATAGCCAGAATCAGGTTCATGGGGTAGGAGAAAGTTCTGGGCTTAATATTCCAGCATTGTTGGGAGACATTCATATCTATATACAAATAAACTTTCCCCCTCCAGAAACAAGTTGCTTGAAACAGCTTTCCAAACAAAAACACAAGCATATAAATACTAACACTCCTTTCAGAAAGCAATTACCAGGCGCTGCACTTTGTAGACTAACATGCTCCCAGAAGACTGATTTTCTGCCCCAAGGACCTTCCAGTTTAACACACAGCAAAGGGGAGCCTGAGACTCCTGGCCAGCTGAGCTGCGGGTTCCAGTTAAGCTACGTTTCCCAAGCGCTGTGCAAAATCGCCCTTCCAATGCCAGCCAACTCTGGCTTCCTTTGGCTGGTGGAAAGGAGGGGCGGGGGGGGGGAGGGAGAGAGAGAATTGGTTTGAGGTCACTGTTCCCAAATTGCTCTGCCCACCGCATGCCAAAGTCGGGCTCCTCTTACTGACTCTCCTCGGTACGTGCCCAAACTTGGCTTCCAAGTGGCGAGGCCAAGCTGGTGGGGTTGTTGTGGCTGTGTTGTGCTAAGGTAAGAGGGAAAGGAGGCATCCTGTTCACATAATGGAAAAGGAAGCAGTCGGCTTGGCACACCTGCAGAGCGCTTAATGCTGCAGAGATTAACTTATTCAAACATTTGACCTCATCTCACAAGTGACTCTCCCATACCTGGAAATGGGTTCTAAAGTGAGAGTGGTTTGCAGATCTGCCCAGCAGGATACCTGGGCACTTGGAGGCAGTGCTTCTGGGCAGGAAAATCATAGAATTGTAGAACTGTTGGAAGGGGCCACGAGGGTCACTAGCCCAAGCCCCTGCAATGCAGGAATCTTTTGCCCAGAGTGGGTCTCGAACCCATGACCTTGATATTAAGATGCTCATGCTCTACACATATTAGACAAATTCATGAAGGATAAAGCTTTCAATGTACTAGCCAGGGTGGCTCTGCTCTGCCTGCACAGTTCGGAGGCAGCAATGCTTCTGAATATCAGTTGCTGGAAATCAGAGAATGGGGGAGCTGTGTTCGAATCCTGTTGTGGATTTCCCATTGAGGCACCAGGTTGGCCACTTTGAGAACAGGATGCCAGACTAGATGGTCCCTCTTTGGCCTAATCTGGCAGGCTCTTCTTAGGTTTAGGTATTCCAGTTCCCAATGTAGCTATAGGGCTTTGGATACTGGTACCAGCACCTTGTCTTTAGCCCCAGAACTCACTGGCAGGCAATGCAACTCTTTTAGCAGAGGTGTAACCTGATGGTCCTATCCTGCCCCAGGGGTCTAAGACTGAGATAGGCCACGGACATTCTGAATATTCCTTGGGACCAGAGTCTGCCTCTCTTGGCATCGGCTGTGGGGTGCTAGTGCATAAAAAGCCAATGGGCTCAGGACTATGGATGGGTTCAAGACTACACACTTTCTGAAACAAAGCGCAACCACCCTTCAAAACCCACACTTCTCTGAATTTTGCAACGCAGTTCTCCAGCCAAGTAATGTATACATAAATGCACCTATTCGTGAAACTGACATGCAAAGTGCATTAGATAAGGGGAAATTGCATTGTAAAAAGTGCATATAGCAATTATACAAAACTTGTATACACACAATTACCATACATATGCACTAAAGTGCTTTTGAATTTGCTTTTTTTTAAAAAGAAGCCAACTGATGTAGAGAAGTGAACTTAAGACCAGGAAAATACGAAAATGAGAGAAACCCAACACTTAGATTTGGTCATCACACAAGTCCTTTGGAGCTGGTTAGAATAATTTTTTGGTTCTTTCTCTGCCTCCCAAGACCCTGCATGAAGTCACAATGTACGACATGCCCCATGGCAGATTAAACCCTAGTTTGGGGGCAGGGGGGAGACCCTCTGAACAAGGAGAGGTCTCCACACAGTACCTGTGCTACGGACTTGCCATGTTTGAGAAGAGATGGCGTCCCACCTCTGCAAAGGAGTGTTTGCTGCAGGCAACTCACACATGAGCTTATGTCAGAGAGAGTAACCTATCCTGTGTGTGTGTGTGTGTGTGTGTTTCTGTGTGTGTGTGTGTGTGTGTGTGTGTGTTTGGGGAGGGGGGAAAAATGGAGAGGTTTGTAAGCCAAAAAGTGTGGGGATGTCTGTACCACCCATTATTCCATGGATGAGGCAATGCTGTTCAGGGAGAGCCAAAATGCCCTTGGCTAGTGAGCTCATGCGCTTGAGAAGGCTGGGTGCCGGCTGGGTTTTGGACTGGGGATTAGGCTGAGTTTCACTCTGTTCTTCAGCAGGTGGCAGTCTTCCCTCTGGCTACAGGAGGGATGGATGTCCCCAAGGGAGGGGGGGCGCAAGGAGAACAAATGCGCTCCCAAGGGTTATTTCCAGGCAACATGTCAAACCATCTCCCCTTGCTCTGCCCTTGAGGGCTCTAAATATTCACCCCGGAGAGAGTACAAATTCTAAGCCCGGGGAGAATTTGCTGGCCGGGGTCCTTGCGCTTGCTGGAAGGGATTCAGGATTCCTGTCCTTCCTCTAGCCAACCCTCGCTGGCCCAAGGATGGCATGTGCGCAATCTAAGAGTCTTCTGTATAGCATTGCGGGAGATTTGGGGCTGGCGTGGAGACAACTCTCAGATTGTATAAGACTTAATGGGCATGCCTGAGATGCTCAGATGGCCCCGAGTACTGAGAAGAGGTTGTCGCCTAGGGATCAGAGGGCCTATCTTGATGCAAAAAGCTCCAGGGTCAACCTTTGGCAGGAGGGCTGCAGCCAGGGATCAATGCAAACATAAACACAGGAAGAGTCTGATGGATCAGGCCAATGGCCCATCTAGTCCGGCCTCCTGTTCTCACAGAGCAGGACCAGATACCCCAATGGGGAACCAGCAAGCAGGATCCCAGCACAAGAGCAGCTCTCGCTTCCCGTGGTCCCCAGAAGCTGCCTCCGTCCGTGGAGGCAGAGCAGAGCCATCCTTGCTAGAGCCATCGATAGCCCTCTCCTCCTCCATGAATTTGTTGGATCTTCTTTTAAAGCCATCCCAGGTGATGGCCATCACTGTTTCCTGCGCCATCGGAGGGGAGAGGGCTCTTGGGCTCGGATTCTGCTTGCGGGTTTCCCAGAAGGGTATCTGACCGGCCACAGGATGCCTGGTGAGATGGGCTCCCTATGGCCTGATCCAGCAAGGTCCTCTTAAGTTCCTATCAGGCCAAAGGCCCAGACATCCCTAGTTCAGTTGTTAGAGCATGGCCCTGATAATGCCAAGGTTGCAGGTTTGATACCTGTATGGGACAGCTGCATATTCCTGCATTGCAGGGGGTTGGACTAGATGACCCTCAGGGTCCCTTCCAACTTTATGGTTCTAAGATTCTATTCTATTCTATCCACCATCCTGTTCTCACAGTGGCCAAGCAGATGCCCTATTAGGAAGAAGAGAAGAAGAAGAGTTTGGATTTGATATCCCGCTTTATCACTATAGATAGATAGATAGATAGATAGATAGAGTTAACCAGAGAAGGAGGAGGAGGAGGAGGAGTTTGGATTTGATATCCTGCTTTATCCCTACCCGGAGGAGTCTCAAAGCAGCTAACATTCTCCTTTCCCTTCCTGCCCCACAACAAACACTCTGTGAGGTGAGTGGGGCTGAGAGACTTCAGAGAAGTGTGACTAGCCCAAGGTCACCCAGCAGCTGCATGTGGAGGAGCGGAGACGCGAACCCGGTTCCCCAGATTACGAGTCTACCGCTCTTAACCACTACACCACACTGGCCACACTGGCCACAAGCTGGACATGAGTGCAGCCCCCAACTTGGTTAGAAGTTTTCAAGCTAGGAAAAGGAAGTGTTAGAGCCCTCCAGACTGGTTTATTGTTTTTGTGGGGATATTGTGCAACATGTCAGTGAAATGACCACAGACCATTTGTAGTGGATTTATACCACTGATGGCTGTTGGCTGTGATGGCTATGCTGCGTCTCCATGGCCAGACGCAGAAAGGCTTTCAAACACCACTTGGTGAAAACCACAGGAGTGGGGAGTTGTGTTCGAATCCTGGAGATTTCCCATTGAAGCATCTGGTTGGCCACTGTGAGGACAGGATGTTGGGAAAGATGGGCCTTCAGCCTGATCCAGCAGGCTCTTCGGATGTTCTGTGTGTTTCAGTTTCGATTACAGGCCGGGTTGGTGTGTGGAGGAAGGGGCTGAGCGGCTTGGCTTTTTTGGGTTCCTCCCCACTTTGTGATGATTCAAGGATCCGTTCTGTCGGACGGGGTGCAGGGACGAGAGGAGCCGGGACGTTCTGGATTGGCGATGCCATTGGGAGCGTGCCTGGTCTTGCTCGCTAATCTGGCGTGAGCCTCCCAGCGGAGGAAAGCAGATGGCTGCCATCACGTTGGAAGAGAAAACGCCACTGGGAGCCAAATTTGTGGGTTTGGTGCTGCAGCCTCCCCGCTGCTCCCTTCCAGATTGAGAATTAAAATAAGAAACAAACATCCAACCAAGATCTGAAAGGACGATCTAGTTAAATGCCCTCTTCGCACCTGAGTCACGCTGATTATTTAGGGTGTGCTTTCTGCCCCTTCAGGGGTTTGGTGCGTTCCTGCCAGCCCAGCCCAGCCAGATAATGTCAAATCAGTCCCTTGGCGTTGTCTGACTCCATCTCTCTTTCTCTGTACCTCTCAGAGGGCAATTTTAAAAGGCGCGTTTCCCCTCCTTTGGAGCAGGGCTTTTTGATGCTCTGGACAGCTCTGTCCTTGACCCAGTCTGGCTCTTCTGATGTTCTTATGACTACTGACAAACCTTCTATGCCAGTGATGGCTAACCTTGGCACTCCAGATGTTTTGGGACTACAACTCCCATCATCCCTGACCACTGATCCTGTTAGCTAGGGATGATGGGAGTTGTAGTTCCAAAACATCTGGAGTGTCAAGGTTAGCCATCACTGTTCTATGCAATGTTGGCCATACTGGGTTTCTGGTAGCTGCAGCTGCGACAGACCATCTCCAGTAAGATCAAGTCCTCTCTCTCCCCTGTATCACACCAGGCTCCTCCCTGGGGCAGTTTCACCAGGGGCTTACCTGTGTTGTGGACCTGGGTGGGAGAGAAAGAAGGTGTAGAGCTAAAGCAAACTGCACATGCGCACTTAAAGGATGTCCCCGGGTTAAATCAAAGAGCAGGTTCAAAGATGCAGGTAAAAGGTAAAAGTAAAGGACACCTGAACGGTTGAGTCCAGTCGAAGGTGACTGGGGCTGCGGCGCTCATCTCGCTTTCAGGCCGAGGGAGCTGGCGTTTGTCCACAGACAGCTTTCCGGATCATGTGTCCGGCATGACTAAACTGCTTCTGGTGCAACCGCTTCTGCTTCTGGGACACCGTGATGGAAGCCAGAGCACATGGAAATGCCGTTTACCTTCCCACTGCAGTGGTACCTATTTATCTACTTGCGCTGGTGTGCTTTCGAACTGCTAGGTTGGCAGGAGCTGAAACAGAGCAACGGAAGCTCACCCCGTCGCGGGGATTCGAACCGCCGACCTTCTGATCGGCAAGCCCAAGAGCCTCAGTGGTTTAGACCACAGTGCCACCACCATCCCTTGAAAGTTGCAGAACTAAGCCAGGGAACAGCAGCACAACAGAAAGGGGGGAATCTGCTCACCCCAATCAAAAAATCTAAGGTGGATTATGAGCTGGGAAGCCTGAGAATCCCAATTGAAATAGGAGCAAAAATTGCCAGCATTTGCTCATTAGTATCACATGCAGAATGAACACTGATTCATATCCACTGTTATTGCTTTGAGTCCACAAACAAGAGCTCAGCCAGTAGAGCATGAGACTCTTAATCTCAAGGTCGTGGCTTCGAGCCCCATGTGGTGCAAAAAGATTCTTGCATTGCAGGGGGTTGGACTAGATGACCCTCACGGTCCCTTCCAATTCTACAATTCTGTGATTCTATGTCATTTATTATGCCCTCCAGATTTGCATTGTGTTTCCTTTGCATAGGAATGAATGGAAGAGCAGGATGCTCATTAGTTAAGTGTGTAAAATTCCACCACAAGAGAGACAGCAAGGCAGATAATGCAGCTTTTTTATGTCAGAAGCCAAACTGCAGCAGAGTTGAAAGAGAGATGTGTGCGGCCAACCCAGGTCAGAAGAGATATTGATGACTCCTTGCACCCCTATCGTTGAGTCTCATGAACTTTCCTGGTTTTGTATAAGGTTCAGAGGGCAGGACTGCCCTGCCATTTGGCTGACTGATGCTGCCACTGCCCCATGCAAGGGTGCTCTGGAGCAGGGAGAAGTAGGGGAGGCACTGGGGGGGGGCAGAACGGCCATGAGGAGGAGGAGGCGGGGGGAGAAGAAGAAGAAGAAGAGTCCTCCTACCCGAAGGAGTCTCAAAGCGGCTCACGTTCTCCTTTCCCTTCCTCCCCCACAACAAACCCTCTGTGAGGTGAGTGGGGCTGAGAGACTTCAGAGAAGTGTGACTAGCCCAAGGTCACCCAGCAACTGCATGTGGAGGAGTGGAGACGCGAACCCGGTTCACCAGATTACGAGTCTACCACCCCTAACCACTACACCACGCTGGCTCTCTTTACAGATTTGAAGTAAGATTCAGATGCTAACACAGTCAGATTTTGCACATGGAATGCGGAGAGACTGCCACCTTATCCTTTGCCACAGGCTGCGAAGTGTCTTGGGCCAGATAGACAACACACACACACACACACACACACACACACACACACACACACAAAGACACACACACACACACGCTTCTTGGACCCACAGCTCTTGACTTCCCTCCCCGATCTCGCTGATTCATGTTAAGCAGTAGTCGCTGCTCACTTGCTTAACTCCCAAACCCGTTTGTTTGCTTAAAGCAGGGGTCAGCAAACTTTTTTTCAGCAGGGGGCCAGTCCACTATCCCTCAGACCTTGTGGGGGGCCGGACTATATTTTGAAAAATAATAATAATGAACGAATTCCTATGCCCCATATATAACCCAGAGATGCATTTTAAATAAAAGGACACATTCTACTCATGTAAAAACACTCTGATTCCTGGACTGCCCGTGGGCCGGATTTAGAAGGCGATTGGGCCGGATCCGGCCCCCCGGGCCTTAGTTTGCCTACCCATGGCTTAAAGTGCCATATTAGAATGTCCTCCGAAAAGCATTTTGCGGCAAAGGGGATTCATTGCAGGAAGCACCCAAACCCACAGCCCGAAATGCTTTCCCTAAGTGATTTATCTCCTGAAACCATGTGGATAATTAGAGGAATACAAAGAGGAGATTCGAAAATCCCGGTGGGATTATCGCGAAAAGGCATTGTCTGCAACGCTGGCCTTAGGGTTGACAAGAGCAGCAGCAGCAGCAACAACAACCAAGCCCAGGGCAGGAATTGGACATGGGTCTCTTTCGGGAAGACAGGGGAAATCTTGGACGGTCGCCCTTATCTGGCCAGCTCTGATGTGGTTGTCGTGGCTGACAATTCTCTCCTCCATGAATTTATCCCGTCCTCTTTTCAAGTGATCTAGCCTGATGGCCATCAGTGCATCTTGTGGGAGGGAGTTCCATAGCTCAACGGTGTGCTGCATGAAGAAATAAACTTCCAGGAGGGATGGGAGGAAGATTGGGAAGGGGAAACGAGACATGCCCAGGATACCTTGGGCCTAGGTAAAGGTAAAGGGACCCCTGACCATTAGGTCCAGTCGTGTCCGACTCTGGGGTTGCGGCGCTCATCTCGCTTTAGTGGCAGAGGGAGCCGGCGTTTGTCTGCAGACAGCTTCCAGGTCATGTGGCCAGCAGAACTAAGCCGCTTCTGGCGAACCAGAGCAGTGCACGGAAACGCCGTTTACCTTCCCGCCGGAGCGGTACCTATTTATCTACTTGCAATTTGACATGCTTTCGAACTGCTAGGTTGGCAGGAGCAGGGACCGAGCAACGGGAGCTCACCCCGTCGCGGGGATTCGAACCTCCGACCTTCTGATCGGCAAGCCCTAGGCTCTGTGGTTTAACCCACAGCGCCACCTGGGTCCCTACCTTGGGCCTAAGGGTCCATTAATTCTAGCTTTGCCTCCCTCTCTCAGGAAAGAAAGCGCTCTTCAAAAGCATGAATAATATCTCACCAAGTCGCTAGTAAAGCCCTCTCTCCATTTCCCACTTTGATTTTGGGATGGCACTCAGGCTGCCTTGTAAACTGGGCTGCCGAGCACTGTAATTATCCCGGTCTTTGGCTGCGTCGCTTCAAGGGCGTAGTCTCCACAGCCTCGCTCCCAGTTGCACCACCCTGGAAGGCAGAGCCAGCGCATGAGAAAAGGGAAGCGAGAGGCAGGAGAGGGAGCCTGGGGAGAACGGCCGCCCTGCATCAGGGGTTCTTCAGCTGTGAGGGGTAGCTCAGTCGGTAGAGCCTGAGACTCTCGATCTTGGGGTCATGGGTTCGAGTCTGAAATTGGGTTAAAGATTCCTGCATTGCAGGGGGTGTGCTCTATAATGTAAATCTGTGCTTCTGTGATTATGCACTGCAGAGGGTTCCATAAGAAGGCCCATCTAGTCCAGCATCCTGTCCTCACAGGGGCCAACCAGATGCCCGTGGGAAGCCCACAAGCAGAATCTGAGCACAAGAGACATCTCTCCCCTCCTGGGGTTCCCAGCAACTGGTGTTCAGAAGCATTGCTGACTCCAGCTATGGGGGCAAAGCACAGCCATCATGACCAGTAGCCTTCAGTAGCCCTCTCCTCCCTGGATTTTCCCAACCCTCTTTTTAAAGCCATCCAAATTGATGGTGAGCACCGCTTCCTGCGGCAGCGAGTTCTATAGTTTCATTAGTGTAGGCCAGTGGTTCTCAAACTTTTTTATCCGCGCCACACTTTCAGAAGAAACAATTGTTCATGCTGCACCATCTTTTTAATTAATAAGAAATACATTTGGCCGGGGGGTGGGTTGGAGAATTCCTAGTACCACTGTATAGTACCACTGTATTCCGCTAATAGTACCACTGTATTCCGCTCTGGTCAGACCTCACCTGGAATACTGTGTCCAGTTCTGGGCACCACAGTTCAAGAAGGATACTGACAAGCTGGAACGTGTCCAGAAGAGGGCAACCAAAATGGTCAAAGGCCTGGAAACGATGCCTTATGAGGAACGGCTTAGGGAGCTGGGTATGTTTAGCCTGGAGAAGAGAAGGTTAAGGGGTGATATGATAGCCATGTTCAAATATATAAAAGGATGTCATATAGAGGAGGGAGAAAGGTTGTTTTCTGCTGCTCCAGAGAAGTGGACACGGAGCAATGGATTCAAACTACAAGAAAGAAGATTCCACCTAAACATTAGGAAGAACTTCCTGACAGTAAGAGCTGTTTGACAGTGGAATTTGCTGCCAAGGAGTGTGGTGGAGTCTCCTTCTTTGGAGGTCTTTAAGCAGAGGCTTGACAGCCACCTGTCAAGAATGCTTTGATGGTGTTCCTGCTTGGCAGGGGGTTGGACTGGATGGCCCTTGGGGTCTCTTCCAACTCTATGATTCTATGATTCTATGATTCTAGTAGTACTTGATTTATAACCTAGAACACAACTACTTTATAATACGATCACGGGGGACCCAGAAAGTATAAAACAATGCAGCTACAAAAGAAGACGAATAATTTCCCCAATATAATTATAAACAAGCCCCTTAAGTTTTTATACAAACTCGATGAGAGGTGTGAGCTTGCTTTTGCCAGGTAATCTCAATTATATTAGGTCTAATTCAAGTCAAACAAATTCTCCTCTCCTCATTAACAAAAAGAAGCTTTTCTCTTTTCTGATCTTCCATATTTGTCCAAGCTGGAAATCTCTGCTCACAAAAATATGTCGTGGAGAACTGTAGAAGAATAGCCAATGGTCTTGAAGAGGGGCATGGCATGCATACTGTATTTGGTTGTATATTTTAAAAATTATTTTAATTTATGCTATGCTGTCTAAACCACAGAGCCTAGGGCTTGCCGATCAGAAGGTCAGCAGTTCGAATCCCCACGACGGGGTGAGCTCCCAGCTCCTGCCCACCTAGCAGTTCAAAAGCACGTCAAAGTGCAAGTAGATAAATAGGTACCGCTCCGGCGGGAAGGTAAACGGCGTTTCCGTGCGCTGCTCTGGTTCGCCAGAAGCGGCTTAGTCATGCTGGCCACATGACCCGGAAAAACTGTTTGCGGACAAACATCGGCTCCCTCTGGCAGTAAAGCGAGATGAGCGCTGCAACCCCAGAGTCGTTCGCGACTGGACTTAACTATCAGGGGTCCTTTACCTGTACCGTTATGCTGAAATGTTTAAATGTTTCTTTGCCTTTGAGTCTTCCTGCCTCCCTTGCCATCCTCTCCTTTGAGAACCACGGCTATTGCCTCTCGTGGTCCTTCCAGATCATCGGTTCAAAGAGTTCAGTCGTGTCCCCCACTGCAGGTTTTGTCGCCCCCCCAGCCTCTAGCACAGGCTGGACAGCAGATAGTTAACTTGGTTGGGTCCAAATGTGCCATGTGACTCTGGAGCACATAAAAGCAGCAGCTGCTTTTTGGGTTTTGGAACAGCTCAGGCCCGTGGATAGAACTGTAAACACTCTCAGAAAAAAAACAACACCAAAAATTTGGTTTTGTCTGACTCCGTGCTAACCTCTCGGGGGGACTGACTTGTCATTACCGAGGGAAGAAAGAAACTCCCCCTGATGTCACGCAGTCAGCAAAACCCACCAGCACCCATTTGCCCCCCCCCCCAAGGTGCCAACTTTTCACTTCCTTTGGGTCGCTACATAAACAAACATGGAGGGAGAAGCCTTTGTGGGTTTTGACGGAGGAAAGGGTTTGGGCCACCGGTTCTTCCTGCATGTTTGTCATCCCCTCCCCACTTCCCCCCTTGCTGTGCTTCCACGCCCAGCCTGCGGAGCAAGAATTTGTGTCTGCATTTCCTCGTAAATCTTGGCGTGCCGCCTGGGGCTACCCTTTTAATTCCCTCTCTGAGGTTTGCAGGGAGGAGAGGCTCAGGCAGACAAAGAGGATGGGAGCCACCGTTGTCCACCTTTAGTCATCAGAATGGGGGCTCCTCTGTAGCTCTGGGTGGGGGAAGAAATGTGCTTGCCAAAAAAGACAATAGGGAGAACTTGGGGGGGGGGGGGACTGGAAAACGCAATATCTGAAGAGAGAAGGGAATGGGCTCTTGGTGAACTTATTGCTCTGGTGATGCCGTTTTGATTTTCGATTTACCGGTAACCACTGAACCATAGTGAAATATACTCGGAGTCAAGTGTGAATTTCATGCTCTTTATTCAGCTCATAGTAGCAAGGAATGAATCTTTTTCCCCCCCAAATTAATATTTATTAGATTTCATACACTTGATAAACATATATATCAAACAGACAAACAAAAAACGACAACTACTTACACTACAAAACAACACACTAAAATTCCTTTCTTCCCTTCTTAGTTCTTTTACATTGTATTTTGGCTTCCTCCAACCTTTCCTTCTACGTTTCAAAGTAATCTCTATTTCTCTTTAGCAATTTCTTCCCATCTTCATACACACTCGTCTTACTACAATATCATCTTCACCAACTTAACCTTAATCTATTACATCAATATTACACTTATTCATTTCTTCTAAGTTTACATCTTGTTTCACTTAATTCTAAATTTTCCTATCCTACATCTTTTTCCTATTATTTCTAACTATCTTAACTTCTGTAAATAAAATTTTCAATCGGCATTATTATTCCTTTAAATTTTGCAATAGTTTTTTAAATAGTCTTTAAACTTCTTCCATTCTTTTTCCACCGTTTCCTCCCTCTGGTCACGAAGTCTCGCGGTCAGCTCGGCAAGCTCCATGTAATCAGCAAGGAATGAATCTTTCCCCAAAACGTCTGCTATATATACATTATTTACACAATGGGCCCCACGTGATTGGCTAATTCCGGGCTACACCTGTAGGCCAATCAGGTTGCGGATTCACTTCATCCAGGAGCCTGATTGGCTGCTCTTGCAGGCCAATCAGGTCGCTGATTCACTTCCACCTGCAGGTGGATTGGGTGGCTCCTGCAGACCAATCAGACTGCTGCATTCTGGATCCTATTGTTCTAGGATTCAGCTCAGTACATAACACATAGAATTTATTTTTTTCCTCTTCCCTCCCTGACCCTTTCATAGAAAAATAGAATAACTGAATCCTAGAATTGTAGAGTTGGCCAACCCTCTGCTAAGCAGGAATCTCAGCTAAACCATCCTTGACAGATGGCCATCCAACCTCTGCTTAAAAACCTCCAATGAAAGAGAGTCCGACACCTCCTGAAGGAGTCCATGCTACTGTCAAGCCGCTCTTGAAATATAGTCAGAATCTCATTTCTTGTAAATGGAATCCGTTGTACTGGGCCCTATCCTCTGGAGCAGCAGAAAGCAAGCTTGCTCCATCTTCCATGTGACAACCCTTTTGATCTTTGAAGATAGTTATCATATCTCCTATCAGTGTCTTGTTCCCCAACATCTATGGCAGATGACCATCTGACCTCTGCTTAGAAACCTCCAAGGAAGGAGAGCCCAGCAACTTCTAAGGGAGGTTGTTCTGCTGTTGAACAGCTCTTGCCATCAGTCGTTCTTGCTAAGGGTTAGTCTGAATCTATTTTCTTCTCATGTGAATCCATCAGTTTGGGTCCTACCCTCTGGAGCAGCAGCAGATGCTTGCTCCCTTTTCCACGGGACAGCCCTTGAGATATTTGAAGATGGCTACCATATCTCCTCTCAGTCTCCTCTTTTCCAGGCTAAACATCCCCTCAACTGTTCCTCATATGGCTTGGTTCCCAGACCCTTGATCATCTTGGTCGCCCTCCTCTTCACACCTTCCAACTTTGTCACCATCCTTCTTGAATTGTGGTACCCAGAACTGGACACAGAAGTTCATAATAGAGCGGTGCTATTATTTCCCTTGATCTTGATGCTAGACTTCTCTAGAGGCCACCTAGAATTGGTCAGGGGCAATGATTCCTCTGGCTAGCAGTTTCTGAAAACCACAGGAGGGAATAATTTCTCTTGTGTCCGGATTGTGTTTGTGGGTTTCCCAGAAAGGGCAACTATTCAGCCACTGTGAGAACAGGATGCTGGACTAGATGGGCCTTTGACCAGAAGGCTCTTTTTATGTTCCTTAGCTAGATAGAAAATCAGAGGCGGAGCTTGAATATCAAAATACTAAATATCGGAAATTGGCAAAGAGGCAGGGGATGAGATCTGTGCTTTGTTTTTGTTTTTTCACTTACTTTCTGAGCCAGGTGCTTTCTGAATGGAAAAAAAACCCAGGACGTTTTGTCCCTGAGACGCTTTTTGCTTTCTGTGTTCCAGAACTTGGAAGCCATCAAAGAGTGCCTGCTTGTGGGATCGTCTCGGGGAGGGAGCAAAAAAAAAAAGGGTTTATTTAGCTCATTTCTCAGACAATACAAACCCAAGCCAGCGTTTTGGCACCCACAGCAGAGGTGTTTGGGAGGTTTTACAGTAATTACATCTGAAATGGGAAACCTTTTCCCCCCTAAACATCTAATCTGTCTCTTTTACTTAAGAAAAATAAAAAAGCAGCATTAGTTTCAGTGTACCTACAAATCCTTTTTTTTTAAGCAACCCCCCACAATGCACACACAGAGAGAATAATAAACACTTGAGTCTAGTTCCTTTAAATCGGTGTGTTCCTGTAGCCACCCCCAAACACTCACAACTCACAATGCTTCCGTTTTCCACCCTTCTCAGCCTCATAGAATAGTAGAACTGGAAGGTTACCCCAAGGGTCATCTAGTCCAACCCCCTGCAATGCAGGAATCTCAGCTAACATAGATTCATAGAATCATAGAGTTGGAAGAAACCCCAAGGGCCATCCAGTCCAACCCCCTGCCAAGCAGGAACACCATCAAAGCATTCTTGACAGATGGCTGTCAAGCCTCTGCTTAAAGACCTCCAAAGAAGGAGACTCCACCACACTCCTTGGCAGCAAATTCCACTGTCGAACAGCTCTTACTGTCAGGAAGTTCTTTCTAATGTTTAGGTGGAATCTTCTTTCTTGTAGTTTGAATCCATTGCTCCATGTCCGCTTCTCTGGAGCAGCAGAAAACAACCTTTCTCCCTCCTCTATATGACATCCTTTTATATATTTGAACATGGCTATCATATCACCCCATAACCTTCTCTTCTCCAGGCTAAACATGCCCAGCTCACTAAGCCGCTCCTCATAAGGCATTGTTTCCAAGCCTTTGACCATTTTGGTTGCCCTCTTCTGGACACATTCCAGCTTGTCAGTATCCTTCTTGAACTGTGGTGCCCAGAACTGGACACAGTATTCCAGGTGAGGTCTGACCAGAGTGGAATACAGTGGTACTATTACTTCCCTTGATCTAGATGCTATACTCCTATTGATGCAGCCCAGAATTGCATTGGCTTTTTTAGCTGCTACATCACACTGTTGACTCATGTCAAGTTTATGGTCTACCAAGACTCCTAGATCCTTTTCACATGTACTGCTCTCAAGCCAGGTGTCACCCATCCTGTATTTGTGCCTTTCATTTTTTTTGCCCAAGTGTAGTACCTTACATTTCTCCCTGTTAAAATTCATCCTGTTTGCCTTGGCCCAGTTCTCTAATCTGCTAAGGTTATTTTGAAGTGTGATCCTGTCCTCTGGGGTATTAGCCACCCCTCCCAATTTGGTGTCATCTGCAAACTTGATCAGGATGCCCTCAAGCCCATCATCCAAGTCATTGATAAAGATGTTGAATAAGACTGGGCCCAAGACAGAACCCTGTGGCACCCCACTAGTCACTTTTCTCCAGGATGAAGAGGAGTCATTAATGAACACCCTTTGGGTTCGGTCAGTCAGCCAGTTATAAATCCACTGAATGGTAGCATTGTCTAGCCCGCATTTTACCAGCTTCTTTACAAGAATATCATGGGGCACCTTGTCAAATCATGGACAGGTGGCCATTCAACCTCTGTTTTCTGCTGCTCCGGAGGGTAGGTCCCAAACCAATGGCTTCGAGCTGCAAGAAAGGAGATTCCGACTAAACACCAGGAAGAACTTTCTGATAGTAAGAGCTGTGGAACAGTCTCCCACGAGAGGTGGTGGATTCTCCTTCACTGAAGGTTTTTTAGCAGAGGTTGGGTGGCCATCTGTCATGGATGCTTCAGCTGTGATTTCCTGCATTTGGGGGGAGGGTTGGACTAGAGGGCCCTCGGGGTCCCAACTATACAACTCTATGATTCTTGTGCCCCCTCTAAAGTTCTCCAGGCCTCATTCTATGGAACAAGAAAGCCATTGTGGCACAATGGTTAGAGTGTTGGACTAGGACCTGGGAGATCAGGGTTCGAATCCCCAAACAAGCCACAAAGCTCACTAGTTGACCTTGGGCCAGTTACCATCTCTAAGCCTAACCCACAGGGTTGTTTTGAGGGTGAATTGTGGGTGGAGAACAACCATGTACACCATAAAAAAAATTCCTTCCAGTAGCACCTTAGAGACCAACTAAGTTTGTTCTTGGTATGAGCTTTCGTGTGCATGCACACTTCTTCAGATACACTGAGACAGAAGTCACCAGACCCTTATGTATAACTGACTTCTGTTCCAGTGTATCTGAAGAAGTGTGCATGCACACGAAAGCTCATACCAAGAACAAACTTAGTTGGTCTCTAAGGTGCTACTGGAAGGAATTTTTTTATGGTGTACATGGATGTTCTCCATCCACAATTCACCCACAAAACAACCCTGTGGGTTAGGCTTAGAGATGGTAACTTTAATTTTGTTTCGACTATGGCAGACCAACACGGCTACCTACCTGTAACTGGAACCATGTACACCAGTTTGAGATCCTTGGAAAGTAAAGGTGGTATAAATACAAATGAAACAAACAAACAATTTGCCCTCCTTCGTCTGTTGGCCGAAAAAGACAGCGCCTCCTTACCTGTCCCAATGTTTCACTTTCTAGGAGGGAGGGAGAAGGCCTGAGGATCTTCTGGGACAAACGGCGAGAGCCGTCTCTCCTGGTGCGCTGGAACCCCTTCTCCAGCGACATGCCTTACACGACCTTCACAGAGCACCCGGTGAAGAACATCAACCAGAGGTTTAGCACCATCTGCCAGGTGAGCTGCAATGGGTCAAGAGGGCACATCAAATGGATTGGGCTAATAGTAATACTGTGTCAGGCAGGGGAGTTCCCCCTCTCCCTTCATTAGCTCACTGATCAGAATCAACGAGCCGTTGATAGTTTTATAGTCCTTTTTATTACAGCGCCATGTTGCCAACACAAACAGACAACCCTCTTCTTCCTCTTCTGAACTGATCTGATCTGCCTGCTGCTGCTGCATTCCCCAACCTTCGTCTTCAGAGTATTCCCTGACACACCGAGGGTATAATCCAGTAGCTTCCAAAGTGGACATCCCAATGTTAACAGTAACAATTAATAATAATAACAATAACAACAACAACAGAGAGCTCCCTTGTAGCTCATCTTGAGACCAACCTCTCTCTTGAGAGCAGCTTGGAGAAAGGCAATTCTGAGTGGAGAAACGGCCGGAAGGGAGAGGGTTAAGCCCCTCTTGCCACTCACCCATTCCCCACTCCCATTTGCAGCTTCCATGGACTGCTTTTCTTAAAAATTAAGCTCTGAGTATCGATACCGACCTACAACTAGAGACCGATGGATCAGTCAATTTAGGTTTCTCATTTTTCCAATCTTAAGCTTGGTTTACACATTTTCACATCAGTTTGTGATTCATTTGGTTTTTTAAAAGAGGCCCTCCCATATTAGTGCACCCGTCTGCTAAAGTATTTACATTATTTTAAAAAAACTTTTAAGGTAATTTATAGACCACCTTTCGTTGTAAAAGCAACAAGGCAACTCACAAACTAAAACAAATACAAAATACTCATTTTGTTTGCAACTCTGACTGATGGACACATTTTTGCAAGCAAGTTTCCCAGGTATAGTATATTGTTATGTTTTTGCTGAGATATACACACACACATTTCCTAATAGACACATTCTTGCACTCCTTTGGATAACTAAATTGCAGAAAAGTGTGAACTTTGAAGGATGCTCCAGTGACATACCCCAGCGTTTCCCAACCGGTGTGCCGCGGCACACTGGTGTGCCGCAAGACACCGGCTGATGTGCCGCGGAAAAAGGGACCTGCAGCCCAGGGCTGCACAGGACCGTGGCGGCGGCGCTGCTGGAGCCCAGCGGCGAAGCGGAAGCCAGGGCGGCGCTGCTCCCTTGGCTGCTGCAGCAGCCTCGCGCGAGAATCCCGACCGGAAGCCTCGTGCGAGAATCCCGACCGGAAGCCTCGCGCGAGAATCAGAGCCCAGGGTGCCCTGCAGCCCCGCGCTGCACAGGACCGTGGCGGCGGCAATGCTGGAGCCCGGCGGCGAAGCGGAAGCCAGGGCGGCGCTGCTCCCTTGGCTGCTGCAGCAGCAGCAGCAACAGAAGCCTCGCGGGAGAATCCCGACCTGGTGCCCCAGCTGATGGGCGGGAGAAAGGACGCCGCGCTACAGCTGATCCCAGAGGTAACTCTGGGTCAGGAGACCCGGCGCAGCCGGGTGGGGGAGGAGCGGTGTGCCGCGAGATTTTTTTAATGAAACAAGTGTGCCGTTGCCTAGATTAGGTTGGGAAACACTGACATACCCAGTTTGAGAAATTTGCATAAAAATGTTCACCAATCCAAAATTCTCCCCGCGTAAGAATTTAAGAAGAGCCTGGTGCAGGATCAGACCAATGGCCCATGGTCCAATCCAGCATCTTGTTCTCACATTGGCCAACCAGATGCCTGTGGGAAACCAGCAAGCAAAGGAGCATTTGAGCGAAGGAGTCCTTTTCCTCCTGTGGCTTCCAGCAACTGGTCTCCAGAAGCATTGCTGCATCCAGCCGTGGTCATTGTGGCTAGTGGCAATTGTGGCCGGTAGCCACCAATAGCCCTTCTTTTCACCTGCGGTTAATCCCAGGTTAAAGAAGACTTGCATGGGCCACTGAGCCCTCCAAATCAATTTCAAAATGGATGGATGCAGGAAGCATGTGAGGGCGGTTGTGGTAGCCACGGTGGGCATCAGATAAATGTCATGGCGTGAAATGGAGATCATTCAATAATGGATTCCTGGTGCCTTAATGTAAACAGGAAGTGAGCGGCATATGCCCTCCTCTCCCCGCAGTGTGAAATACAAGCTCCCCAGCCATCGATTTGAAACCACACATGCTCAGGTCAAAAGCAATATTTTCTCCTCCCCAAATTATCTCCCCATCTGCACGCTCATAAGGATGTCAGTAATCGGATCCCCCTGTGGGAAACAGAGCGAGGGAGGGAGTGCGGAGTCGCTTCTTCAAAGGGACGCTCCATCACCTCCGAGTGCTTTAATCCAGCTTTGGGGAGCGTTGGGAAGTTGTCCCTTTTTCAACCCCCCCCTCCCTCATGGGCACAAGGAAAAGGAGAGAAAGGAGGTTTTATTTTTCTTCAACGAGACGGGGTGGATTTCTCGCCCAAGTGGTTTCAGGAAAACATCCGATTTGGCAAGAATGGAATCGTTCACGCTTCAAGAGATGAAGTTGCTGCTAGGAATCCCACAAACTCTGAGGGCAAGGAGGGAGGGAGTTTGCGGGCTCTGAGATCATCTTGGGAAAGCAAGTGGTGAAACCACACGTGGGTTGGACTTCTCAGGTCGTCCATCCAGCCCCGAACCTTTCATTTGAAGGACTCCAGGTGCAATTGCTTTTCAGCAACCCAAAATACTTGCAGCAGTAAACACAGGCAGAGATGTACCTCCAGTGGAAAGGGGCCGGCACGTGAGGCACGAACACAGAAAACACTGCCTTTTAGATTATACAGCAGCAAAATGTGGTCACAATAGGGCAGCCCGCCAGAAAGCGTGCAAGCAAATAACAGTCTACCAGGACAGCAGAGACCTTGCAGACAGAGCAGAAGCAAACAGATGCAGTCATACAGGAGCTTGAAGTTTAAGCCTAGGCTAGACGTTTTGGCTTCATAAGCTGTTGCTAGCTAGGCCTGGCCTGTAATAGTCCGTTCTGGTTAGATTTTATCGCCCCTTTTCCAAAATGGGGTTTAGTCCAGCTGTGATTTGCTACAGCCACTTAAAGCTTCACTGCAGGAAAAGAGGGTGGTGGGGGAGAATAAATGATTAGTAATAATAATAATAATAATTTTTTATTTGTACCCCACCCATCTGGCCGGGTCTCCCCAGCCACTCTGGGCGGCTTCCAACAAATATTAAAATACTTAAATATTTCTATTTAATCTTAAAAAGCAGAGACATCACCTTGCCGACAAAGGTCCGTATAGTTCAAACTATGGTTTTCCCAGTAGTGATGTATGGAAGTGAGAGCTGGACTATCAAGAAGGCTGATCGCTGAAGAATGGATGCTTTTGAATTATGGTGCTGGAGGATTCTGGGCTGCATCAATAGGAGTATAGCATCTAGATCAAGAGAAGTAATAGTACCACTGTATTCCACTCTGGTATCAGAGGACGAGATGGTTGGACAGTGTTCTCGAAGCTACTAACATGAGTTTGGCCAAACTGCGAGAGGCAGTGAAGGATAGGCGTGCCTGGCGTGCTCTGGTCCATGGGGTCACGAAGAGTCGGACACGACTGAACGACTGAACAACAACAACAACAAATTCCGCTCTGGTAAGACCTCACCTGGAATACTGTGTCCAGTTCTGGGCACCACAGTTCAAGAAGGATACTGACAAGCTGGAACGTGTCCAGAGGAGGGCAACCAAAATGGTCAAAGGCCTGGAAACGATGCTTTATGAGGAACAGCTTAGGGAGCTGGGTATGTTTAGCCTGGAGAAGAGGTTAAGGGGTGATATGATAGCCATGTTCAAATATATAAAAGGATGTCATATAGAGGAGGGAGAAAGGTTGTTTTCTGCTGCTCCTGAGAAGAGGACACAGAGCAATGGATTCAAACTACAAGAAAGAAGATTCCACCTAAACATTAGGAAGAACTTCCTGACAGTAAGAGCTGTTTGACAGTGGAATTTGCTGCCAAGGAGTGTGGTGGAGTCTCCTTCTTTGGAGGTCTTTAAGCAGAGGCTTGACAGTCACCTGTCAGGAATGCTTTGATGGTGTTTCCTGCTTGGCATGGGGTTGGACTGGATGGCCCTTGTGGTCTCTTCCAACTCTATGATTCTATGATTCTAGGAGACTCTTGAGAGTCCCATGGACTGCAAGAAGATCAAACCTATCCATTCTGAAGGAAATCAGCCCTGAGTGCTCACTGGAAGGACAGATCCTGAAGCTGAGGCTCCAATACTTTGGCCACCTCATGAGAAGAGAAGACTCCCTGGAAAAGACCCTGATGTTGGGAAAGATGGAGGGCACAAGGAGAAGGGGACGACAGAGGATGAGATGTTGGGACAGCATTCTTGAAGCCACCAACATGAATCTGACCAAACTGTGGGAGGCAGTGGAAGACAGGAGTGCCTGGCGTGCTCTGGTCCACGGGGTCACGAAGAGTCGGACACGACTGAACGACTAAACAACAACAACAAATTTCTATTTAATGCATTTTTGTCCCGTGTTTCTCCCAAGTTAGGATTCAAGGCAACACAGAGCATTTCTGAAACATTGTATGGAGAATAATAAGAACAAACAAGTTAAAATACAACAGAACCAGCAATGACAGTACAATTTGTCAGGCCAGCAATCAGCATCTTCTGCACTTTAGTCTCCAAAGGCCTGTCTGGGCAGGACAGTCTCAGCCTGCCGGTGGAAGGATAACCAAGGAGGGAGCCAAGGGGTTCTCTTGGGAGGGAACCCCTCGATCTAGGAGCAGCCCTGGAAAGGCCCTGTCTCAAGATGAGCAGGCACTGAGGCAGCCATCCACCAAGATAGGATTTGGTTTGGGACTTTAGGGTGTGGCGAGGTAGCATGACCAGAATTCCAAAGTGCCCTCTCCTTTCTCAAGAAAGCATTTGCATCACTTCCTGGTGGGCGGCACGGCTAGGGAAAATCCCAAGCCGATTTCCATTCAGGATGGTGGCTGGAGACACCCGTCTCCAAAGATTTGCATTTGCAGATGACGAATCAGTGACTTTTCTGTGATGTCAGCTTACATGAGTGCTTTTGCACTCGAGGGATATTGGCCAATTACATCACACGCTCCTAATGGCTGCAATCGGTTCTTCCAGCTAATCTTGTTGGGATAAGCAACTTTACTGCAATGCTATATTGTCACGGCAGGCAATCCTGTGGCTGCAACTGGCTCAGCCGAGGGGTGGGGGTGGGTGGGGGTGGCATTGAATGTCCACGGCATTCCTGCTGCTCAGGGAAGAGACCTCTCCAAACATTCACACTCCAGCTTCTGTGGCAGAAGGAAACGTACCTGAAATGAAAACATATTTTGGGCCTGATTAAGGCCTGGAGGGAGTGATAAAGGTTGAGATGAAGGGGGCAGATTCCCACCTGCTTCTTGACATTTAGGGCCCTAGAAGCAGAGGGATGGGCGAATCTGCCAAATTTGGTTTCTCATTATTTTCAGCCTTAATTTCTATTCTCCTTATTTCCATAGCAGCTTACTATTTCCTCCCTCCCTCCCTCCCTCCCTCCCTCCCTCCCTCCCTCCCTTCCTTCCTTCCTTCCTTCCTTCCTTCCTTCCTTCCTTTCTTGTCCTCATGAACATTTATTAGCATTTTTGTCCAGATTTCTCCTAATGTGCAGATTTTGTGAATGCAATTTTGCCTAATATATACATTTTTGCAAAGCAATCTCCCTTAAAGCCATGCATTTTGTATGCCATTTATTTTTTTAAACGATATGTGCATTTTGGTGCATGCTTCACTCTGGCATATGTATTTTGCACAAATTACTTAATTGGAGAAATGCATTGAGGGTTTCTGAGAAGTGCAGATTCCAAGGAGGGCTGTGTTTGGGTTCCTGCAATGTTTCAGAAAGTGCGGCTTGAGTAGGTTCGAGTAGGTTGAGTGGGAACGGAATCGAATTTCTCACCCCACCCCAGCTGAGCATCACATCTGGCCTGGAACTGAGCAGGGAATTCTCGCTATCCATTAATTGCTTAGTTCCAGAAATACAGTTCTTTGCCCTGAGGAGCTTGCAATCTCCATGTCGACCCTGAAGTGATGTGTGTGAACCTGCGTGAAGAGGCAACAGGGGGGTTAATCATGAGCAACATGGCTTTATTTCCCCCCAAACACCCACCAGCTACTTCTTCCCAAGTTATGTCTCTGAAATATACTCAGAGTCAAGTGTGAATTTCATGCTCTTTATTCAGCTCATAGTAGCAAGGAATCAATCTTTCCCCAAAACGTCTGCTATATATACATTAGTTGCACAATGGGCCCCACGTGATTGGCTAATTCCGGGCTACTCCTGTAGGCCAATCAGGTTGCGGATTCACTTCCTCCAGGAGCCTGATTGGCTGCTCCTGCAGGCCAATCGGGTTGCAGATTCACTTCCTCCAGGAGCCTGATTGGGTGCTCTTGCAGGCCAATCAGGTCGCTGATTCACTTCTACGGTACCTGGAGCTGGATTGGGTGGCTCCTACGGACCAATCTGCATTCTGGATCCTATTGTTCTAGGACCAATCAGACTGCTGCATTCTGGATCCCATTGTTCTAGGATTCAGCTCAGTACGGTCTCTCTCTGTTTACTCCCGAGATTTTGGCACCTCTCCACGGGGTCTGTCTGCCTGCCTGGTGTGTAACCCAACCTCCTTTGTGCTTCCCATATTCTGAGGATGCCTCGGCGTGTTAGAAGTCACTGCCATGGACCGCTTTTAATCCTCGGTCTCTGAATGGGGGCAGAAAGAGACAGCATATTTTGTTTGCACAAGATTCCAAAAGCTCCTGAGACTTTCAGAGCAGGAATTGGGGGGGGGGTGGCTTTTCACGCACCCCGTAAGCCTGCAGCACATTTCCAGTGTGGGGCACAATGTTCTTTGGGGAGGTGGCAGAGGGGTGGTCGAAGGACAAGTGGAGATTCCTGGTTCCTCGGTATTCTCAGCAGCGAAATGGCGGGGATTTGGTTTCAAATGTTATTTGCTGCGGACAGCCAAGCATTGCTTGGTTTCCTAGTCTGGCTGTTGTTTTCCTTCGGCTGCAAAGGGAGCGACCCGCAGAATGCGCACAGTGGCTGGCCGGCTTTGGCCATTCCTGTTGGGGTATTTTTAATCGTGGGTTGTGGGCATCCTTAGCACCCAACCACACTTGAGAAACAGGGATGGGGCAGAAATTTGGTTTGGTTTGGCACTTCTTGGCAAGCCGACCTAATTTTGCACTTTTAAAAGCAGGGTGTGTGTTAACGAAAGCACAGAGATCCTTCGAGATTCACACTTCTCTGAATTTTGCAATGCAGTTTGCCAGCCAAGTATTGCGTACAAGAATGCATATGGTAGGGTAAAGCATGCATAGAAAGGTATATATTAGACAGGGTAACATCCAAAAATGTGTTATATTTGAATTTTGCAAAATAAATATGTCCATATTGGACAAAATAGCACGTAAATGTGTACATTAGGAGAAAATCGCACTAAAATGTTGCTGAATTTTCATGTGGACTTTTTTTTAAAAAAAAGCTTTGCAAAATGATGTGGAAATTTGCAGAACTGAAGAGTGGAAAAATTGGAATCTTGGGCAAAACTGATGCAGCTATATTTTCACATGCCTACTTCTCCCGTCCTGGATTCAAGAATTCCAAGAATTCCACGACGGGGTGAGCTCCCGTTGCTTGGTCCCTGCTCCTGCCCACCTAGCAGTTTGAAAGCACGTCAAAGTGCAAGTAGATCAATAGGAACCGCTCCGGCGGGAAGGTAAATGGTGTTTCCGTGCGCTGCTCTGGTTCGCCAGAAGCTGCTTAGTCATGCTGGCCACATGACCCGGAAGCTGTACGCAGGCTCCCTCGGCCAATAAAGCGAGATGAGCGCCGCAACCCCAGAGTCGGACACGACTGGAACTAATGGTCAGAGGTCCCTTTACCTTTACCTTAGGCTAGTGGCTGCTCCTGCTTCCTGCGGGAGGGAGTTCCACAGTTTGCACTGTGCAGAGAATGCCTCCTCTTTCTGTATTCAAGGTTATGATGGTCCAACATAAATGATTACTAGATCAGGCTACAAATATATTGTCCTGTTCAGCAACTCCATAAAAAAATGTGACCGAATGCTTCTCCTGCCCTTCTTGCAGATCTCCGCCTTCACTGCTCAACTGGTTCAAGCAGTCCAGAATGCCGAAATAATGGATCCCACAGCTGGCCGAACTGCTGGGGTCGAGGTGGCCCACGAGCCCCTCTTCATAGAGACCTACACAGGGCTGATGTCTTTCCTCGGAAACCGAAACAAGCTGGGTTATTCCCTCGCTCGAGGGAGTTTTGGCTTCTGAACGTCGGGCGAATTGGGGGTTTTCCTTTTGTGGTGAATGTGTTGTGTTTATTCCCCCTGCGCCTTGAAATGTTGCTAAAGAGCAGGGGCCAGCAACCTTTTTCTCCAACAATCTGCCCAAGAAGGAGTGTTGTGCCCCCCACCCCACCAGAGGTGCTACCCTCCCCTAACAGCCATACACCCCGGTGAGCTTCATGGCCGAGTGGGGAATCGAACCCTGGCCTTTCCCAGGTCCTAGTCCAACACAGGGTCTAAAGTTTTCCAGAGGACAGGACTTTCTGCGGTACTGGGTAAGGCTGAATGGGCACCCACACCCACCCAAATAAAAATTCACAGTAATATTTCATCCCTAACAGATCTGACAGCTGGGGGGCTGCTATTTTTATGCCCCACTTTCCAGAGGGGAGCAGAAAATTGACAACCTGGCAGAAGGCTAGGCAGTTAGCTACAGATCCAGATCTGTGGCAGTTAGCTACAGTTTCTACCCAAGAGCTATAACCATCTTAAATGCTGTAACCAGATAATATGACCTTGGAGAGCTGTGATGGGTGTATGTGTGGCTTTCTTTGGTGTGTGTGTGTTTTGTGCTGCTTTTTGTTTTGTTTTTTCTTTCTTTCTGTTTTTACGGGGGGCATGCAATTTTGTTGCACTTGTATAGTGTTGTGCTTGTACTTGTGCAATGACAATAAATTATCTTATCTTATCTTATCTTATCTTGGGAGCTGTCTGCGGAGGGAGGGATATATATATATTATATTATATATATATATAATAGCAAAGTGGCGAGCCTGCCGTACCTGCAAGGCCCAACCTGTGGATGTTTGCAGCTGCTTAACAAGCAACCCCTCCCCAATATGTTGTTCTTGGTAGCAATGAGCTCATGTCCCAAACCAAAGTTTAGAAATAATAATACATATTGTCAGGGTTGGATCAGGGGTCAGCAACCTTTTTCAGGTGTGGGCCGGTCCACCATCCCTCAGACCATGTAGATAAGATAATTTATTGTCATTGCACAAGTACAAGCACAACGCTACACATGTGCAACGAAATTGCATGCCATCCCGTTTAAAAAACGGAAGGAAACAAAAAACAGCACAAAACACACACACACCAAAAAAAGCCACACACGCACACACATACACCCATCACAGCTCTCCAAGGTCATATTATCTGGTTACAGCATTTAAGATGGTTATATATATGTGGTGGGCCGGACTATATATTTTTTTTTGGGGGGGGGGAATGAACGAATTCCTATGCCCCGCAAGTAACCCAGAGATGCATTTTAAATAAAAGGACACATGGGCCAGGTCCGTGGGCCGGATTGAGAAGGTGATTGGGCCACATCCAGCCCATGGGCCTTAGGTTGCCTACCCCTGCTTAAGAGGATGGGGGTTGTTAATGAAAGGGCTGTGAGATGCAACACCCCCACCCGGCCTTATAATGTAGGAAACTGTGTGCTGGGTCCAACTATCTAGCTCACCGTGGGCATCATCTCAGGCTGGGAGCAGCTCTCCAAGGTTGCAGACTTCGCCCAGGAGTACCCTGGGGATACTGGGGATTGAACCAGGGACCTTCTGCATGCAAAGCAGCTGCTCTGAGCTACCGTCCTGGAATGGCAAAACCTCCTTTTCAGGGTTCAGGGCCACACAGGATTTAACCACGGGGTCTGGAAAGATCTCCCCTGTTGAAAGGAGCCACTGTTCTCTAGAAGCCTGACAGCTGCCTGCAAGCCAATGACCCATCTAGTCCAGCATCCTGTTCTCACAGGGGCCAACCAGATGCCTGGGGAAAACCCGCAAGCAGGACCAGAGTGCAAGAGCAACACTCTCCCCTCCTGTGGTTTCCAGCAACTGGCGTTCAGAAGCATTGCTGCCTCCAGTTATTGAGGCAGAGTATAGTCATTGTGGCTAACAGCTCCAATGGTTGAAACAAAACAACAACAACAAATCCTTCCAGTAGCACCTTAGAGACCAACTAAGTTTGTTCTTGGTATGAGCTTTCGTGTGCATGCACACTTCTTCAGATACACTGAAACAGAAGTCACCAGACCCTTTTATATAGTGAGAGGGTTAGGGTTTGCTGAATTGCAACTCATTACCAAGCTTAAAACCATCGAGAGACCTGGTGTGAACAAAGACATTGGATTCTTATCTCATTATACATGACAAAGCCATTTTTAACCTTCTCACCCATTGCTTTTTCCTGTAAGACTAATTGCAGTCGTTAACAGTCACCAACAGGTTTACCACAGCTATCAGCCTATCACCCATTCCCACCACCCCTCTGAGTAATACCCCTCCCACCCTCTCACTATATATAAGGGTCTGGTGACTTCTGTTTCAGTGTATCTGAAGAAGTGTGCATGCACACGAAAGCTCATACCAAGAACAAACTTAGTTGATCTCTAAGGTGCTACTGGAAGGATTTTGTTTTGTTTTGTTTTGACTGAAACAGAAGTCACCAGACCCTTATATATAGTGAGAGGGTGGGGAAAATAGCTTTATCACGTATAATGAGATAAGAATCCAATGTCTCTTATCTCATTATACATGATAAAGTATTTAACCATCTCACCCCTTGCTTTTTCCTGTAAGACCAATTGCAGTCGTTAACAGTTGTCAACAGGTTTACCACACCTATCAGCCAATCATGCATTCCCACCCTACTGAGTAATACCCCTCCCCACCCTCTCACTATATATCAGGGTCTGGTGACTTCTGTTTCAGTGTATCTGAAGAAGTGTGCAGGCAGGATGCTGGACTAGGGGATAAGAGAGGTCACCTGAAAGACAGGTCATACCCACCTGTCCAGGTGATGGAATCGGCTTTGCAGTTGGGCCAGAGAAAGCTAAAGGCGCCTGGGGAATTGGGGATGGGTGCAGGATGGATGGGGTCCCCAACAAAGTGCCATCTGGTGCCCACCCTAAGAATGAGACACACACACACTTCCCATAGCAAATGGCAGGTCATGATAGCCTCATCTAGAATCCTAGAGTTGGAAGAGACCCCAAGGGCCATCCAGTCCAACCCCCTGCCAAGCAGGAAACACCATCAAAGCATTCCTGACAGGTGACTGTCAAGCCTCTGCTTAAAGACCTCCAAAGAAGGAGACTCCACCACACTCCTTGGCAGCCAATTCCACTGTCAAACAGCTCTTACTGTCAGGAAGTTCTTCCTAATGTTTAGGTGGAATCTTCTTTCTTGTAGTTTGAATCCATTGCTCCATGTCCGCTTCTCTGGAGCAGCAGAAAACAACCTTTCTCCCTCCTCCATATGACATCCTTTTATATATTTGAACATGGCTATCATATCACCCCTTAACCTTCTCTTCTCCAGGCTAAACATACCCAGCTCCCTAAGCCGTTCCTCATAAGGCATCGTTTCCAGGCCTTTGACCATTTTGGTTGCCCTAGATGATCCTGGTGGCTCAATCTGTACCCCAACCATGGACCAGAAGTTATTTTCTTCTTATTGCTTTATTTCAGTTACGTTTGTGTTATCTAGATTATTAGCTGGTCATTAGAAGAACAACTGTTTAGAGATTGCTGCTTGAGTTTGATTTTCCTCGTCCCTCTTTGTCTCTTTTCCTTTGTGTACCATGTTTTTCTTTTTCTATTGTACATCCGTGGGAAGAGACTGCCTTGTTTTGATAGTACGTAAGCTGCTCTGGGAGCCTTTATTTGCCGAGGAGCGGCGCAAATGTGGACCCAGTAAAGAAATAAATATTCTGTGTTACCATATTAAGAGTCGCTTGGATTATTTAGAATTTTGGGTCGGGGGAAGCATCCATGTCTTTGTTTGAGGGGAGGGCAAAGCGCAGAAACAGTAAAAGGAATCATTAAATCAATAAAATGTGAAAACCTTGACAAAGCTATTGATGAAGCGGGGGAAAGTTAAGTAATCAATTCACAGATGGGTGGAAACTACATTCAGCTTGCATTTAAGGTTAAATCTTCCTAATTTGTACTTTTGAAAACAATTTGAGAAATGAAACACAAAAATCCTTTGGAATCTGCACTGCTCCAAATATTGGACTGTGGGTCTCCAGCCAAGTAATGCATTCAAAAATGCACATATTAAGGTAAACCGTGCATAAAAATGCAAATGCTGGTGAGAAATAAATTTGAAGATACATAGGGAAAATATGGAGCGTATTTATATTAGGCAAAATTGCATACAAAATGTATCTATTAGGAGAAATCCGCATTACAATGCTGATGAATTTTCACAAATAACTTCTTTTTTTTAGAAAAATAATAATAATTGCAAACTGATGAGGGGGTGCTGAAAACTGAACTCAGATGGGAAAAATGAGAAACTGAAAGAAACCTAATGTGATTAAGTCAGCCATCCCTAGTATCCATACAGGGCTTTGTCAAAAATAAAGGTGGCACCTACAAAAGGTCATAGAATTGGAAGAGACCCCAAGACTCATCTAGTCCAACCCCATTCAGTGCAGGAATCGCAGCTAAGTAAGGACTTTTTAAAAGAGAGCAGGGGGCAGGTGCCACTCACTAGGGGGGGCAGGAACCCTGGCAGTGCCCACAGATACTGATGCCAAGCCTGCAAGGTTGGCAGCTCAAAGGTCTGAGGCAGACTAGGAGAAATGCAAGTCTCTGTTGCTGGCTCTTGGAGGACCGGTGCTATTTGGAGACTTGAGCTACTGCCTCTCTGGCTGCTCAACCTCTGAGAACACAGGAAGAGCCCTTCAGCAGGACCAGGCTCATGGTCCCTCTAGTCCAGCATCCTGTTCCCACAGCAGCCACCAGAGCGCCCTCGAAAGCAGGACCTGAATGAGTCAACTCTCCCCCTGCCAGCAAATACTTCTCTTAATTTCTCCCAACTGTAGAAAGAGTGAACCCAGCTGTTATGGCGAGGAGCCACGGAATAGCACTCTCCTCCATGAATTTGCCAAGCCGACATTTAAAGCTATCTCAGTAGGTGGTGATCACTGCCTCCTGTGGCAGGGAGTTCCATAATTCAACTATGTGCCGCATGAAGGAATTTCTTCCTGGTGTCTGTCCTGACTCTCCCACCATTCAGCCTTCATTGGAGGTTTTAGCATTAGGAGAGAGAGAAAATAAACATTTGTCTACCGATTTTATCCAGAATTTAACCGCGTCCCAGAGTTCAACTGCTGCATTTGCAAAAAGGGGGATAGTACCTTACAAGGAAGCTTCCTAGCACTTGGGAGGAAAGCAGGAAAGACTGACTTGATGCAACCATGTACAGATACCTGCATATTTTAAGAGGCTTGTTGCAATCGCACAATTTTTATGCGAACTCACGAATAGGCACACCCTCTGCCCCCTCCCTTGCCTGCAACTTAGTTCTCTCCACGGGCAGAAATCCTGCAGGGAGATGAGGGCAAGCCCACGCCACATTCCTGCAAAGGACCACGATGTGCGGCAGGATGGAGCCGTTCTGGGGCAGCTGCGTCAGCCCCAGGATAAGGGAAGCGAGCACAGGGGCCGGTGCAGGATTCAAGCTGGCAACGGTGGCGCAACGTTGCCACAATCGAGGCCCACCCCTCTTCTCCGCACCTGCTGTGCCGCCTTCCCAGCGGAGACAGTCGGCCCTTCCCTCGAGGAAAAGTGATGGGGCCACTCCCTTCCCTCTTCAGCTTACAGGAATTGCCTCGGCCTGAATCACCGTTGGCACGAGGCGGGCACCGTAACCTTGGCAATGGGGCCTGGGCGGTGCCAGCTGCTACAGCTGCAGGGTTCGGCCTGGCTCTGACGATATGTCAGGATGAGGCGATGGCCTGAGACGCGCTTCCCCAAAGCATTTCTCCGTGAAACCACGTGTGGGTCCCTTCGTGGGCCTTTTTGCCGGGCGCCCACGGGCTGGAGAGCAGAGGAATTCAAATAACTCTGTGTTTTGTTTTCGCTTCTCACCCACGCTGCACCCATTCGACCCACCCTATTTAAGGCATTTCCCCAGCTGCGGGCAAGCTGGTACTTAGTTGCCTTGAGCCTGGTGGGTCACCAGGGCTGGATTTAGCTTGGATGAGGCCCTAAGTTACTGAAGGTAATGGGGCCCTTTCTATGTCCAGCTGTCCTTTGTCAACAACAAATGGTCACTGTTTTTTGTGTTGAATATATGCTATATGGTAATTTATGGACCTCATAGGTATCTTAAGAGAGCCAGTGTGGTGTAGTGCAGTGTTTCCCAACCTAATCTAGGCAACGGCACACTTGTTTCATTAAAAAAATCTCGCGGCACACCGCTCCTCCCCCACCCGGCTGCGCCGGGTCTCCTGACCCAGAGTTACCTCTGGGATCAGCTGTAGCGCGGCGTCCTTTCTCCCGCCCATCAGCTGGGGCACCAGGTCGGGATTCTCCCGCGAGGCTTCTGTTGCTGCTGCTGCTGCAGCAGCCAAGGGAGCAGCGCCGCCCTGGCTTCCGCTTCGCCGCTGGGCTCCAGCAGCGCCGCCGCCACGGTCCTGTGCAGCCCTGGGCTGCAGGTCCCTTTTTCCGCGGCACATCAGCCGGTGTCTCGCGGCACACCAGTGTGCCGCGGCACACCGGTTGGGAAACGCTGGTGTAGTGGTTAAGAGCGGTGGACTCGTAATCTGGGGAACCGGGTTTGCTTCCCCGCTCCTCCACATGCTGGGTGACCTTGGGCTAGTCACACTTCTCTGAAGTCTCTCAGCCTCACTCACCTCACAGAGTGTTTGTTGTGGGGAGGAAGGGAAAGGAGGTTGTGAGCCGCTTGGAGACTCCTTCGGGTAGTGATAAAGTGGGATAGCAAATCCAAACTCTTCTTCTTCTTCTCCTCAAGCCATTTGCACATGTTGCCCTGCAACCAGTCCATGCAGAATGTAGGCACCCTATATATAGAAAAGATCAAACCAGTGATATTTCAGGGAGCAGGCTAGCAGGCGGGGGCCATGACTTACATCATAGGAGCCTACACAACACAACACAAAACACTGTTGCTGGATGTAGGTTTTATTTTATTTGTTTTTTTATCTTATATTTTGGAAATGTACGGTACATCCAGGTTTTTTCCTTTAATTTTTTGGGGGGTCCCCAAGAGAATGGGGCCCTATGCTATAGCTTGTTTAGCTTATACGTAAATCCAGCACTACGGGTCACAAATTGTGGCTCAGGTAACCCGAGGCCTCTGTGTGCAATAATTTATTATTATTATTATTATTATTATTATTATTATTATTATTATTATTATTTTACAAACACATCTAGTCCTGCAGGAATGAGGAAATTGCTCCTACAAATTTCCCTCTTCCGTGGAAAGGGATAGAGTATGAGAACATAAGAAGAGCTGTTTGGGTCAGTCAATAGCATAGCTTGTAAATGTCCCGTTTTAATCAGGACATCCCGGAAGACTCACCCAGGTTTTGGGGATGAAAATGTTTGGAGGTCTGATCTGGTCCAACTTCCTGTTGTCCCAGTGGCCAAACCAGACGTCTGTGAGAAACTATGCATTCCTATCCTTCAGAATTTGCATTCTCCTTCCCCCCTTTTTCTTCCTAATGTCTCAACAAATGAAACTGATTTGTAAAAATGTTACATGGAAAAAAAATACGAGAGAGAGAGAGAGAGACATTGCACATACTTTTGTAACTCGAGAAAATCTTTAATAAAAAAACACAATTAAAAAAAAAAGAATTTGCAATCTTCTGAATTTTCTGAATTAATTCGCCAACCAAATAAAACGTCCATGTTGTGAAAACAGTGCATAAAAAAACAAACATAAAGAAGAGCTTACTGGATGAGGCCAATGGTTCAACTAGTCCTGCATCCTGTTCTCACAGTGGCAAACTGGATGCCCCCGAGGGCAACCCACAAGCAGGATTCGAACCCAAGATCCCTCTCCCCTCCTGTGGTTTCCAGCAACTGATATTCAGAAGCATTTCTGCCTTTGAGTGCGGAGGCCAGGCAGAGCCATCCTGGCTAGGAGCCATCGATCACCCTCTCCTCCTCCATGAATTTGCCTCCTCTTCTTTTGAGCCACCTAGGTGCCTCCTGCAGATGTGAGTTCCACAGTTTACTGTCATCCAAGCTGGTGGTCGTCACCACACCACTTTGAGCTTCACAGTGGAAGAAAGTAATGAAGGAGCGAAGGATAACCCTCAGACCCAATGCTTTAGTGCAAGGGCTCCTGTTCCGTTCCTGCCAGAGCGAAAATGTTTGAGGTGAATCTGGAGATCCAAGGAATGTTTGGGGAAGCAAGGAGGGTTTTCACCAGGAAATTTCCTTAGGTATTTCCACACATCCTTCACCTGTTCTGCCGAAAGAATCTTTTCTTTAAGAAATCAAATTTACAAAACTAAAGAATTGTGGTGTAGTGGTTAGAGTATGGGGCTAGGACCTGGGAGACACCAGGGTTCAGATCTCAGCTATAATGCTCACTGGGTGACCTTTGGCCTCTCAGACTAACCTACCTCACAGGGTTGTTGTACGGCTTAAATGAGTTGCTGGGGGTGTGTGTGTGGCGGAAACCATGTACACCTCCTTGAGCTCCGTAGAGGAAAAGGTGGGGTAGAAATGGATAAGTCAATATAAAAGATGGGATGCAAAACTGAGAAAATGATTGCATGGTGTTGGACTAGATGACCCCCAGGGGTCCCTTCCAGCTTTACAATTCTATGATTCTGGGAAATGCAACAAATAAAAATAAAGAACAGAGAGAGGGCCTTCTGGCAGTTCCCTCACTGTGAGAAGCAAAGCTACAGGGAACCAGGCAGAGGGCCTTCTCGGTAGTGGCGCCCGCCCTGTGGAACGCCCTCCCAGCAGAGGTCAAAGAGATAAACAACTATCTGACATTCAGAAAATACCTCAAGGCAGCCCTATTTAGGGAAGTTTTTAACCTGTGATATTTTAATGTATTTTAATATCTGTTGGAGGCCGCCTAGAGTGGCTGGGGAGCCCCCGCCCAGTTGGGCGGGGTACAAATAAAAAAATATTATTATTATTAATAATAATAATAATAATAATAATAATAATAATAAATTTTATTTATACCCCGCCCTATTATTATTATTATTATTATTATTATTATTATTATTGAGATAAAACAAATTTGCAGGTCTCTGCTCACTGCCAAGGAACTGAAAGGAGCACTTATCACTTCCCCTTCCGTAAGTGCTGTGATTTTCTTCCCCTCTTCCTTGCTTTTGCCTAGATTTCCTCACTCTGATCTCCATTTACTTTCCCCGTCCCCTTTGGCCGAGTGACAAGGCTGGCAGTTAACAAGCTGGTCCAACTGTCTCGAAGCATCCGAGCGATGAATGCCTTCCAAAACTGGGAGGGACGGGGCGGACGGAGGCAGAGCGCCTAAACACCCTTAATGTTTCCTGGCCTGCAATGCCGAGAATGTGGCGGGGCTCACGGCCAGTCCTTCGCGCCTCTCGCTAATTAAACCCCCAGCATCTAAAGTTAGCTGCTCACATGCCCCTTTCGTGCGCCCGGGGGTCTTTTTGCAAAGCTCGCTTTAGAAGTATCTGTCCGGGGGGGCTGCGATGGGTGAAGCCTTCACACAACGCTTGCAAATGTGGATGGACAAAATGGAGCCTTTGCACATCTTTGGGGGGGGGGGCAGGGACAGAGGCTGGTCTCCCCAATGCACCCAGGGGTGTCGTGTTCGAGGGACCATTGGCAGACATCTGTACGGATGGGTTTTGCAACTCACTGTGGGTCTTTTTGAATGGAGATGTTTGAATCTTTTTTAAAAAAAGGCATAGAGAAGAGGCATCTCTGAGGCTATGCAGAAGCAGAGATAATTACAATAAAAACGGCCTCAGCCCTGTATACCTGAAGGAACGTCTCCACCCCCATCATTCTGCCTGGACACTGAGATCCAGCACCGAGGGCCTTCTGGCGGTTCCCTCACTGCGAGAAGCAAAGCTACAGGGAACCAGGCAGAGGGCCTTCTCGGTGGTGGCGCCCGCCCTGTGGAACGCCCTCCCAGTAGAGGTTAAGGAGATGAACAACTATCTGACATTTAGAAGATACCTCAAGGCAGCCCTATTTAGGGAAGCTTTTAACCTGTGATATTTTAATGTATTTTATACCTGTTGGAGGCCGCCCAGAGTGGCTGGGGAGACCCGGCCAGATGGGCGGGGTACAAATAAAAGAATTATTATTATTATTATTATTATTATTATTATTATTATTAAGAACTGCAGCATTAGCCCTTTCACCAAATGCAGTCAGTTCTCAAAAGCCTGTTGGAATGATACAATCTTCACCTGCTGGCAGAAGGAGCCAGTCTGCTTTCTCTAGGGAAGGAGTTCCAAAGTAGTCTGGGAGGAGCCACCACCGAGAAGGCCCTCTCCTGCGTCCCCACCAAGCGGGCCTGTGAGGGTGCCGAGACCGAGAGAACGGTTCCCCCTGAAGATCTCCGAACCTAGGAGATCTTTCAGATAGCCTGGGCTATTTATTTAAATGCACCTGTATCCTATAATATGCATTTGTGTGCTCGCTATTTGGACACAGAACCACAATGCAAAATTCGGAGATGTGCAAATTTTGAAGCATGGCTGTGTATCTGTTCTTGTGAGTACAAATTCCCCCACCCTTAGCATCGTATGGGTGGTTTCGGCAGAATTGGGCTCCAGAGCCATGCAAGACTTTGTAGGCAAGGCCAGCACTTTGCCCTGAAGTTCAGTGAAGACTCTTCTGTGAAGCCCCCTTGGGAAAAAATGCAGGGAAGAGCACAAAATGGGTAGATTTCATTCACCCCACTGTGCACTTCATTCTTATGTGGGTGAAGCGTTCTGGCTTCTGCACTAGTCCTTCTCATGGTAGGAAGAGCAGGGGGGCTGCCTCGATGCGTCTGCTCGAGGGGCAACCATTTTCCTCAGCACAGCAGCAAACTCTCTTTGAAACTGGCATGCCATCTCTTTGTTTTGGGATTGCAGAAACGTAATTACAGCCGCAGAGCTCTCTCCCAGAAAATCCTCTAATCCAGTCAAGGAAAATCCTGTGGCTCAAAAAGTCTTGAGGAAATGTTGATCGGAAGGATTATGTAAAGAGGCTGCAATTTTTAATATATTTTTCTCTCTTTAAAAAAAACACACCACCTTTTTCTCCCTCGCTGCTCTTTATCCTTCCACCCCAAGCAACGCCTCCCATCTTCCTGGTGTTAGATTTTTATATTCTGTGTTTGCCAGAAGAGGAGAGCCCTCAGAGCGTTATGTCAGATCGCCCAGCCCGTTTTTGATAACAAACACTACACTATTTTTTTTTTTAAAGATCCTTTGCAATTAACCTTTCATAGAAACCACACAGTTGGCAGGCACCCACGTTATACAACTTGGATGTGCTCCCCAGAGCCACAGCGGTTCATAATTTGGTTTTTTCATTTTGGAAAGAAGGCTGGAAGAGAGGGCCCCACATCTGTCAAAAATGGCAACCACCACTGCTGGTCTCCTCGTTCTAACTCAGCCTGTAAACAAGTCTGAGCATATGAAACCGAAACAATTGCAAGTTGCTTGCTCCTCTGTTTCCATATCACCCTCTTTCCTCTGCTGTCCCCCCCCCCCGTCCCCACTCCAGCCCATGTCTCATTTGAGACTGTAAGCACCTCAGGGCAGGGACCTGCTCTCTTAACCTTCAAGAACCACACATTCTGCAGCCATGTTTGCTTCTGCCTCCACTGGGCACACTTTCTTTTGCCCCCAGCCCAGCATTGAAATTTAACCTGTAAGCCTCTCGGGGCAGAGACCTGGCATCTTGGACTCCATAAAGTAGCACATAGGAAGTTGGCATCCATCTGTCTCGGGAGACAGTGGAGGAGTGGAAGGCAATATAGATTGAGAACAAAACCAGTGTCATCTTCTTCTTCTTTGGCAATCACTTGTAGCCCAGTAAGATTGTCTGCCATAAACACGGTTTTAACAATGAGTTATATTATGAAGGGTCATATTATGAAGCAGTTGTGTTCTATTATAAATCAAGCACTTCTAGGAGCTGTTTGCTTTTGTTTCCCAATGTATTTCTTATCTATGCACAATTTGGTGTGGCATGAGTAAATTTTATTCTGGGAAAAGAGTTCGAGAATCACTGCATCAGACCAACTGGGTGTCACGAAGAACCAGCCTCAACATCAACTTCGTTGGACCGGTCATGTTGTGCGGATGCCTGATTATTATCTTCCAAAGCAACTACTCCATTCCGAATTTAAAAATGGAAAGCGTAATGCTGGCGGTCAACAAAAGAGGTTTGAAGACGGTTAGAAGGCAAATATAAACAAAATGTAGAATAAACACCAACAATTGGGAAAAGCTTGCCTGTGAATGCTCCAATTGGAGAACAGCCTTTACCAAAGGTGTCATGAGCTTTGAAGACCCTCGTACTCAGGACACAAGGGAGAAACGAGCTAAGAGGAAGGCACGCTTGGCAAATCCACACCGTGATCAACTCCCACCCGGAAACCTATGTCCCCACTGTGGAAGGATGTGTGGGTCCAGAATTGGCCTCCACAGTCACTTACGGACTCATTGTTAAAACCGTGTTTATGGAAGACAATCTTACTCGGCTACGAGGGATTGCAGAAGAAGAAGAAGAAGAAGAAGAAGAAGAAGAAGAAGAAGAAGAAGAAGAAGAGAATCCTAGAGTTGGAAGAGACCCCAAGGGCCATCCAGTCAACCCCCTGCCAAGCAGGAAACACCATCAAAGCATTCCTGACAGGTGGCTGTCAAGCCTCTGCTTAAAGACCTCCAAAGAAGGAGACTCCACCACACTCCTTGGCAGCAAATTCCACTGTCGAACAGCTCTTACTGTCAGGAAGTTCTTCCTAATGTTTAGGTGGAATCTTCTTACTTGTAGTTTGAATCCATTGCTCCGTGTCCTCTTCTCTGGAGCAGCAGAAAACAACCTTTCTCCCTCCTCTATATGACATCCTTCTATATATTTGAACATGGCTATCATATCACCCCTGAACCTTCTCTTCTCCAGGCTAAACATACCCAGCTCCCTAAGCCGTTCCTCATAAGGCATCGTTTCCAGGCCTTGGACCATTTTGGTTGCCCTCCTCTGGACACGTTCCAGCTTATCAGTATCCTTCTTGAACTGTGGTGCCCAGAACTGGACACAGTATTCCAGGTGAGGTCTGACCTGATACAGTGGTACTATTATTATTATTATTATTATTATTATTATTATTATTATTATTATTATTATTGTCTTGGAATATGTTTAATACACACACACACACACACTGCTCTCACACACAAGCAAATCTCACTGCAGCTACCCAAAGACAACTAATCGCTCCCTAGGCCACCCTCTACCTCTCTCATCACCAAGGAAACAGAACAAGTGAATAGTAAGAAAACCCTACTAGTAACGCTGACACAAAACCCCATACATACAGCAAGTAGAAGAATACTAGAAACATAACCAGCCGACCCCCCCTACCCACCACTCCCTCTCTTCCCCCCTCTTTTCTTCCTAACCTAACATTGTCTGTAACATTAATGTCTCATAACAAATGCAACTGAATTGCATTTGGGGAGAGTTGCTCTTGGGCTCGGATCCTGCTTGCTGGTTTCCCTCAGGCACCTGGTTGGCCACTGTGAGAACAGGATGCTGGACTAAATGGGCCGTTGGCCTGATCCACCAAGCTCTTCTCCTGTTCCCCTGCTTTCTTTGACCATTTTGTGGGGGTCCCCTTTGCCTTTCAATGGGAACAGGGGAGCATTTTGCTTTCCACCTTTATGGAAACGTTGAGAACTTGTCATCTTTTGGCCAAAAGACAGCATAGAAAGAAGCTCCAATGATGGCAAGGCCTCCGCAGCAGAGATATTTGTCCCTCTTGCAAGCTGAGGTTCTTTGGACTGGAATGGACTGGGGAGTGTTCTCTCATCCTTTGTCCATCCCCCCCACAATTGAGCATTTACTCTTTCACTTCCTTTTTCTCGCTTGCTTTGGAAAAATAAGAAGAAATGGGGGAAAGGATCAAATCTAGAAGGGGAACTATGCTGGCAGTTGTTCTATACAGAGTCAACCAACCTTGTTCTTTCAAATAAACATGCTCTGTTTGCTCAGTGATTTGAGACTTGGAACCAGAAGGCAGAAGTCTGAAAAGTCCTCAGAGGAAAATAAAATTCTGGAATTCACATGGACTCGCAACTTTTCCTTTCCTGACCTCCAGAAGCCTTGGCGCCACCCTGGCCAAGCGGGATTTGACCCTGCCAAGGAGGAAAAACTCACCCAGCATTGCTGCTGCTGCTGTTGCGTTCTTGGCCTGCGCCCCCCCCCCCCGCTTTTCGTGAGAGGTTGCTGTGACCCAGCCACAAAATTATTTGAGGACCTGAATTCTCCGGAGAGAAGTGTGTATACAGTTTGTGTTTGTCTGTGTGAGCAAGGCCAGATTCTCTCTTGTAAACTCCTCGCGCCAGTTCGTAAAATCTCAACGCTGACAGCCGTGCCTCTCTTCCTCGAATCCAAGTCACACAAGGAGAGATTTTTATCACTTCATCAGTTGCTCACCATCACTTTACAAGACATGTTCATCATTTTCCTCTTGCTGTGGCTGGCTCTATCTTCCTCTGGCTCATCGGGAGGGGGGAGGAAATGGCTATGGATTGGGGGGCTCTTTTGCTCAGAAAAAAAAGCGCGTAAGCTGAAAGTCTCTAGAGTGACTACAGTAAAAAAAAGTCTTTTGTCAGTATGGTTTGATTTCCTATCGTTTCTGAATAAGGAGGGACATGGTTGGATGATTCCTCCATATTATGGGTTACATAAATATACACACCCATGCCTTTTTATTTTATCGTATTTTACTCTTAAGAAAAAGGTAAAGGGACCTCTGACCATTAGGTCCAGTTGCGGACAACTCTGGGGTTGTGGCGCTCATCTCGCTTTACTGGCCGAGGGAGCCGGCGTACAGCTTCCGGGTCATGTGGCCAGCAGGACTAAGCCGCTTCTGGTGAACCAGAGCAGCGCACGGAAACACCGTTCACCTTCCCGCCGGAGCGGTACATATTTATCAACTTGCACTTTGATGTGCTTTTGAACTGCTAGGTTGGCAGGAGCAGGGACCGAGCAACGGGAGCTCACCCCGTCACAGGGATTCGAACCGCCAACCTTCAGATCGGCAAGCCCTAGGCTCTGTGGTTTAGACCACAGCACCACAGCATCCCGTTTTACTCTTATTACATCTATATTCATTTGCTGGACACATGATTAAGAAAGCAAGGGACTCAGTATTAATGCTTTTGTTTGATCCACCTCACGTATAACCTCCCTGGAAACAAATCAGAATGAACGCTGAATAAATACCTCTTATCATTGGAACCAAAAGCCCCTAAGGGATTTGCAATGGGACTAAAATACAGTTTAACGAAATGTAGAAATGGGTTTTGTCCAATGCAGTGCGAAGAACAGTGCTCTGTTGAGGCATGGATATGCTTGCACAACAGAACTTTCTGCTCCTCCTCCCTGGAATGTGCCCCCAAATCTGTTTTGAGTGCCCCCCAGCACCCTCAAAACAGATTGGGGGGAGGGGGTGGGGCACACACAGGGGTCGAACAGGAACTAGCAGTTTGAAAGCACACTAATGCAAGTAGATAAATAGGTACCACTGTGGCGGGAAGGTAGACGGCATTTCCGTGTGCTCTGGTTTCCGCCAAGGTGTCCTGTTGCACCAGAAGCAGTTTAGTCCTGCTGGCCACATGACCCGGAAAGCTGTCTGTGGACAAATGCCGGCTCCCTCAGCCTGAAAGCGAGATGAGCGCCACAACCCCATAGTTGCCTTTGACTGGACTTAACCATCCAGGGCTCCTTTACCTTTACCCAACAGGAACACAGGAAGCTGCCAAATACTAAATCGGACTATCGGTCCACCCAGCTCAGTATTGTTTACTGCAAATGGCGCCAACCATAACTGGAGATGCCACTGGCGATTGAAACCTGAGACCTTCTTCATGCGGCCTAGGACCCTCGTACCTATGGGACCGCCTCTCCTGGTATGCCCCACGGAGGACCTTAAGGTCCATAAATAGCAACACTCTAGATGTTCCGGGCCCTAAGGAAGACAGATGAGCCTCAACCAGATCCAGGGCCTTTTCAATACTGGCTCCGACGTGGTGGAATGCCCTGTTTCATGAGACCAGGGCCCTGCAGGATCTGATTTCTTTCTGCAGGGCCTGTAAGACAGAGTTGTTCCAGCTTGGCTTGGAATCAACTTGATCCCCTCCCCTTCTTTCCTTTTCCCTTCTGTGATGGAACTCCTATTCGGGGACTTCCCTGGCTTTTTCAGGCCCATGTAAGACCAGTCTGGATAGTTGGCCTTGGTGAAAATTTGACGTTTTCTTCCCCAAACAGTTTTTGATTTGAGTTTCTACTGAAATGAGGCTGCGCTTTAATGTTGTATTTTAATCTTGTTTTTAAGTTGTATTTTAATCAATTGTTTTTATACCTGGTGTTAGCCGCCCTGAGCCCAGTCTTGGCTGGGGAGGGCAGGGTATAAATATTATTATTATTATTATTATTATTATTATTATTATTATTATTATTTACCCACCAGTATTGAAGGAGAATAGGGACCCAGGTGGCGCTGTGGGTTAAACCACTGAGCCTAGGGCTTGCTGATCAGAAGGTCGGTGGTTCGAATCCCTGCAACGGGGTGAGCTCCTGTTGCTCGGTCCCAGCTCCTGCCCACCTAGCAGTTCGAAAGCACATCAAAGTGCAAGTAGATCAATAGGTACTGCTCCGGCGGGAAGGTAAACGGCGTTTCCGTGCGCTGCTCTGGTTCGCCTGAAGCGGCTTTGTCATGCTGGCCACATGACCTGGAAGCTGTACGCCGGCTCCCTCGGCCAATAAAGCGAGATGAGCGCCGCAACCCCAGAGTTGGACACGACTGGACCTAATGGTCAGGGGTCCCTTTACCTTTACCTTTATGGAAGGAGAGGGGGCAAAGCTCCTTTGCCCAAGTGGCAATTATTGCAGCAATGGGCCACATTCATTGGCTACAGCCCACCGGAAGAAGAAAAAGCACCAGAGAAAATCAGTCCCCCTGAGAGCTCCGTTTGGCCACTGTCCTTTCTGACTGTGCTTTGGTCCTGTCGCACATTCCAGGAGGTCTGTTTGCGAGCAGCGTTCTTTGGAAAGGTGAGGCTAAGCCGGAGTTGGCACTCTCTCCCTTCCTCCGCAGCTGCTCTTTTCTTCTTCCTCCTCTTGTTTTCCTGGCTCGGGAGGGTCACCGCGGTGCCAAGCTGTGCCGCCCATCTCAAAAGGGACACTGTGTAACCATACAGGCTGTGACACGCCGGGGAGATGGGGCATGGTGTTCGCGGCCGGCCCACAGAGCAAAAACGCCAGGACCGCCGTGTGTTTTGGAGAACCGGCCTGCTGCACGCTCGATAAAGGGTTTGCCCCTCGCTGAGCACCCTTCGGATCACGGAAAGAGAGCCCTGCAGCTGGGTTCAATGCCCATCTAGTCCAGCATCCTTGGTTTTCAATCAGGTGCTCCTTCTGGGAAGCCTGCAAGGCAGACCCGAGTGCGAAACACCAGTGCCCTCCACAGGAGCAGGAGGTGTTCTGAGGCACACTTTGCTTGGCCATAATAATAATAATAATAATAATAATAATAATAATAATAATAATAATAATATATTATTTGTACCCCGCCCATCTGGCTGGGTCCCCCCAGCCACTCTGAGCAGCCTCCAACAGATATTAAAATACATTAAAATATCACAGGTTAAAAACTTCCCTAAACAGGGCTGCCTTCAGGTATTTTCTGAATGTCAGATAGTTGTTTATCACTTTGACCTCTGATGGGAGGGCGTTCCACAGGGCGGGCGCCACTACCGAGAAGGCCCTCTGCCTGGTTCCCTGTAGCTTTGCTTCTCACAGTGAGGGAACCGCCAGAAGGCCCTCGGCGCTGGACCTAAGTGTCCGGGCTGAATAATGGGAGTGGGCCAAAATTCCCATCATACCCTGCAGGTGGGCTTCCCATAAACATCTATTTGGGGAACAGGATCAGAATTGATGTCTGGGGGGAATTTCAGAAAGGCGGTGCTTTGTCTTCAGGTTTCCCTAAAAAGAACTCAACAATTTTGGTAGTTTACTTATATTTTAAAAAGTGTCTCGTCTAAATGCCTTTCCATCTACCGAGTTTTCCGGAAGACTCAGAGGTAAGGGATTACCAGGACAGACTCTGCCCTTGTGGCCAGAATGTGCCGGACTCTATGGACCATATGATCCTGGATTGTCCCCTCTCTAATATCTTCCGAATTGGCCCTTCAATGTCCTCAATGTGGCCTAGTGCCCTTTTCAATAACCAACTTACGATCCAGTTCCTGCTGAGGGATGATTCCTCTGCCCTCACTAGAGCTTTGGCTCAATATCTGACTAGGGCTTTTGAAATTAAGGCCAGTATATCTAGCCTGTCCAATAGTGACTAATGAGGATCCTTTTATCCTTTTCTATTTATTGCATGCTTTCAGAAATATTATATTATATAGAAATATTATATAAATAGATGGTTTGTATGTCTCCTTTTTATATATGCCAATAAAGGTGTTGAGTTGAGTATTAAAAAAAGCTCGACCATTGAGCTCGACCAAGGTTGTTTTCTGCTGCCCGACCAAGGTTGTTTTCTGCTGCTCCAGAGAAGCGGACACGGAGCAATGGATTCAAACTACAAGAAAGAAGATTCCACCTAAACATTAGGAAGAACTTCCTGACAGTAAGAGCTGTTTGACAGTGGAATTTGCTGCCAAGGAGTGTGGTGGAGTCTCCTTCTTTGGAGGTCTTTAAGCAGAGGCTTGACAGCCATCTGTCAAGAATACTTGGATGGTGTTTCCTGCTTGGCAGGGGGTTGGACTGGATGGCCCTTGGGGTCTCTTCCAACTCTATGATTCTATGATTCTATGATTTTGGGGTCTTTTACTTTTTGCAACATGGTGACCCTAGTAACCACCTCTCTCTTGGTCCGATCCTGGGAGCGTCTTCCTGTATTCCCGCTGCATTCATTTCTTTCCTCTTTGCTTCATTAGGAGTCTGCAGCCCGGTTCTCCTTGTGCGAATATTTGGCTCCCCTTCCATGGAAAGCCAATAAACTCTCAGCTGCGGCTGAAACTGAAGTCACAGCCGGAGTGTCGCAAGAGAGGAGAATGTGGCGTGAAGTCTGAAACATAACCTGCCCTAGTAAAGATTTCACTAACTAAAGCCACCCCCTAAACTGTACCGTCTTCCCTTCTCTGGACGTTTTTGTATTATTATCAAGGGAATTCAGGTGTGAATAAGGCCTAAGAATATTTCCCTGCTTGGCTTGAGGTTTGTGTCTGCAACCATTTATTATACGAGACGCAAACATGCCCCTTGCCAATTTTAATGTTTGCCTGATCTCAGAGTTACAAATTTTGAGGGTTTTGCATTATTATTATTATTATTTTAAAAAACCCTAGTCAGTACTCTTAGTTGGCCTGTGAGCAGTGCAGGTTTTATATTAGTTAGGATTTAGGGATGTTGTTCCATGCCATCATCTTACTGATTAATACCTGCACACCATACTTAAAAACCTGCCTGCACTCGCAACCCTTAAGGTTAGGAATTAATTAATGGTGCCCTTTGGGTAGTGAATTGCATTGTATTTATAGCATTGTTGTTTTAGCGTTTTATTGCTTTATTGTTTTAACCCTCACATTACCTTGATACCGATTACAGGTAGATAGCTGTGTTGGTCTGTCATAGTAAAAAAAAATTCCTTCCAGTAGCACCTTAGAGACCAACTAAGTTTGTTCTTGGTATGAGCTTTCGTGTGCATGCACATGTCTCAGATACACTGAGACAGAAGTCACCAGACCCTTATGTATAACTGACTTCTGTTCCAGTGTATCTGAAGATGTGTACATGCACACGAAAGCTCATACCAAGAACAAACTTAGTTGGTCTCTAAGGTGCTACTGGAAGGAATTTTTTTTGATACCGATTGTTATAGGTGGCATGTAAATACTTTTAGGAAGCAAACAAACAGCTCACACCACTACCGTGTGGATCCATTAATTTATTTTATCCAAGTATTTATATACTGCCTATAACAGTGATGGCTAACCTTGACACTCCAGATGTTTTGGAACTACAACTCCCATCATCCCTAGCTAACAGGACCAGTGGTCAGGGATGCTGGGAGTTGTAGTCCCAAAACATCTGGAGTGTCAAGGTTAGCCATCACTGCTATAACAATCCATCACAAGGCTATTATTATTATTATTATTATTATTATTATTATTATTATTACTATTCAGTTGCATGCCAGACAGAAGTGTCTCTTAAAAGTCACTTAAAAAAAAATGTCAGGTGCATAAAACATAAATACAAGGAGCACATTATAAAAAGGCATATATCAAGAAACCTTCAACGTACAAATCAGTTAGAGACCAGCATCTGGTTAGAGCATGTTGCTAATGATGCCAAGGTCATGGGTTTGATCCCCATATGGGTGCAGATTCCTGCATTGTAACGGGCCAGACTAGATGACCCACGGGGTCCCTTCCAACTCTATGATTTTATCATTCTATCATCTGCAATCTAATCTGTTTCTTTTGAACATTTTAAAAAAAGCTTTTACCTCCCTCTTTTTAAATGGGATTAGGCTTGTCCTGATGAATCATAGAATCCTAGAGTTGGAAGAGACCCCAAGGGCCATCCAGTCCAACCCCCTGCCAAGCAGGAAACACCATCAAAGCATTCCTGACAGGTGGCTGTCAAGCATCTGCTTAAAGACCTCCAAAGAAGGAGACTCCACCACACTCCTTGGCAGCAAATTCCACTGTCCAACAGCTCTTACTGTCAGGAAGTTCTTCCTAATGTTTAGGTGGAATCTTCTTTCTTGTAGTTTGAATCCATTGCTCCGTGTCCTCTTCTCTGGAGCAGCAGAAAACAACCTTTCTCCCTCCTCTATATGACATCCTTTTATATATTTGAACATGGCTATCATATCACCCCTTAACCTTCTCTTCTCCAGGCTAAACATACCCAGCTCCCTAAGCCGTTCCTCATAAGGCATCGTTTCCAAGCCTTTGACCATTTTGGTTGCAAATGACAGATGAGTGGAGCCTTTTTTTTTGCTTGCTTGCATTTTGCAATGCGACCCCACCCACCCCAGGAAAAAAAAGGGGGGGGATCGGCTATTTGCCCCAATAGGGAAAACAGAAGCATCACCATGCATTTTCCCTAATGGGACAAATGACAGCCTGTGGCACTACTGGTGCAAGTTGCAGTGGGGAAATAATAAGGAAGCAAAATGTTTCAGCCCCTCCGGGTCTCAGCGCCACAGTCTTGATCTAATCCCCTCTCTCTCCCTTCTGCACTGATTTTAAAATAAATTTAAATTTAAAGAAATAGGCAATCCAGTCTGCTGCCTTGTGTGGTTGTTCGACTGTGAAGACCTGGGTTCAAATCCTGCCTTGGTCATAAACAATACTTGGTGAGGACTCTCCTGTCTTGGAGGTTCTTAAGCAGAGTTTGGATGGCCATCTGTCAGGGATGCTTTAGCTGAGATTCCTGCATTGCAGGGGGTTGGACTGCATGACCCTTGGCTTCCCCTTCCAACTCTAAGATTCTATGGGCCTATTACTCACTGTGTGTCCAGCCTACCTAACAAGGTTGTCAGGAGGGGGAAAAAGTGGGGTGAGGCGAGATCAGAAACACAGCCCTGAGCTCCTTGGAGGCAGGGTGGGGCGGAGAAAAAACTCACAAAAGGAACTTCTTGACTTCTCTCCTCTTAACAAGGGTGCGGAATTTTTCCTGCAAGAAGGCAAGGGTAGCTGTGCAGTTCTGGGGGTGCTAATAATAATAATAATAATAATAATAATAATAATAATTTTTTATTTATACCCCACCCTTCCCAGCCAAGACCGGGCTCAGAGCGGCTAACACCCATAAAATCACAACAAAACATACAAAACAATCAATTAAAATGCAGGTTAAAATACGATTTAAAGTTTAAAATGCAGCCACATTTTAAAGTAGCCCACCAATCAAACCATAAAGGAAGAAACATCAGGGTTAAACTAAAACCAACCCAAAGGCCAGGCGGAACAGCTCCGTCTTGCAGGCCCTGCGGAAAGATGCCAAATCCCGCAGGGCCCTGGTCTCTTGTGACAGGCCGTTCCACCAAGTCGGGGCCAGTACTGAGAAGGCCCTGGCCCTAGTTGAGGCTAGCCTAGCATCCTTGTGGCTTGGGACCTCCAAAATGTTATTATTTGAGGACCTTAAGGTCCTACACGGGGCATACCAGGAGAGGCGGTCCCTTAGCTACGGGGGTCCTAGGCAAGACAAGAATAGCCTGCATGATCAGGCCAGTGGTCCATCTAGTCCAGCATCCTGGTGGCCAACCAGGTGCCCCTGGGAAACCCACAAGCAGGATTCGAACACAAGAGCAACTCTCCTCTCTTCTGGTTTCCAAAAACTGGTGTTCAGACGTGTTGCTGCTTCTGACTGCAGATCTGCAGCGTTGCCACCATGGCTAGTAACCAATGGTTGCCCTCTTCTCCGTGAATTTTCCCAATCCTCTTTCCAAGTCAACTAGATTGGTTAGGGTTGCCATATTTCAAGAAGTAAAAATCCAAACACACACTTCCTGACTTCCTGGTTCTGTTGGCAAAAACCCGGACATTTTGCCAGTTTTTCAAAAATTCCTCCGGACGCTAGTTTCGCCGTTTGAACCCTAAGGTTGGTGGCTATCACTGCCTCCTGCAGGTGGGAGTTCCGCAGTTTAACTATGCACCGCATTAAGAAATCCTTCCTTTTTCTCTGCCCTGAATCTTTCAACATCCTTTGGGTTCGGGGCTCGCTCAGCACCTCCCTGGCTCAGCCCCTCGGATGTGGCTGCTCCCAGTGGCATCACGAGGGGGGCGGGCTGCCCCGGGTTCCATGGGAGGGGGGTGACACTTGGGCCGGCCCTGCCCCACGCTGCCGGTGGGCCCCGAGCAAGCCGCGGAGTGAGACCGCTCCGCCCCGTGGCCCATCCGGGACCCTCCCGCTGGCACCACTATGGGGCTGCCGCGCATGAGCGCCGGCTCGTGGGGCTGTCCCGTCCATTCTGCTTTAAAGCAGCACAGATGGGGCAGCCCCACGAGCCGGCGCTCGCTCGACGGATCCCCACGGGAGCAGCAGCGCCGGCCGGGATGCACTGCGCATTTCTGGAAATTCCGGGATTTCCGGGCATGCACATTCCGTCCTGACGCATGCGTTGTGATGTCACAATGCATGCATCAGGATGCCCTGCCCCCAGGGGGTGCCTCCGCACGGCAACGCCGCCCCGGGCACCCAAGAGGCTTCCTATGCCTCTGGCTGCTCCCTAAACACCACCAGGCCCACAGGTCATCCGAGGTCATGGCAGGTAACGCGAGCGGCCATCTGCCCCTCTCGCCCGGGTCGTAAACACAATCCACCTGTCGCAAGTATGCCCACGCCTTGCTCTCTCTCCCCACGTCTTTCCAGCATTGCTTGCATTGGTAGGACATTTATCCTCCTGCCAAAGAAACAAAAACAACCCCCCCCCAAAAAAAGTCCAGCTCTGGCTGCGCATTGCAACTGTCCATCACACAGCTGCCTCTCCAATGTCCTACTTACCAGGCACGCTCCTTCCCCAAACACCTCCCTCTGGAGATCAAAATACCCAGTGGGTTTTTTAAAAATATATATATAAATTTCATTTATTTCCCAGGCAGCTGTTGGTGTTGTGTCTGGGTCATCGAATCAGGGAAGGGTTTTGTTTTTTTTACTCCTGCGCAGTCGTCGGAAACTCATCCGAAGAGGCAGTCCTTGCAAGAAACACACAATGGAAAAATGGTGCGCCTACAGACACACACCCCTCGCCAAAAGGCACACCAACAGCCCCCTGTCCCCGACCCCCTAACCTCGCACAGCAATCAGACAGGGTGCTGTTTTCAAACAGGACCTGGCTTCTTCATCATCCTTTCTTCGACCGTCAGTCAGAAAAAGATACATTTATCCATACAAAGTTAAAATCTGAGAGGGTTTTTAAAACACAACCAACACTAAAATGGGCTAGACAGATAGCCCCAGGTCAATACAGTCAATTTTAGTCTTGCGACGCTTGAAAGCTAAAAAAAGAAATGTAGCCACCAAGGAGGCTGTATTTCTAGTAGCATTATTCAGCAAGTATAAAACCTGATTTTCTCTGGATAGGAAGCTGAATTGGAGTAAAAGTGGAGCTATAAGATTTTGCCTAAGCTCTGTATAAGAAGGGCAAGTTAGGAGAATATGTTTGGTGGACTCGACCACGCCCATGGCACAATGACAAGTTCTCTGGGCGTATGGTACTCCCCTGTACCTTCCCCACAATACCGCAGAATCAAGGGCATTGAATCTAGCTGCTGTAAGAAGTCTACGGTATTCCACGTAGTGGATTTCTGCAAGGTAGGGGGCTGGTGGATCTGGTACCCTGGCTCTATTGCAGAACCCCGGCCAGTGGGGTCGTGATTGCAGCAGGAGCCCATAGGCAGCTCAGGGATGTAGCTTTCACTTGCTCATCCAGGGAGCCATTTCGGGTGGAATGCTGCAGGCAAAATGCTGAGTGCTCGCCCCTGGCAGGTACATTGCAGACACGCCACTGTTGTCCCCTCTCTGGCATTTCCTCCCAGCTAGGCAGGAGTAAGGAAGTGGAGAAAGGTCTGGACTGGATAGCTGACAATTGTTGCTATTGTTATCATTTTATTTAAGGGACGCGGGTGGCGCTGTGGTCTAAACCATCGAGCCTCTTGGGCTTGCCGATCGGAAGGTCGGCAGTTTGAATCCGTGCAATGGGGTGAGCTCCCATCGCTCTGTCCCAGCTCCTGCCAACCTAGCAGTTCAAAACCACACCAGCACATGTAGATAAATAGCTACCGCTGCGGCAGGAAGGTAAACGGCATTTCCGTGCGCTCTGGCTTCCATCACAGTCCTCCATGCGCCAGAAGTGGTTTAGTCCTGCTGGCCACATGACCCAGAACGCTGTCTGCGGACAAACGCCGGCTCCCTCGGCCTGAAAGCGAGATGAGCGCTGCAACAACATAGTTGCCTTTGACTGGACTTAACCGTCCAGGGGTCCTTTACCTTTACCTTTTTTTAACCGATCATTTTATTTGTACCCCTCCTATCTCACTGGTCATGGTTTAAGGCTAGGCAGCAGGTTTGCATCTTATTCTGTTCCAAAGGCTGTGTGGAGTCAGTAGAACTTCCACATGCAGTGGCAGTATACCTGAGGGTATGACACAAGGGCAGGTCATCCACTTCCATGCCCTGTTTTTGAGCATCCCAGAGGCATTTGGCTGGCTCTGCTCTTCAAAGAAGGACGCCGGATCAAATGAACCTTCGCCAGATCCAGTCAGGCAATCCTTACGCTCCTCTGAGCTGCTCAGAAGTGTTGCGAAATCCACCCGTCGTCCCACCATCACGTATCCTCACCGTGAACATAATATGGAGGGAGCTCAGCCAAAAACGAGTGCTTCAGTAGCCTAAGTCCCGGTTTAAGTTAACAAGACATTCTGGAATTCAATATTCACATCCCAGAAGTCTTGGCCAAGCGTTTCCACGCTTGCACGGCAGCTGAGTTTGAGTGCCAGGAATTTACATGGAAGGAGAGGGTGCTCTGCACCGAGACCTCTGCCAAGGTGAGGAAGCCAAACACTCACTCCTGTTTGGTGCAGAAAAGCCCCAGACTGAGTGATTCATAGAATAGAATCATTGGTCGAGTTGGAAGGGACCCTGAGGGGCATCAAGTGCAACCCCCAGCAACGCAGGAATCTCAGCTAGATCATAGATCAGGCTTCCTCAACCTCGGCCCTCCAGATGTTTTGGCCTACAACTCCCATGATCCCTAGCTAGCAGGACCAGTGCTCAAGGATGATGGGAATTGTAGTCTCAAAACATCTGGAGGGTCTAGGTTGAGGAAGCCTGTCATAGATGACAGACGGACAGGACCTCTCTCTGTGTGCCCACTCTCATTCCCAGGGGATAGTGGTTTATTTAAGATGCTGTCTAGGTTTGTCATTGCTTTTCTCCCAAGAAGCAGGCGTCTTTTAATTTCGTGACTGCTGTCACCATCTGAAGTGATCATGGAACCCAAGAAAGTAAAATCACTCACTGCCTCCATTTCTTCCCCTTCTATTTGCCAGGAGGTGATGGGACCAGTGGGATCAAACCTATCCATTCTGAAGGAAATCAGCCCTGAGTGCTCACTGGAAGGACAGATCCTGAAGCTGAGGCTCCAAGACTTTGGCCACCTCATGAGAAGAGAAGACTCCCTGGAAAAGACCCTGATGTTGGGAAAGATGGAGGGCACAAGGAGAAGGGGACGACAGAGGATGAGATGGTTGGACACTGTTCTCGAAGCCACCAACATGAGTCTGACCAAACTGCAGGAGGCAGTGGAAGACAGGAGTGCCTGGCGTGCTCTGGTCCATGGGGTCATGAAGAGTCGGACACGACTAAACAACTAAACAACAACAACAAGTGGTTTATTTAGAACTTGAAAAATCCACCCAGATTTGGATTAACTCCCTAAGGCAAACGACTCTGTAGAGTGGATCCCTATAGAGTTTGGCTGCGATTCCTGCACAGCAGGGGGTTCGCCTGTATGACCCCTGGGTCCCGTCCAACTCTACAATTCTATATTCTAAGAGCAGTGGTTCCCAAAATGTTTGGGGTCCCTACCCTTTTGCTTCCAGACACTCATCCCCAGTGCTTCCTACCCTATAAAAAGCATTTTTCAGAATAGCGCGTTGCGTGACCCCCTAAGGAAGATATTAACACCATGAAATTTAAAGGAGTCACAATTAATCGGACACTGATCGAAAATCCAGTTAAAACTAGCTGAAGTCAGGGCCGGCGCTTCCATTTAGGCCAACTAGGCAACTGCCTAGGGTGCCAAAATGGAGGGGGCGCTGGCCAGCCTGCCCCCCGCTCCCTGCTGCCCGCCGCCTTCCCAACCAGCGGCGAAAACCGCGGCAGCACAGGGCGCCCGGGGGAAGGGGGCGGGGCACCGTACGTCATGCGTAATGACGTCACGTGGCCCCGCCCCTCGCCTAGGGCGCGAAAAGCCCTAGCACCGGTCCTGGCTGAAGTAATTCAGCAAAATGGATGAACTTGATCCAGGGATACTGGCGTTTCAAAGTCTGGTATTTATTTACACCTCCAGTGCCCCTTTGCTTCTCCTTTGCATCTTACACCCCCCAAGTAATCCTACTGCCCCCCCCCCAGTGCATGAATGGAAGGACAGAGAGAAGGAAGAGTGCCTTATGCCACCCTAGAAGCAATGGATTTCCAACTGCCTTAGGGACTCCAATCTAAATTTGTGTACGCTTTACACTTTTGCCTTTTCTTCTCCTGAAGATGTCCCACAAGGCAGTGGAGATGCAGAAGCAGAGTTTTCATCTTCTAGATAGGCTACCTTCCCAGGTTGATGAGTCCCACCCCACTTCCCTCTAAAGCACGTGCAGAAACTGCCTTCTTGACCGTTGAACCCACAATTGGTCTTGCCCGCTCCATCTGCCAGAGCCTGTCTTCGCATGCAGGAGAAGTCCCTAACTCACCGAAAGTTAGAGACCCATTGGCTATTCTCACCTGGTTTAGCCACCCAGTCAAAGCCAATTCCCATGGTGGCCACCTGCTGACAGCTTCTAGGAGCCACAGGTGAGAGCTGAGTGCAGGCTGGAGACCAAAAGTGGACCAGCTACCCCAGAAGGAGCACAACATGTCCCTCACCAGAGGTACCAACCCTCCCCTTACACAACATACACATAAGCCACAAAGGACAGCCTATAAACTATGATGGAGGTTGCTGTTGGCTGCTGGGAGCTGTCTTGGTCGGAAGGTCTCCCCCTCTCCAACTCTGAGAACGTAGAGGCTGTCAGTTCACCTTGGACCTTCTTTCCAGCCCGCTGACCCCGTTTCTCTGGCTGCGGAAACTATTTCAGTTACAGCAGAGCGGATTAAGATTCCATCACAGTCTCAGGAATGCAAACCATCTCTTCCATTTTTAAAGTGCCTGGCGTGATCGGGGCGCCTGGGATTTTTCACAGTTTATCCTTAATTTGAGCCAGGCTTGGCCCTGGAACCTGGATTCAGTCTCAAGGCTCAGGTCCAGGGTATGTGGATATTATTAACGTGGGCGCAGGGCGGTTGGGGGGAGAGAGAGCTGCAGAGCTGAGTCTTCAGAGCTGAACCACCTGCTGCCCTGGTACTTTGAGGGGCAGTGGCTCTTATGGGCATGGCCGTGATCAGGAGAGATTGGCAGTACGGTTGCATTTTATGCAGTGGTTTGGTTCCAAAATTTTCTGCGTAGACATGAAATCCACGCACATCCAAACCCTCGCAGCTCCGCCTGTGGCTAATGGGTGGGGGGAGAATCATTCATGCTCTCCCTTTCATCAAGGGGGCCTTGTCTCCCAAGCAAGGCAGAGAGCTTAAAAGCTCTTTAAAGGTAAAGGGACCCCTGACCATTAGGTCCAGTCGCGAATGACTCTGGGGTTGCGGCGCTCATCTCGCTTTACTGGCCGAGGGAGCCGGCGTACAGCTTCCGGGTCATGTGGCCAGCAGGACTAAGCCACTTCTTGTTCACCAGAGCAGCGCACGAAAACGCCGTTTACCTTCCCGCCGGAGTGGTACCTATTTATCTACTTGCACTTTGACGTGCTTTTGAACTACTAGGTTGGCAGGACCTCATGCCATTGTGGGGATTCGAACCACCGACCTTCCGATCAGCAAATCCTAGGCTCTGTGGTTTAACCCACAGCACCACCAGGTCTTTACACACTTGGTAATCCCAAGAGGATCCTGCACAGAGGTTTTTTAAGCTCTCCGTTTTGCTTGAATTTAACCTGCACAATTTCAGGCAGTCTGCCTACAACCATGCAGGGTTTAAATCGTGCAAATCAAATGGGTGTAAGATGTGATCCTGCTGCATATATCCATCTCTGACACCTGCAATTCAGCTGGGGAACCTCTGCATGCAGTGCATAACCAAATACATCTTTCCTGAGCATCCCTTGCACTAAAGCCCGACACTGACATTTTTATTCTTTTTTTACAGTATGCAAAGACTAGGGGCATCCCTAAGGGTCATCTAGTCCAACCCCCTGAAATGCGGGAATCTCAGCTCAAGCATCCATGACAGCTGGCCATCCGACCTCTGCTTAAAAACCTCCAGGGAAGGAGGCTCCACCACCTTCTGGAGAAGTTCATGATGGGCACCAACCTGGATGCATTTAAAAGAGGATTGGACAAATTCACAGTGTCGAGGGCTCTTGAGTCAGGATGGCTCTACTCTGACTCCAAGGTTGAGGCAGCAATGCTTCTGAATCCCAGTTGCTGGAAACCACAGGAGGAGAAAGGGTTCCTGTGCTCAGATCCTGCTTGTGGGCTTCTCACAGGCATTTGGCTGGCCACTGTGAGAACAGGATGCTGGGCTAGTTGGGCCATTGGCCTGATCCAGAAGACTCGTCTTACATTCTGGCATGGGAGGTGCTCAGCAGTGGAACACACTCCCTTGTAAAGTAGCGATCTCTCCTTTCTTTCTCAAGAGCCAGTGTGGTGTAGTGGTTAAGAGCGGTGGACTCGTAATCTGGTGAACCGGGTTCGCGTCTCCGCTCCTCCACATGCAGCTGCTGGGTGACCTTGGGCTAGTCCCACTTCTCTGAAGTCTCTCAGCCCCACTCACCTCACAGAGTCTTTGTTGTGGGGGAGGAAGGGAAAGGAGATTGTTAGTTGCTTTGAGACTCCTTCGGGTAGTGATAAAGCGGGATAGCAAATCCAAACTCTTCTTCTTTCAGGTTTTAAAGCAGAGGTTGGATGGCCATCTGTCAGGGATGCTTTAGTTGAGATTCCTGGATTGCAGGGGGTTGGGCTAGATGACCCTTGGTGTCCCTTCCAACTCTACCAATCTATGAGTCCATGAGATGGCCCTTTTCCTAACTCTGCTTGTGAGATCCCACAGTTGTCTGACAAGCCATTGCTGAAAGCAGGATGATCTCACACAGTTGGAGCCTTGCAGCTGGATCCAGCAAAGCCATTCTTAGGTTAATGTGTTTAAACCTAGGTACATTAAGAGAGGTCGATCTGCACAATTCGCTCCATTTATCAGGGACACCCCCGGTACGCTCAGCTCCAGCTGGTGCAATGAGTAAGGAAATGGGCACACAGAGTCTGTATGTAGATTTAATAAGTGCAGCTTGTGTGTTTGGGCTAATAATTGTGCATTCTGTGCCAACCTCCCAAGAAGGAAACAGCAAAATTGCCGTTTGCAGAGGAGACTTTTTTTGGATGCCACAATGACAGCTTCTCAGATACTGATGCTGGAAAAATGATCTCACTGAAGGGTTTCCCCCACCTTCAAACTGTTTGCAATGAATATATTGCAGCAGGGCTGTTTTTAGTCACTTCTGCCTTGTTTGTGGTCAGTGTGGCATTGGGGAAACTCCTCGTCGGGTTGATGCAAATTAATCAGTCCAGCTGCACCGGTGAGGTCAGCAGCCGTTGTTGTTATCTGGGTTCTGTCGGGAGGTAGATTATTTTTGCTGTTTCCCGTTTTGATTTCAGGATTGCTTTCCAGGCGGGGTGTCGAACCTGCAGCCCTCCAGATGATTCAGCCATGAGACTCGCTGGGCAACCCTGGGGCAAGCTCTCGCTGTCAGCCTCACCTACCCTTCAGGGCTACTGTGAGGATAAGATTCTGATCCTGAATGGGGTAACTGTGCCCCTGAAGGACCAGGTGCTCAGCCTGGGAGTCATTTTGGACTCACAGCTGTCCATGGAGGTGCAGGTCAATACTGTGTTCAGGGCAGCTGTCTACCAGCTCCATCTGGTACGCAGGCTGAGACCCTCCCTGCCCGCAGACTGTCTTTTCAGAGTGGTGAATGTTCTGGTTATCTCCCACTTGGACTACTGCAATGCGCTCTACGTGGGGCTACCTTTGAAAGTGACCTGGAAACTGCAATTAATCCAGAATGCGGCAGCTAGACTGGTGACTGGGAGCGGCCGCCAAGACCATATAACACTGGTCCTGAAAGATCTTCATTGGCTCCAGTACATTTACGAGCACAATTCAAAGTGTTGGTGCTGACCTTTAAAGCTCTAAACGGCCCCGGCCCAGTATACCTGAAGGAGCGTCTCCACCCCCATCGTTCAGCCCGGACACTGAGATCCAGCGCTGAGGGCCTTCTGGCGGTTCCCTCATTGCAAGAAGTGAGGTTACAGGGAACCAGGCAGAGGGCCTTCTCGATAGTGGCGCCCGCCCTGTGGAACACCCTTCCAGCAGAGGTCAAGGAAATAAACAGCTATCCTATTTTTAAAAGACAACTGAAGGTGGCCCTGTTTAGGGAAGTTTTTAATGCTTGATGCTGTATTGTTTTTAATATTTGGTTGAAAGCCGCCCAGAGTGGCTGGGGAAACCCAGCCAGATGGGCGGGATATAAATAAATTATTATTATTATTATTATTATTATTATTATTATTATTATTATTGGAGGAGATTTGTGTACACCGCTAGGGCTCCTTGGAGTATACAGTAAATGCAATAAACTAACAAACTCCCATTGGCTGATGCCACCATTGCCAATAAGAACATCATTACCACCCCTGCACTAGACAAAGACGATGATGTATGTCAAAACTGAGGCATTGCAATAATTCACACATTTCAGGAATATGCAATGTTTGCAGATGTGAGCAGATGTTTCTCAAGAGATGATTGAATGTCAGAGTAGCCTTGGGAATATTCAGAACAGGCGATAAATATAGAGATGAATAAAGCCTTTCACTGGAACCTATATTTGCAAGAGGCCAGTTTGTTCTTCTCAGATCTGGACCTGAGACTCAGGAATTTTAAAGGGCAAACAAGGATTCAGCACTGTGCAGATTTTTCCAACAGTTTTGCAGACATTCCCATTTCCAGCATGCACTGCAAATTATTAAATGAAGCACCAAACCAAATAAAACACAAATAAATGCAGGTTTTGTTTTCTTCCAGATGGAGAGGACATGAGCCACCGAGAGCAAACTGTATTTCACTTTTTCGCGGTTGATGTGCAACTTATACATCATCTTATACATGCAACTGATTTATCAAGTAGACTCAGGTCTCAGAAATTGAGACTAGATGGGCCACTGGCCTGAACAAGCAGGCTCTCCTTATGCTCTTGTAAGTCCCATTTTTTTGATTGGAGAACTGCTTCACAAAATTCAGATCAGCATGAATTTCAGTGGAAAGTTGCGCTTAGATTTGCCTATTGTTTCAGGAAGTACAAAATTTGTTTGTTTGTGTGTGTGTGTTTTGCAACGGAATGCAAAGCAAATAGAATTTCTTCTGCCCTCCCTCTGCTATGTGAAGTTTCCCCCCAAACCCGCTGCCTCATCCTTTCAACTGGATACATCAGGGATTGAACCCGGAATATCCTGCAGGCGAGTGGGAAACTCATGCAAGAAATGTTGCTCCGATGGGCAAAATCCTCCCCACCGCTAGCCTCAGGGAAAATGTGAAAGTCGTACTGCAAGCCTTCCAGCATCTCCTCCCCCCCCCCAAAAAAAATCCCATAATTGCATCCCCCAAACAAGCTTAGAATCTGGCTTTTTGAGCCCTGTTTAGGTGATAAGCCTCTTGTGCGCCCCCCCCCCAAGCATCTTTGCAACGGTCTGTGGGGCTTCCAGGCATACTTGCTCCTCTCTTGTTGATACAAGATGGAAACAAGAAAGTTTTTAGCAGAGTAATTAGCTGCTTCCACTGCAGCCTCTGTCATGGGATAATTGGGCTCTTTTAAGTACTGCCTGGTACCGAAATGTAAGAATTATGGGTATAATTACCTGGATAGACCTTGACTGGCAAGTGTTTTTATTGCTGTGCAGAAGAGCGTTGCCAGTTTGCTAAAGTCATCTTCAGAAGCCCCACAGCTTCTGAAGGTCAGGTGGGTTTCTCTTGAAGACAGGGCTTTTTCCGTCATGGCCCCACATTTGCAGAATGCCCTCCTGGAGCAGAGCATCCCTTGGGTTGTAGAGCACTGTCCACCCTAGTTCGTGAGTGGTATTGGCTTAGGCATTGGATCAAACAAGCTACCTATACCTGACTCCACCTCAGGCAGCAGGAGTCATTCAAGGGTTAACAACCAGTGGGAGGAGCTTGTTGATGCAAATACAACTGGAAGCTTCCCCTGATGTCACAGGGGGTCGTGCCATGGCCCTAGCCACCTGCAGGGCTTCGGACAGAATCCACGGCCGCCGGATCCCTTTAACGGAATACCCAATAGATGGAGGGGTGGGCGATGGCCCGAACCTTGCCCTCCCATACACCACACATATTCCAATGCCTAACCGCCAATACCAGAAAAGTTGTGACGATTTGCTACGAGGTAGGCGAAAAACCAAGAGGCTAGAGTCAACTTGCCAAATGGATAAAAATTCCCACCAGGCCCCTTGGGCAACCAACCGAAGTCCATAGCAATGTGAAGAGCGAGGCATGACCTAAAGGGAGGGGGGGGGCAGGAGATCCGAAGAAGAAACCGGCGCACAATGAGGATTCAAGGCTGCCACGGCCGCTTAAGTGTGGCTAAACCCCGCCCCCGTGCCAGCCCTGGCTGGCTGCAGGGGGCGCGGCGCGACAGCTGGGACCATAGCTGTCAACTTTCGGATTTGAAAAATAAGGGATTTTTTCAAACTTTCAGATTTGAAAATAAGGGATGCCGCGAGGGCGGTGCAATGGCACCAAGTAGCCTCGCCACCCTGCGCTCCAGAGGCTGCGCGCGAACGGGTGAGCGAAAGAGCGAGCGCGTAAACGGCAGGCAGGCTGGCTGGCTGGGCATGAGGGTCTGGCTGCACAAGGCATGCAAGCTCCGCCCCAGTCGGTCTCAGACTCCTTATTGGCAGCCGAGCAACGCAGCTGAGGAGCCTCCCTGGCCGGCAGGGAGGGAGAGGAGCTGCTTCCTTTGAAATCCGGGAAATTGAAGGGATATCAACAATCCGGGATAGCAGCGGGAAACGGCATTGGAATAAGGGAGTTTCCCGCCAAAAAAGGGAGAGTTGACAGCTATGGCTGGGACAGCTGAGGCAGGGGGGCGACACACTTCCCCTGGCGACGCAGGAACCACCTCCCACTCACAACTCCTCCCCTCTGGAAGGAGGAGAGGTCTTTGCAAAGCAGGGTCAACCAGGTTCCCCATTGCTCCAGTTTCTTCATTTCCAGGTTCTGCACAAATCACTGCATGGGCTCCATTTCCCCACAAAGCCTTCCTTCAAGTTTCCCCTGTATTATTCTACTCCTGAGACACCAGGGCACCTGGGCCCACTGATAAAACACTGAAAAAATAATGAAAACGCAGGCCCTTGGTGTAGTTTTATGTGCAACGGCATCAGCTTAATTATCGATTGTTCCATCTAGCTCCGTACTATTGACATGGGCTGCCCGAAACTCTGTAGGGTTTCATGAGAAGAGACCGTCCTCGTTCTACCTGGAGATCACTGGGAATTCCACCTGGATCCTTCTTCATACAAAGCAGGTGTCCTGTCCCTGAGTCGCACAAGCCCTTCTCCCTTCCGGGGTTAACTTTAGAAATTCTCTTCCTCGAGCAGGAATTCAGGAGGCGTCGAATGCAAGACAGAGATATTGCGAGGAAGATATGAAGGAACAGAAAGGGGAAAAGGACGAGGGCCGTGCTGGACATTCCTTTGAGAACATTTTCTGCATGTTTGTGGGGGTGTGGGGAGGGCACAATGGGGGGCATGAAAATACCGAGTGGTTGAAGAAATTCTTAAGGCGCTCAGGGCACATTTGCTGGTGTGATGGCAGAGTTTGTTTGTTTTTTACAGTTCTAGCAACCTGTGAGTCAACCGCAGAGGCATTGCCTCCCTGTGCCTTTTAAAATTATGCCCCCTTTCTTAAAGGTAAAGGTAAAGGGACCCCTGACCATTAGGTCCAGTCGCGGACGACTCTGGGGTTGCAGTGCTCATCTCGCTTTATTGGCCGAGAGCCGGCGTACAGCTTCCAGGTCATGTGGCCAACATGACTAAGCCGCTTCTGGCGAACCAGAGCAGCGCACGGAAACGGCGTTTACCTTCCCGCCGGAGCGGTACCTATTTATCTACTTGCACTTTGACGTGCTTTTGAACTGCTAGGTTGGCAGGAGCTGGGATCGAACAACAGGAGCTCACCCCGTCGCGGGGATTCGAACCGCCGACCTTCTGATAGGCAAGCCCTAGGCTCTGTGGTTTAGACCACGCGCCACCCGCTTTCTTAGAGTAGGTTTTATTGGAAAAGTGGTGCCAGCAATCTAGGAACGTCTGGTGCATCTCAGGAAGGGTTTTCCATCACAAATATCTTATTTATCTTACCCAGCTCTATCTGTTGATGGACAGCCATCCTAACTCGGCCCCAGACACACTGACTAGATGCTTGGAGGCTGTGGCTGGATGGCTCCGAGGGAGCCGGTTGAAATTAAATCCTTCGAAGACAGAGGTCCTCTGGCTGGGCCGGGACGACATGGGGTTGGGGGGCCAACTCCCATCTCTTGCAGGGGCTCAATTAGTGCCAGCGCCTTCTGTCAAGAGTTTGGGTGTAACCCTCGACGCCTCCCTTTCCATGGAGGCGCAGGTTGCAGCTACAGTAAAGGCGGCATTTTTCCATCTCCGCCGTATTAAGCAGTTGGTCCCTTACCTTTCTCGCCCTGATCTGGCCACAGTGATCCATGCGATGGTCACCTCCAGGCTTGATTATTGTAACTCGCTCTACGCAGGGCTGCCCTTGAAACTGACCCTGAAACTCCAACGGGTGCAGAACACCGAGGCGAGGCTCCTTATGGGGTCTTTGCCGCAGGATCATATTCATCCAGTACTTTACCAGCTGCACTGGCTCCCGGTGGAATATAGGATCAGGTTTAAGGTGCTGGTTTTGACCTTTAAAGCCCTATGCGGCTTAGGACCCTCGTACCTACGGGACCGCCTCTCCTGGTATGCCCCGCGGAGGACCCTAAGGTCCGCAAATAATAACACGTTGGAGGTCCCAACCCATAAGATGGCTAGATTGGCCTCAACTAGGGCCAGGGCCTTTTCTGTTTTGGCCCCAATTTGGTGGAACGCACTGTCTCAAGAGACTAGGGCCCTGCGGGATTTGACAGCTTTCCGCAGGGCCTGCAAGACAGAGCTGTTCCACCTAGCCTTTGAGTTGGACTTAGTCCGACCTTTGTGTTATAATATAACATTGTAAGACTAGATCCTCCCTACTGTTATAAATTCATGGGCAGTTACACTAAGGCGGCTTTTAAAATCATTTTAAAATCACTTTTAAATCATTTTTAAATCATTTTTAAATCATTTTAAATTTTGTAATCTGTATTTTAATTGATCGTTTTTGTGTTTATGTTTTATTGTGATTTTGATTGTGTGAGCCGCCCTGAGCCCAGCTTTGCCGGGGAGGGCGGGGTATAAATAAAAATTATTATTATTATTATTATTATTATTATTATTATTTATGCATCATTTAGTAGTGGTGAAACTGGCACGGCAGAACTTGATCATCTCTTAACGATCACCCTAAACAGGGATTCCTCTAGATTGGCTGAAAGCCCCTCTCAGATTTCGCAAAAGCCACCGGCGCCTTTTAAGAAAGGGATCACAGTTGATTCTTTTTTACAGGTAGGTGTTGGTCTGCCATAGTCAAAATAATAATTATTTTTTTTATTCCAGTAGCACCTTAGAGACCAACTAAGTTTGTTCTTGGTATGAGCTTTCGTGTGCATGCACACTTCTTCAGATACACTGAGACAGAAGTTGATTCTTTGTAATACATTCGCTTGCTCTTGTGCATTATTTTTCAGTCTTCTGTCTTCTAAAAAGAAAAGAAACCCTCCTGCTGATCTGAACCAAAACATCTATTTAGAAATGCATTCAAGAAATGTTCGGGGGTTTTTTGGTGAGGTCTTGAAATCTGTTTAACAGTCTTCTAAGCGTTGAATCACCAAATTGGTGCATAAGACAATTGTCCTATAATGTTGGGCACGAGAGGGCAGTATAACTAAAACCAGCAACTGTGTTTCATTTGCTATCATAACCAGGGGTGGGTGGGTGTGGGGGGGTGCTGCCACAAAAAGGAAGGGTCCTTTCTTGCTTTATTTATTTATCCTTTCATTCCTTCTTAAATCCTCCTGCTATTAGAGTCAGAGAAGAATGTTTGATTTAAAAGAGAGAGGGGCGGGGGGGGGGGGAGCAGAGCGCTGCCACATTTAAGCCTACAAGAAGCTGCCAGAGCTCATGTCTACATGGGCCAAGGTTGTCAGTTTTGACTGACAGCCACTCTCCCGATTTCCCCACAGCCCGTCGCCCCAAAGGCCCTCCGAACGGGGCAGAATTCAAACCTCTGATCCAGGGAGCAGGGGGAATAAGGTTTCACCATGGTCCTCTTTGGTTTTCTGGCACTGGCGGGGTTAATGTCGCATGTCTTGCGATGCGCTGGAGTCTGAGCAAGGCACAAAAGTTGAATGATTGCATGGGTTTTTTGGGGGGGTTTCTGTCATATATTTTGCTTTCTAGTTTTTATGTTTTTATGTTACGATCTTTGAATGAACGGCGGTACAGTGGTACCTCAACTTACGAGTAACTCAACTTACGTTTTTTTCGAGTTACGAGTGACTTCCGGTAAAACAAAATGGGTTTCCCCAGCTACTCTGGGCAGCTTCCAACAAAGATTAAAATAACGTATTTTCTGGAGTATAAGACGACTGGGCGTATAAGACGACCCCCAACTTTTCCAGTTAAAATATAGAGTTTGGGATATACTCGCCGTATAAGAAATACGACCCGGCGTATAAGACGACCCCTGACTTTTGAGAACATTTTCCTGGGTTAAAAAGTAGTCTTATACGCAGGAATATACAGTACATTAAAATGTCACACGTTAAAAGCTTCCCTAAGCAGGGCTGCCTTCAGATATTTTCTAAATGTCAGATAGTTGTTTATCTCTTTGACATCTGGTGGGAGGGTATTCCACAGGACGGGCGCCACCACCGAGAAGGCCCTCTGCCTGGTTCCCTGTAACCTTGCTTCTCGTAGGGAGGGAACCGCCAGAAGGCCCTCTGCGCTGGACCTCAGTGTCTGGGCTGAATGATGGGGGTGGAGACGCTCCTTCAGGTATCCTGGACCGAGGCCGTTTCGGGCTTTAAAGAGCAGCACCAACACTTTGAATTGTGCTCAGAAACGTACTCCTCCTCCCCATCTTATCCCCACAACAACCCTGTGAGGAAAGTTAGGCTGAGAGGTGGTGACCGGCCCAAGGGTCACTCAGTGAGCTTCGCAGCCGAGTGGGGATTTGAACTCTGGTCTCCTGGGTCCTAGTCTGACGCTCAGTAGCCAGATGTCCTCTCCCTTCCTGGGATTTCCAGCAGCAGGGATTCAGAAGCATTGCTGCTTTCAACTGTGGAGAGCAGAGCAGAGTCATCTTGGCTAGTAGCCATCGATAGCCCTCTCCTCGTCCATGAATAGGTCTAATTGACTTTTCAAGCCTTCCAAGTTGATGACCATCACTGCTTCCTGTGGCTTCAGTGAGAACCAGTGTGGTGTAGTGGTTAAGAGTGGTAGACTCGTAATCTGGTGAACCTGGTTCGCGTCTCCGCTCCTCCACATGCAGCTGCTGGGTGACCTTGGGCTAGTCCCACTTCTCTGAAGTCTCTCAGCCCCAGTCACCTCACAGAGTGTTTGTTGTGGGGGAGGAAGGGAAAGGAGAATGTTAGCCGCTTTGAGACTCCTTAGGGTAGTGATAAAGCGGGATATCAAATCCAAACTCTTCTTCTTCAGGCAAGGGACCTTCCCTAGCCCTGCCTGCAGATGCCAGGATCAAACCCGAGTCCTTCAGCATGCAAACTGTGCCCGGTCTACAGCTCTTCCTGAAGGAAGGCTCTTTGCTGTACGTCCCCTTCGTCCGGGAGACGAGGCCTCTGAAGCGAGGGTGCCGAAATGCCCATTTTGGGACCATCGCATCACCTTCCAACCCACCCTCCGTGCTGCAATAATGTACAAGTCCCTGAAAGGTCCCGGAAGCCCCCCTCCCCTCCCCAGTGGGCTGAATCCTTGGGCATAAAATAAAGAAATAAATCCGGGTTAAAAATACCAGAGTACATTTTGTTCCGCCCTTGGCAGCGGGCGACTTCTGTGCAGCGCCATCTCTCTTGGCACCGGGAGCCAAACCTTCAGCTTGCGGCAGGTGCTCTCGCATTCTTCTCCCGGTCTATGAATGGAAGGGCAGGAAGAAGGAAGCTTTGTGCCAGCCGAGAAGCGAAAGATCTCCTTGGGGGGCAGATCTCCAGAGCCAGAAGTCTGCTTGGAGCTTTCTTTGTAAACCGTAGTGCACCCAGATATCCATGATACCCAGATACCCAGATATTCGGACCACCTCCCCACCTCGGTTCCATAAACACATCATCAGTGCCCTCCACCCTCTGCTAAAAGGGGGTTGTACTTTTGTGTCTGTGTGTGTGTCAGGGGGTTATGGTATGTATTTTTGTGTATTTGCAAAGCGCTATGTGATTCTTCGGGTGAGAAGGAGATATAGAAATAATAATAATAATAATAATAATAATAATAATAATAATCCTATATAATAAAGTGCAAGTGTCTCTGTGTGCCTTCTGTCTGTCCATGGGTTTGCGCTACTGCGCATGTCCCCCACGGACACAGGGATTGGACGACGCAGAGACACTTCGAGCGGCCAGCCGAAACTGCGCCGCTGCCATTGCCGTGTCCACCTCCACCTCCTCCTCAGGCCGCCGCCTCAGCCCCGTCGGGCGGCCCGCCCAAAGGAGGCTGAGGTGCCGCCGCGGACGACGATGACGGAGCCGTGGTCGCGGACACCGAGGAGGAAGAGGCTGGCGGGGGCGCCGTCGTTGCGAAGGAAGGAACAGGGAAGGAACAGGGAAAGAAGAACGGAAAAATTGAGGCACGGAGGGAGAATAGAGAAAGGGAGGGAGGGAGAAAGGAAGGAAGGAAGGAAACATGGAAGGAAGAATGGAAAAATGTAGGGAGAGAGGAAGGAAGAACAGAGGGAGGGAGGGGGGAGGGAGAAACAGGGAAGGAAGAACGGATGTTCTAGCGCCCGTTAATTTAACGGGCTGAACGTCCAATAATAATAATAATAATAATAATAATAATAATAATAATAATATCTTTATACTCTGGACTGCCAGAAATTACCTTTTTGAAATCTGCAGAAAAAAATAGAAATGATAAACCTCAAGACATTCCGTTCTGTGCAGGAGCAACACTAACTCTTGGCATGTAAGGATGCAAGTTTAATGATGGCTCTGTAGTGTATTTGTATCTGGATTTTTGCATTTTTGAAATTAGTTTTTTTCTTCTTCTTTCAAGAGCCAGTGTGGCCTAGTGGTTAAACTAAGGGCCTGGGAGAGACCAGGGTTCAGATCCTTGCTCAGCCACGAAACTCACTGGGTGACCTTGGGTGCCAGTCGCCTTGCCTACCTCGCAAGGTTGTTGTGAAAGGCGGGAGGTAGGGAACTGTGTGCCCCCCTTGGGATCCTCGGAGGAAACATGGGATCTAAATGTGATCAATAAATAAAATAGGCATTTCTATACAGGCTCATGCTACTATTAGTGCTTTTGCGAGAAATGTGCAATGTTCGGCCAACCTCATTTAATAAAAGAATTGCGAGAGAGAGACTCGCTTGGCGCCATCATTACATGTCTTTAGGCACCAGGCAAAAACATTCCTCTTTACCCAGGTCTTCAGCCTTTAAATAATCGAGGGCCTGAGTTTGTACAGCCTGAGACTCTTGATCTCAGAGTTGTGGATTCGAGCCCCACATTGGGCAAAGGATTCCTGAATTGCAGGGGTTTGAATTAAATGACCCTCGTGGCCCCTTCAATTCTACAATTCTGTGAAATGTGTATGTGTATGGGGGGATTGTTATTATAATTATTTTATTATTAAGCTGTCCATTATTATGCTCCGTATTATGTTTTTATTATTTTGCTGCATAAATTACGTTCTTAATGCTGGGATCTTTGTATAAAGGGCAGTATATACAGTGCTTTTTTTCTTCTTAAAAAATTCTTAGGAGTACTCTCATTTTCCTACTTATATTGAAATACTGCCCCTCAATGAAGCCAAACGTAGATTCACAAAATGTTTAGGGGTATGCGTACCCCTGCGTCCCCCCCCCCCCCGAAGAAAAGCGCTGAGTATATAAATGGAATAAATAAAGGAAGCCCAGGCAATGGAACGAAACACTTGCTGGGATAAATCCGCATATTCCAAGCCGGCAGAATGATGGTGGTCAGGTATTTTTTCCCCTTCTTCCAGGGGCGTGGGGGGGGCAGTTAAATACAGTTAAATATACTGTATATGAAAGCTGCCTGGACGGGTATTTCTAAAATGCTTTTGTCCTTATTGCCAGATGGACCCAAATATCTCCCGGCCTCTTGGCCCTCGGGTGGCCTCCAGAGGCATTTCAATGCCCGGGGTGTGCAGTGGTATCCCCTGACTGAACCTGGTGCAGGAATGTATTGAGAAGACCCACAGCAGGTGGGGATGGATGTGGAGATCTCAAGGGTAGGGAGAAGGGAAAGAAGTGGGCAGGATAGTTTATCTCTTTCCCCCGTCTCTGCCTCTGCCATCAAGGTGGAGTTTGTTGTTGCTGTTTTGTATATAATTTTTATTATTTTTTTCTGTTTTGCAATTTAGAATATTCATTTAAACAACCTTAAAATGTTTCCATGGTTCTTTTTGCATATCATAAAGGTAAAGGGACCCCTGACCATTAGGTCCAGTCGCGGACGACTCTGGGGTTGCGGCGCTCATCTTGCTTTACTGGCCGAGGGAGCCGGTGTACAGCTTCCAGGTCATACAGCCAGCATGACTAAGCCGCTTCTGGTGAACCAGAGCAGCGCACGGAAACGCCGTTTACCTTCCTGCCGGAACGGTACCTATTTATCTACTTGCACTTTGATGTGCTTTCGAACTGATAGATTGGCAGAAGCAGGGACTGAGCAACAGAAGCTCACCCCATCGCAGGGATCCGAACCGCCAACCTTCTGATCGGCAAGCCCTAGCTCTGTGGTTTAACCCACAGCGCCACCTGCGTCCCTCTTTTAATGGCTAAAAGGTAAAGGGACCCCTGACCATTAGGTCCAGTCATGACCGACTCTGAGGTTGCAGCGCTCATCTCGCGTTACTGGCCGAGGGAGCCGGTGTACAGCTTCCAGGTCATGTGGCCAGCATGACTATGCTGCTTCTGGTGAACCAGAGCAGCGCACGGAAATGCCGTTTACCTTCCCGCCGGATCGGTACCTATTTATCTACTTGCACTTTGACGTGCTTTCGAACTGCTAGGTTGCATATCATATTAGATTATTGTATTTTAATGCTCTGTTGAAAGCCGCCCAGAGTGGCTGGGGAAACCCAGCCAGATGGGCGGGGTATAAATAATAAATTATTATTATTATTATAAATCCCTGCATATTTTACATAAACTAAACCATTCAGTATTCCATTATTAAAGGCACATCCAACTTCCAAGAGTCTGCTTTGGGGGGGAGGGGGAGCTCCTCAGCCGCGACGCAGACCTCTAAGTGTCGACTCTTGGTGCGCAGGAGACGAATCTGACCCAAGAAGATGTCAGCTGAGGAACAGCTGAGGGCTCCGGTTTCTCCAGATGGCCTGGCCTTAACCCGTTCGCCACCTCTGGGCGCTCCAGGGTCTGGAATTCCTGGCGGAGTTGAAAGCCACTTATTTACAAGAGTGTCACCGGAAGAGGGACAACGTCGCAACGATTCAATGCTTGCAAGGGATTGGGCCGGATCCAATCCACGCGCTCCCAATGCAACCAGACTGGAATCCCGTATTTTTTCGTGTATAAGACTATGTCCCCTCCCCCCAAAAAAATAATGTCAAAAAATAGGGGGCGTCTTATACACAGATAGTGCCAAGCGTGGACTGGCGATTGTTTGTTGCCCCCAAAATAGGGAGCGTCTTATACACGGGAACGTCTTATAGATGGAAAAATATGGTATGCGTGGGTGAGGAAGATCAGGGGATCTCTTCTGCGTTTCGCTGCTGCAGAGTTGGAAGAGACCACAAGGGCCATCCAGTCCAACCCCCTGCCAAGCAGGAAACACCATCAGAGCATTCCTGACAGGTGGCTGTCAAGCCTCTGCTTAAAGACCTCCAAAGAAGGAGGCTCTGCCACACTCCTTGGCAGCAAATTCCACTGTCGAACAGCTCTTACTGTCAGGAAGTTCTTCCTAATGTTTAGGTGGAATCTTCTTTCTTAAAACATTTTTGTTTAGACAACCCTGCCAAGGTATCTGGAATGCTGTTGTGTTTTTCCTCTATTGTTCTTTTTAATCTTTCGATTGGTTCCATTGATAATCTTCTCACTTTAGTGTTTTATAAACCGCTCTGAGGTTTTTTTAAAAAAAGTCAAGTGGTTTATAAATTTTGCGAAATGAATAAAAGAATAAAATGACTTCCTTTCTTCACATTTTCCACATCAGTTTGATAAGCTTTGAATCAGTTTGAGGATTTTGAAAAGTTGCCACAATAACAAAAATATTAGTGAAAATTTGAAATGAGCGAAAATCGCTTGCGAAAATGTGTATATTGGGAGAAGTGGGCATTGAATCATGCAATGAACACATTTTTGCAAGTAATTTCCCCTCGTATGATGCACTTTCATATTTAAATATATTCATTTTATGCACACTCCGCCCCCCCAAATGTGCATTTTTGTACACATTATTTGGTTAGAGAATTCACCGCAAATTTCAGTGAAATGCAAATTTCAAAGGACAGCTGTGTTTCGCCTTGCACATTGTTTCAGGAAGTGTAAATTAATACATTAGCAAATTAGCACATGAACCGGCCCAGTCATCTCCCCATCCCTTCCTGGGAAACACCAGAATATGTTCACCAAGCTTGACCTCTCCATTTTGTCTGCTATGTCCCTAGTATACAGAAAATATTTTTCACATCTTAAGTGGTGCATAAATTAAATAATCAATAAAAAAATAAACAATGAAAGCCATCTTGACTAGTAGCCAGCAATAGCCCACTCCTCCACAAATTGGTTTAATCCTCTTTTTAGGCAATCTTGGTTGTTAGGTATTCCTGCCTCCCAATGGGAGTGAGTTCCATTGTTTAACTTTGCTCTGGGTGAAGAAGTAATTTCTTTTATCTGTCCTTTTGTTGTTGTTGTTGTTGAGTCGTTTAGTCGTGTCCAACTCTTCATGACCCCCTGGACCAGAGCACACCAGGCACTCCTGTCTTCCACTGCCTCCTGCAGTTTGGTCAGACTCATATTGGTCGCATTGAGAACACTGTCCAGCCATCTCGTCCTCTGTCGTCCCCGTCTCCTTGTGTCGTCCATCTTTCCCAACAACAGGGTCTTTTCCAGGGAGTCTTCTCTTCTCATGAGGTGGCCAAAGTCTTGGAGCCTCAGCTTCAGGATCTGTCCTTCCAGTGAGCACTCAGGGCTGATTTCTTTCAGAATGGATAGGTTTGATCTTCTTGCAGTCCATGGGACTCTCAAGAGTCTCCTCCAGCACCAGAATTCAAAAGCATCAATTCTTTGGCGATCAGCCTTCTTGATGGTCCAGCTCTCACTTCCATACGTCACTACTAGGAAAACAATAGCTTTAACTATACGGACCTTTGTCGGCAAGGTGATGTCTGCTTTTTATCTGTCCTAAATCTACCCAAATTCAGCTGCAGTGAATGTCCGCTAGTTCCAGTACTATTATTTTAGAAAAAGAGGTGCCACAACTCACCACAAACACCTTCCCTGAGTCAGTGTGATGTAGTGGTTAAGAGTGGTAAACTCGTAATCTGGTGAACCAGGTTCGCGTCTCCGCTCCTCCCCATGCAGCTGCTGGGTGACCTTGGGCTAGTCCCACTTCTCTGAAGTCTCTCAGCCCCACTCACCTCACAGAATGTTTGTTGTGGGGGAGGAAGGGAAAGGAGAATGTGAGCCGCTTTGAGACTCCTTCGAGTAGTGATAAAGCGGGATATCAAATCCAAACTCCTCCTCCTCCTCCTCCTCCTCCTCCTCCTCCTCCTCCTCCTCCTCTTCTTCTTCAAATTGCAATGGCGACCACCTGAGAGTTGCCACAACTGAGTTCTGGCTGGGGGGGAAAAGCTCTGTATAGTTCCAGCATTATGAGAGGTGGACAAAAGCTTCCCTCTATGCTCTTCTTTCATGCCAGGTATAATTTTATAAACTTCTATTGTGTTGCCTTTTACACGACTTTTCTCTAGCCGAAGTCATGGCCGGAGATCCAGATCTGTCTCGCCACGCAGATCCCGTTCAGGTTCTTTAAAAAGATCAAGGTCTTGGTCGAGGTCAAGATCCAGGTCCAGCCGTTCCAAATCAAGATCACCATCTTTAAAGAGAAGTCGTTTGCCATCAGGAAGCCCTCAAAGCACACGAAAGCTCATACCAAGGGTATCTGAAGAAGTGTGCATGCACATGAAAGCTCATACCAAGAACAAACTGAGTTGGTCTCTAAGGTGCTACTGGAAGGAATTGTTTTTTATTTTGTTTTGACTATGACAGACCAACACGGCTATCTACCTGCCCTCGAAGGAGTGTGAGTCCTTCAAGGAAGAATTTTGTTTACATTATTTTAAGAGATTTATTTGGTGTTATTGACAAATGTAAGGATTTAGTTGATGGAAAAGGGGGTTCTCAAAGAGAGAGCCTTAGTTGCGGGGTGGGCATGAAGCCATGTCCTCTTGGTTTGGGGGAAGGGCTTGTGGCCACAGCAATTATTGACCAGCTTGGGCTGACCAAGATTTGCATAAGGCAGGTGATTGACAGCTCAGTGTCCTTTATATGGAACAGCACGTGATCCATTGGGCACTCTTGTCTGGAGCTTCGGATCTCCCGTCCCCCCCTCCCTGGTATAGGATTGTGCTTTGACCTTGCTGTGCCTGTCATGGGGTCGCCTCCGCTTGTAGGGGCCTAGTAGGAATTTTGTCCATTTGGCTGATTGGCCGGGCCTCTTGGTTTTTGCCTACTATACAGCAATTAGTCACAACTTGTACGGTTGGCGGTTAGGCATTGGTTCAGTGTTAGTGACATCCAAGAAGGATGACGGTGATGGGAATTCCGTTAAAGGAAGCCCGGGGGCTCAACATGCTTGTCCGAACCCGGGGTTGCAGGGCCTATGCAAGAGCCCCTGGAACCCCTGGGGAGGGGGTGGCTCAGATTACCAGCCCCATTACTCTCCCTAGCTAATGGTTTCCCCAATCGCTGACCAGTGGTCAGCTCTGTCAAGAGGACAGATAGTCTTGCTGACAAGAAGTCAGACTGTCTAGGGACAGTGCGAACCAATGCCTACGCAACCACTCACGTGATTTGTAATTCAATAAAGTTGTGGCCTAAATTATTGCCAAAAACCCAAACCAAAATTGATGTCTCAGGTGTGAGTTACTGGTGGGAATGGCTGGGTGACCTACACACGCAAAACCTTTTCTAGGGCTAACGCAGCAAGGATTTTGATCTTCTAGTAAAATCTGCAAAAGCTGCTACATTAGACTAGTGCACAATTTCTGTATATAATAACATCCTGTGATCCGAAAAGTGGGTCTTTTTATGGGCACATGAAATAAAACGTGTATTTCTAAACTAAAAAGTCCCAGATGCAGTTTGACATCACTTAGCAGAATGGAAAAGCTCTCTCTTAGTCTTTGGTAGGGATGGGGATGAATTTCTGTTCTGTTCACATTTAAAGGCGAACCCACTGGCTTTGCACTTCCTGAAACACAGCCGTCCTTTGAAAATCTCCAGATTTTGCAATGCATTTCTTCAACCGAGTCACACGGGTACCATTGCATATACCACCAGGGCAAGGTGCGCATAACAGCGGGTAGATTTGCGAAGATAGCATATGTGCAAAAAGATGTCTTTTGGGCAAAATTGCATATAAAAATGTTTCTTTGTTGAGAACTTCATGCTGAAATGCTGATGGAGCTGATGTGGAAACATTTGGATCCCTTCCAGTCGGGATTCAGGCCTCATCATGGGACCGAAACTACCTTGGTCGCACTGGTCGATGATCTCCGGCGGGCTAGGGACAAAGGTGAGAGCTGTTTCCTAGTTCTGCTGGATCTCTCAGCGGCCTTTGACACCATCGACCATAACATCCTTCTGGACCGTCTAGAGGGACTGGGAGCTGGAGGCACTGTTATACAGTGGTTCCGCTCCTTCCTCCTGGGCCGTGTTCAGAAAGTGGTGGTGGGGGATGAGTGTTCAGACCCCTGGGCTCTCACTTGTGGGGTACCACAGGGTTCCGTCCTCTCCCCCATGCTTTTTGATATCTATATGAAGGCGCTGGGAGAGATCATCAGGGGGTTTGGGCTGGGTGTTCATCAGTATGCGGATGATACCCAGCTCTACCTCTCTTTCAAATCAGAATCAGTGAAGGTGGTGAAGGTCCTGTGTGAGTGTCTGGAGGCGGTTGGAGGATGGATGGCGGCTAACAAATTGAGGTTGAATCCTGACAAGACAGAAGTATTGTTTTTGGGGGACAGGAGGTGGGCAGGTGTGGGGGACTCCCTGGTCCTGAATGGGGTAACTGTGCCCCTGAAGGACCAGGTGCGCAGCCTGGGAGTCATTTTGGACTCACAGTTGTCCATGGAGGCACAGGTTAATTCTGTATCCAGGGCAGCAGTCTACCAGCTCCATCTGGTACGCAGGCTGAGACCCTACCTGCCCGCGGACTGTCTCGCCAGAGTGGTGCATGCTCTAGTTATCTCTCGCTTGGACTACTGCAATGCGCTCTATGTGGGGCTACCTTTGAAGGTGACCCGGAAACTACAACTAATCCAGAATGCGGCAGCTAGACTGGTGACTGGGAGCGGCCGCCGAGACCACATAACACCGGTCCTGAAAGACCTACATTGGCTTCCAGTACGTTTCCGAGCACAATTCAAAGTGTTGGTGCTGACCTTTAAAGCCCTAAATGGCTTCGGTCCAGTATACCTGAAGGAGCGTCTCCACCCCCATCATTCAGCCCGGACACTGAGGTCCAATGCTGAGGGCCTTCTGGCGGTTCCCTCACTGCGAGAAGCAAAGCTACAGGGAACCAGGCAGAGGGCCTTCTCGGTAGTGGCGCCCGCCCTGTGGAACGCCCTCCCTTCAGATGTCAAAGAGAACAACAACTACCAGACCTTTAGAAGACATCTGAAGGCAGCCCTGTTTAGGGAGGCTTTTAATGTTTAATAGATTACTGTATTTTAATGTTCTGTTGAAAGCCGCCCAGAGTGGCTGGGGAAACCCAGCCAGATGGGCGGGGTATAAATAATAAATTATTATTATTATTAAATTATTATAGACAGCTGAACTTAAGACTGGGAAAATGTGCAATGGAGAGAAATGAAAAGTGTGAAATCAATGTTTCGTTTGCACAGCTTTTGAAAATGGCATTCTGTTTAGAGAAAAGTGTAGTGTAAAAGGGCCTTCTCGGTAGTGGCGCCTGCACTGTGCAATGCCTTCTCATTCCTGGGTCATGTGGCCAGCAGGACTGAACTGCTTCTGGCACAACGGGACACCGTGAAGGAAGCCAGAGTGCATGGAAATGCTGTTTACCTTCCCACTGCAGCGGTACCTATTTATCTACTTGTACTGGTATGCTTTCAAACTGCCCTATACAGGTCTCAGGGCAGTTCACAGATTAAACCACAAAATACATAATAAAAATAAAAACAACAACCCAATAATCCCCCCCCCCCAACAGACATTTTAAAAGGGCATAGGATGTCCATCAAATCAACCCAAGGCCTGGTCAAAAAGGAACGTTTTTGCCTGGCGCCTAAAAGTGTATAATGTAGGCTCCAGGTAAACTTCCCTGGGAAGAGCATTCCACAGACAGGGAGCCACTGCAGAGAAGGCCCTGTTCTCGTGTTGCCATCCTCCAGACCTCTCGAGAAAGAGGCACACGAAGAAAGTCTGATCCCTAATGGAGAAGCCTGGTAGGACTGCCTGGTAGGATACCCCCTATCCATGCTTGAACCCAGCACCCGTAACAAACTACAATTCCCAGAAGCGTTTGTGCCATTTCCTGGTTTGCTTCAAGCAGCCAAACGCCTTGGGCCAGCTCTGCTTCTCATCAACCGTTAGTCTGTCCCACTTTTTCCCAATGTGTTTCCCCATTACTTTTCATACTGCAAAAAGCCCATTGCTTGTTTAGAAGTGGATTTCCTGTGCCCGGATGGCAGAGAGCTTTAATTCCGCAGCACTTGAATCGCTTCTGCCAAACCCCTGTCCCTCTGCGCCTTCCTGCCCCCCACCCCCAGGGCACGGACGCCTGCAGCCAGACCCTCTCTGCCTGTCCCTCGGCCTCCTCTCTCGCAGGTCTCACATCTCGAGGCTCTCCATCCATCTGTCAGGAGCACCAACTGGTGACGGCATCATCCTGGGAAGGCGGCTGTGCAAGGGGACGAGGACAAATAAGGCCAGATTGATGGGAGGACGGCTGCCCTTGTATTTATACTCTCTCACGCCTGCACAGGAACATTTTAAAGTGACTTCAGGGGGACTGTCCGGAGGGGACTTTCCACCTGGATGAGGTGGAAACATCCCCAAAAAGGGAATGCATACTTTACGGCTGGAGGGACATGATTATCTGCATGCCCAGAGGAAACTGTAGTACATTTCGGATTGCGGTGGGCGGGTAGTCAGACGATGAGATGAACTAACATGGGCAAAAGCTTATTTCCAGTTTCGTAAAAGATTAGAACCCCCCACCCCCCAAAAAAAACCCCACTGCCTTTCTTCATTATATAAGGAGCATTAGAATCATAGAATTGTAGAGCTGGAAGGGGATCCAGCGGTCATCTAGTCCAACCCCCTGCAATGCACATGTTCACATGTTCTGTTCAACAAGTGTATGGTCATTGGATCTGTGTACATTAACAGTTGAAATGTGCAGTTATTCACATGTCATGTTCAAAGGCTGTATGTTATCCATAACTGCATGTGCAAATAATAATGATGATGATAATAATAATAATAATAATAATAATAATATATTATTTATACCCTGCCCTTCCTAACAAAAGCTCTCAACAACTGTCGGGGTGTCCTGGTTTTTACTTTTTGAAACATGGCAACCCTAGGCAAGCAGTTTTTATAAATTTCCCCATTCTCATATTGGAAGAATGAACACAGGTCCAAGCTTTCTCTGTGCATGTCCAGGTGTTTGCACGGAAACAGGTACACCTGCTGGTTTGCAGAGCTCCACTATTTAGCCCTGTTTAGGGAAGTTTTTAATGTTTAATGCTGCTGTATTACCGTATATACTCGAGTATAAGCCGACCCGAATATAAGCCGAGGCACCCAATTTTACCACAAAAAACCTGGGAAAGCTTCATAGGAGTCACTGCCTGCCTCACTCGAGTATAAGCCGAGGGCAGCTTTTTCAGCACAAAAAATGTGCTGAAAAACTAGGCTTATACTCGAGTATATACGGTATGTTTTTAATAATCAGTTGGTAGCCGCCCACCTTAGCTGCCTCACCTCAAAATGGATATTGTAGAGTCGGAAATGAGGGTGAAAGTAGAGAGCGCAAAATATGGTCTGAAGCTCAACATCCAAAAAACTAAGATCATGGCCACTGGTCCCATCACCTCCTGGCAAATAGAAGGGGAAGAAATGGAGGCAGTGAGAGATTTCACTTTCTTGGACTTCATGATCACTGCAGATGTCACGAAATTAAAAGACGCCTGCTTCTTGGGAGAAAAGCAATGACAAACCTAGACAGCATCTTAAAAAGCAGAGACATCACCTTGCCGACAAAGGTCCATATAGTTAAAGCTATGGTTTTCCCAGTAGTGATGTACGGAAGTGAGAGCTGGACCATAAAGAAGGCTGATCGCCGGAGAATGGATGCTTTTGAATTCTGGTGCTGGAGGAGACTCTTGAGAGTCCCATGGACTGCAAGAAGATCAAACCTATCCATTCTTAAAGAAATCAGCCCTGAGTGCTCACTGGAAGGACAGATCCTGAAGCTGAGGCTCCAATACTCATGGCCACCTCATGAGAAGAGAAGACTCCCTGGAAAAGACCTTGATGTCTTGATGGAGGGCACAAGGAGAAGGAGATGGAGGGCACAAGGAGAAGGGGACGACAGAGGACGAGAAGGTGGAACAGTGTTCTCGAAGCTACCAACATGAGTCAGACCAAACTGCGAGAGGCAGTGGAAGACAGGAGTGGGGTCACGAAGAATCGGACACCACTAAACAACTAAACAACAACAGAGTCGGAAAAGGTTCAGAAAAGGGCAAGCAAAATGATCAAGGGGGGTAGAGAGACTCCCCTGTAAAGTAAGTTTGCAGCTCTTGGGTCTTCTTAGCTTAGAGAAAAGGTGCAATATGATAGAAGTTTATAAAATGATGCATGGCCTGTAGAAAGAAGGTAGGAAAAATGGTCCCCCCCCCTCTCTCCTAATACGAGAACTTGTGGTCATCCTATGAAGCTGAGTTTTTGAAGATTCAGGACAGAGGAAGGAAAGTCCTTTTTTTTTTTACCCATTGGGATCTCACTGCAGCTCGGCAGAGAGTGAGGGTGGCACCTAACTTTTTTCACACCATCCACACAAAATTCAGGTGCTCAGAAGCTTGCATGGTCTGCCTGTATGCTACCAGGCCAAGATTGTGCATTAATTTACACAGCCCTTAACAACTTGGCTCCAGGACTGAACCTCAGGGACTGAACCCTTCTATCCCTTCCTGATTACTGAAGTCTTCTGGGGAGTTGCTGTCGGTGGTCCCCCATGGCTCAGAAGAAGAAGAAGAAGAAGAAAGCACTTTGAACCTGGCCTGGCAGCAAATCAGCAGTCATTTGCGGATCTCTGCTTTTCCGAACTTAAGCTCGAGGGAGAAATGAGGAATTGAGAATCATAGAATCATAGAATCGTAGAGTTGGAAGAGACCACAAGGGCCAACCAGTCCAACCCCCTGCCAAGCAGGAAACACCATCAAAGCATTCCTGACAGGTGGCTGTCAAGCCTCTGCTTAAAGACCTCCAAAGATGGAGACTCCACCACACTCCTTGGCAGCCAATTCCACTGTCAAACAGCTCTTACTGTCAGGAAGTTCTTCCTAATGTTTAGGTGGAATCTTCTTTCTTGTAGTTTGAATCCATTGCTCCGTGTCCTCTTCTCAGGAGCAGCAGAAAACAACTTTTCTCCCTCCTCTATATGACATCCTTTTATATATTTGAACATGGCTATCATATCACTCCTTAACCTTCTCTTCTCCAGGCTAAACATACCTAGCTCCCTAAGCCGTTCCTCATAAGGCATTGTTTCCAAGCCTTTGACCATTTTGGTTGCCCTCTTCTGGACACGTTCCAGCTTGTCAGTATCCTTCTTTCACTGTGGTGCCCAGAACTGGACACAGTATTCCAGGTGAGGTCTGACCAGAGCGGAAGAAGAAGAAGAAGAAGAAGAAGAAGAAGAAGAAGAAGAAGAAGAAGAAGAAGACTGATGCATTCAGTATTGTTGGCCCAGCTTCATGGAATTCCCTTCCAGCTGAGGCCACACAGGCCTCTTCCCCATTCAACCTCTGGTTGGCTTACACCAAAGGCTTCTTTTTTATTCCAGCAGGCTTTTAAACTGAATTCCGGTTCTTTTTCTGCATGCAAAGCTACATCTCTTCCATTGGGCATGCCATGCAAAATTCCTGCAAGCGAGACGTAAGGGCCGGCCTGCATCTCAGCTCAGCACTTTCTGGAGAGTGGACGGACTCGGCTGGGGATGAGCGATGCCCACAATACAGGCTCATGACGGACGGCCTGGGGAATGTGACGCGATCAAAACAAACGGGATTATTTATGACCCCTCCTGCCTTTCTCTTGCCACTTGCCGAGCCCGGCAGCTGCTGCCCTTGACTGACAGCTGGTGCCTCCACGAAGGTACCTCCTTTCCTCCTCGCCTTTCACTGTGTCTTCCCCAAATGACCCTTCCTGCGGGTTGGGAGGGAAAGAGCGGCCTTCTTGGCACTGGCGCTAATGGAGCGATTATACGGCCATTTAGGAGGGTCCGGCTGCCCTCAGAATCCATTTTTAATGGCTCTGCCCTTTTCTTTACAAGCTCATTAAAGTGCCCAGGAGTCTGATGCGGCAGCGAAGGACGGTGGTGATTGGCACCCATCCGCCTGGCGAAGGCAAGCTATGCAGTGCTCCCTGTTGGGTTGACACCTCAAGAACATCATCCCAGCATTGCAGGGGGGTTATTTCCATCTCTATTGTATTATGATTCTATGATAAGAGGATCAGGCCTGGATCAGGCCAATATCCCACCTATTCTAGCACCCTGCCTTCACAGTGGCCAACCAGATGCCCATTATGGGAATCCTGCAAGCAGGACCTGGGCACAAGAGCAACACTCTCTCCTCCTGTGCTTTCATAGAACTGTAGAGTTGGAAGGGACCCCCAAGGGTCATCTAGTCCAACCCCTTGCAATGGAGAAATCTCAACTAAAGCATCCATGACAGATGGCCAGGATGACAGTGTTTCCTGCAACTGGTGTTCAGAAGCATTTCTGCCTCCAACTATGGAGACAGAGCATAACCATCCTGGCTAGGAGCCATCGATGGCCCTCTCCTCCTTCATGAATTTGTACAGTCCCCTTTTAAAGCCATCTCGTTCGGTGGCCATCACTGCCTCCTGTGGCAGGGAGTTCCAAAGTATTGATCTGATGTGTCGAGATCTTTCCTGTTCTGATTGATTCAAGAGGGTTCTAGAAGGTTTTCTTTCTATGTGAAAGAAACAGGCAGAAGGTTCTTGTTTGGGTTATTTCTTCTGGGAAGCTGAGTACAGCTGGCTTAAACTGGTTTAAACTGATTCTGTTATCTTTCTATCAAGGTCGTGCTGACTATAGTAGTCAGGCCAGGAGGAGCCTGGGTCTCACTCACTCACTTTCTCTTTCTGTCTCTTTGTTCTGTTGTTCTGATCTGTATGCTTAGTGTTAAGGTTTAGTCTTATTATAAGTATTGCAAGTTTTATTGTAAGTGCTGCAACTGGATTTCTTATGGACTGTGCCAATCCTGACCTGTGACCATTATGCTCGTTTGCCTTCAGTAAAGCTTTGCTGGATGAAGTACAATGGCCTCTGGTCTATTTTTTTGCTATGTGTTTAAGCTTTTTCCTCCTCCAGCGCTGGCGCGACTCGAAGTTCAACTGCAGGAAGAAATCATTTCTTTTATTCGTCCTGAATCTTCCACCATCCAGCTTTGTTAGGCTGCCCATGCGTTCTAGTGTTAGGAGACAGGGGAAACTAGCTTTCTCCATCCACCGTCTCAGTGCCTGATCTGATTTAAGAACATTAAAAAGGTGCTTTGTACCAATTCAGAACAGTGGTCCAGCTAGTTCTGTATTGCCTGCACTGGCTGGCAGCAGTGGATTTGCAGGGGTTCAGGCAGGGAGCCTTCTTTCCCAGTCCTGCTTGGAGATGCCAGAGGGGTGATGGAACCTGGCACCATCTGCATGCAAGACAGATGTTCTAAACCAGGCAAACTCCGGCCCTTCAGATGTTTGGGACTACAATTCCCATCATCCCTAGCTAACAGGACCAGTGGTCAGGGATGATGGGAATTGTAGTCCCAAACATCTGGAGGGCCGGCGTTTGCCTATGCCTACTCTAAACACTGAGCTATACAGTCCTCCTCCAATGATTTGGCGAATGCTGTCGTCTTCCCCCTGCTTCTCAGACAGCTGGCTGATTTACCTTCTCGTTCAGCCTGCAAGCTGAGCGTTAATGTGTGATAAATGCAGATTAGCATATGCAAACGATCTTTCTCCTTTGCTAGCTGCAGTCTCCCGTAGAGCAGGAGTGTTCCTGTTGCCTCTCTGCAGCCTCCGTGACCTCTAGGCGCCCATAAGGACACATGATGCGCAGCCCCCTCTAAGAGAGACTGCATTCCAGGGCTCCAAGACAAGAGTGGTAGAATTACCCAGAGGACGGACTTGGGGGTTTTTTGAAGCAAGAGATCTCATTACAGCACAAGATCCTGCCACTCCAGAGAGGCAGGGACACACTGCAACTGGTCTCGGGCAAGTTCCAACAGCTAAGGAACCATAATGGATCGATTAATGGAATAACAATAATGTTTACTTATTTATTTATTCTAAGTTTTATTGACAATCTTCTCAATATATACAGTAAATCAAGGCACTCCTATTTCCTGGGTAGATGTGGACGGTGAATACTGAGCATCAAGTTCCGAAGCACAGGGAATAAAATCACACCAGATGGCATCGTTTTATTTGCTTCATATTTATTTCACAGAACTTATACACTGCTTGACTGTAAGGTAAAATAAAAAAAGAACCACAAGGCTGTTTACAAAGAGAATAAAATGATAAAATTGTCGGTAAAAACAGCTCTTTAAAACATGCCAGAGTTTAAGATAACGAAACTCGCATCCACTTTCTAAGCATCTGAGCAGGCTTGCCTAAACAAACAAACAAACAAACAAACAAACAAACAAACAAACAAACAAAATGGTTTTAGCAGAGTACAGTGAAGACGCCTGCCTGGCTGCCATCAATAGGCAGTGAGTTCCAGAGTGTAAGGTCTGCCACATGAAAAGATCAAGTTCTTACAGATGCTGACCAGGTCTTATATGGCACCTGTAGGTGTATGCTTGTGAAACATGGACCACTTATAAAGGACATCTCCAACTCCTCGAAAAATTCCATCAACGGGGTCTCTGAAAAGTTTTGCACATCACTTGGGAAGACAGGCAAACTAATGCCAGTGTACTGGAAGAAGCAAAGATCACCCGTGTGGAAGCGATGATTCTTCAACATCAACTTCGTTGGACTGATCATGTTGTGCGGATGCCTGATTATCATCTTCCAAAGCAACTACTCTATTATGAACTTAAAAATGGAAAGTGTAATGCTGGTGGTCAACCGAAGAGGTTTAAAGACCGTCTCAAGGCAAATCTAAAGAAATGTACCGGTAGTATAAACACCAACAATTGGGAAACACTGGCTTGCGAGCGCTTCAGTTGGAGAACAGCCTTTGCCAAAGGTGTCATGGGCTTTGAAGACACTCGAACTCAAGACGCAAGGGAGAAATGTGCTAAGAGGAAGGCACGCTTGGCAAATCCACACCATGATCAACTCCTGCCTGGAAACCAATGTCCCCACTGTGGAAGGACGTGTGGATCCAGAATTGGCCTCCACAGTCACTTATGGACTCACTGTTAAAACTGTGTTTATGGAAGATCTTACTCGGCTATGAGGGATCGCCAAAGAAGAAGAAGCCAGTTATGCCAATTGAAGTGCTCAAGTGGGCAAATGTGGAGAAAGGCAATCTCATAGATAAACTGGTTCTCAGTTGCTAACGCCTTTATATACTAATAGTAACACCTTGAACATGACTCGGTTAATATTCCTCATAATCACAATCATAACAGTCCAGTGGATTCCTCTCAGGTGTGCAGGAATTGATCTATGCTTTTTGCAATCTTGCCTAATACTTTTAATGATAACCTATAACTTCCGACAAATAAAAAGCATTAGAATAAGCCAGGTGTATATTGCTGATTTTTTTTTTTAATTTAAAGATATTTCAAGCCTATAATTCCTCAATGAGCAATTTTTCTCTAGCTGAAGCCAACCAGAGTATTGTATCCTGAAGTTCTTAGCTTTGTTATCTAGTTCTTCCTCCTTATCTATTTTGACAGCGTTATTTTTTTTCTGCTTTTATTAAGTGTATGCTGTCTTGGACACCCTTTTTGAGGAAAAGTGGTTCAAAATGACTGATCGAGTAATACACTGGCTGTTATTTTAGGAAAGTGTGAAGTGGGTAGTTTCAATGCAAACTGAATGAAATTCCTTTTTCATCCCTACACTGGAGAAATGGTTGGCAAGGGAAGGGTTGGAGCAATGCTATGAAAGGCAGGGAAGCCATCAAGGGAAGAAGAAGAAGAAGAAGAAGAGGAAGAAGAAGAGGAAGAAGAGGAAGAAGAGGAAGAAGAAGAAGAAGAAGAAGAAGAAGAAGAAGAAGAGGAAGATGAAGAAGAGGAAGAAGAAGAAGAAGAAGAAGAGGAAGAAGAAGAAGAAGAAGAAGAAGAAGAAGAAGAAGAAGAGGAAGAAGAAGAAGAAGAAGAAGAAGAAGAAGAAGAAGAAGAAGAAGAAGGTGTTGAGAGAAGAGAACTTTAATGGAATAATATCGACTGTCACTTGGAAGATGGAGTCAGCTTGTTTCCTGCAACTCCAGAGGGCAGGACCCAATTCAATGGATTCAAGTTATAATAAAGAAGAATCTGACTAAACATTAGGAAGAACTTAATAGTTGTTAAACAGTAACAGTTGTTAAACAGGGTAATAGTTGTTAAACAGTGCAATGGACCACCTCAGACGGTGGTGGACTCTCTTTCCCTGGGGATTTTCAAGCAGAGGTTGGGTGGCCATCTGCCATGGATGCTTTAGCTGAGATTCCTGCATTGCAGGGGGTTGGACTAGATCTTTGGGGTCCCTTCCCACTCTAGAATTCAATGATTCTATGACCCCCCCACCCCAATGAGCTCAGTTGCAAGAGATACAGCTAAGGGATGGGGCCTTCTGGAATAATGGATGAGCCTTTCCTCCTACACACCCCCAGCTGCTAGCTAGGAGAACAATAGCCAGAGTTGTGTGGGAGCTGAGTTGGAAGTAAGATGGAATCAGGAGATGCAGAGACCTGCTTGCTCTGTCCTGGATACAAATCTTGCTGGAGAATCAAGATCTGCTGAGTGTCAATGCTGTGAGGCGCCACCACCTTGTACTCAGGTTGGATATATATGTAAATAAAACCACATCTCTATTAAAGACACCACAGTCTCTGCTGACCTTCATTGCAATCAAACGAAGTCCTGGGCAAGTGCCTGGGACTCCTGGGGTCTCTCACCGCTCAGAGATTGTGCAGGTGTGTAACAATGACAACAAATACACTAAAGGGGCCATAACAAAATGAGGTTTTTCATTGGAGGCTTTTAAGTAGAGGTTGGGAGGCAATGGAGTCCTTTGTCCAGTTCTGGGTAACCAAGATGATCAACTCTCTGGAAACCAAGGTTTGTGAGGAGCGGTTGAGGGAGCTGGAGATGTTTAGCCTGGAAAAGAGGAGACTGAGTGGAGATAAGAGAGCCATCTTCAAATACCTCAAGGGCTGTCACCTGGAAGAGGGAACAAGCTTGTTTTCTCCTGCTCTGGAGGGTAGGACTTGAACCCATGGCTTCAAGTTACAAAATAGGAGATTCTGACTAACGCAATCAGTGGAACAGACTCTCTTGGGGGGTAGTGGACTCTCCCTCATTGGAGGTTTATAAGCAGAGGTTGGATGGCCACCTGCCAGCGACTCTCTAGCTGTGATTCCTGCATGAACTAGATGGCCCTTCCAACCTTACACTTCTATGTTTTGATGAACAGACAGTCCTTCATGCGGCCTAGGACCCTCGTACCTACAGGACCGCCTCTCCCGGTATGCCCCGCAAAGGACCTTAAGGTCCACAAATAACAACTTGTTGGAGGTCCCGAGCCACAAAGCTGTCAGACTGGTGTCAACTAGGGCCAGGGCCTTTTCAGTACTGGCCCCAACTTGGTGGAATGCTCTGTCACAAGAGACCAGGGCCCTGCGGGATTTGACATCTTTCCGCAGGGCCTGCAAGACAGAGCTGTTCCGCCTGGCCTTCGGGTCGGACTCAGTCTGATGGTTTCCTCCCCTTGGTTTTGTTTATGGGCGACAAATGAAGCGGCATTTTAAATTTCAAATTGGCTTTTTAACCTGTATTTTAATTAATGGTTTTTCTTTTTATACTTTATTGTAATTTTTACTGATGTTAGCCGCCCTGAGCTCGGTTTCGGCTGGGGAGGGTGGGGTATAAATAAAATTTATTATTATTATTATTATTATTATTATTATTATTATTATTATTCAAATAGAGGGCTGTAGAGCAGAGTATGGATTGCAATCCTTTCTAAGACCCTTTGATGCTGTCACTGGGCATCTGAAGGGGACAAGAGGCTTCTTGGGGGCCTGAGGCATGTTGTATTGATTGAGGCCCCTTATTGGTCCACATTGAAATCAGCCAGCATGAAATGGGTCCAGTTAGCTGCAGAGGTCAGAGCCACCTCTGCTTTAGAGCTGGTGCCATAAGAGGAAAGGAGAAGCCACTACGGTTACATTCCTCATGTTGCTGGGATCATAACTCTCTGTTTACTATATGGGATATTTTTGTAAAAGTATCCAGTGACCAAAGCGAAAGGGTCACCCTTCCTAGGGTTACTCGAGGCAGGATGGGGCTCCGAGATGCAGTATCCAAGCATCTCTGCTCGCTACCTGAGTCTCGATTGGCCACAGGGACCTCCTCAAGGACCAATCGGTGAGCAGGCCACTGGGGTGGGTGGGGGGAAGTCAGCAGCAAGCAATATCTCCATGCTCAAATATGAGACGTGGAGGAGTTTAGGTCATCGGTGTATTTCAGAAGTAAGTGACCAAACGAGAAAGGTTTCGTTCCCTCCAAAGCATGTTGCTGAGCCAGCTCCCAAAGCATAAGGACACCATCTTTTTAAAGATTCCCGTGTAATGCAAACCTAAAATAAGCTCTGCCTTCAGCGGGCCTCTGGCTTTGAGTCACCAAGGGTGGGGGTGAAGAAGACAATAACGCTGGGGTGGTACCTGAAAAGGTCTGTTAGAACAAGGGGACCAGGCAATTAGTGAGAGCCAGTGTGGTGTAGTGGTTAAGAGCGGTGGCCTCGTAATCTGGGGAACCGGGTTCGCGTCTCCGCTCCTCCACATGCAGCTGCTGGGTGACCTTGGGCTAGTCACACTTCTCTGAAGTCTCTCAGCCCCACTCACCCCACAGAGTGTTTGTTGTGGGGGAGGAAGGGAAATGAGAATGTGAGCCGCTTTGAGACTCCTTCAGGTAGTTGTAAAGCGGGATATCAAATCCAAACCCTTCTTAGTGGAGAAGGAGACAGAGCACAGGATCCAAAAACACATGGAAAGACCTGCTGGATCCGCTTTGAATGGGTGAAGGTTTGGGCTGGTGACAGGAAGGGACGGATAGATGAGTTCCTTCTCCTCATCTACCATCCCCACCATCAACTGTGCAAGCATGATGCAAATCACAGAATCAGATATGGGCAGATGATCACTCCCTGTCCTATGGTTAAAAGAGAGAGAGAGAATAAAGGACTCCTGGACTGTTTGACTGGATAGTCAAAGGTGACTCTGGGGTTGTGGCACTCATCTCACTTTCAGGCCAAGGGAGCCAGTGTTTGTCCACAGACAGCTTTCCAGGTCATGTGGCCAGCAGGACTGAACCGCTTCTGGTGCAAAGGAACACCGTGATGGAAGCCAGAATGCACAGAAACACCGTTTACCTTCCCACCATAGCGGTATCTATTTATCTACTTGCACTTTGACGTGCTTTTGAACTGCTAGGTTGGCAGGAGCAGGGACCGAGCAACGGGAGCTCACCCCGTTGCAGGGATTCGAACCGCCAACCTTCTGATCGGCAAGCCCAAGGGGCTCAGTGGTTTAGACCACAGCGCCATCCACGTCCCTGTGGTCTAAACCACTTTCCCTCCCTTTCTTATACCATGCATTCTTAAAATAAATCCTGGGGAACAGTGGACAGAGAGACTGGAATTTCACCCTCCTTCTCTTTGGGTCATGAAAGTGCAATTCAGCCGTCCCCAACCTGGGCCCCCCAGGATGTTTTGGACTCCATTTCTGCTGGGACTACAACATGTGGCAGACATCAGGTTGGCGGAGGCTGGAGTAATTAAATAATGGGATTTCTCGCTCGGAAGCAGCTAATGAGTTGGCGAGTCTCGTAAAAGTGCCGCAGAACTGTTTGAGAGATACGTGTGTGTTTCTTGAAGCACCTCTCCTCGCTCCGAGGGCAATGACACTACTTCAGGATTAGTGACTCATAATATATCCTTGTGCCTCGCATGAGATGAGGAGAGAGAGGTTGTGGAATCTCTGCTGGAGATAAGGCTGGACAGCTGCCTGTTAAGGATGTGTCCTTGGGGAGGAGCTTCTGTTGTCGAGAGCCATCACAGGAACAGATACAAGGGAGTCCTTCACACAGCACAGAGCTAAACTGTGGAACTCCCTGCCGCAGGAGGCAGTGATGGCCACCAACCTGGATGTCTTTCAAAGAGGAGCAGACAAATTCATGGAGAAGAGTGTGACCAATGGCTACTAGCCAGGGTGGCCTCCACTGCCAGAGGCAGCAACACTTCTGAATTCCTGGAAACCACCGGAGGGAAGAGCTGCTCTGGTGCTCGAATCCCACTTGAGGGTTCCTGTTATGTACTGAGCTGAATCCTAGAACAATAGGATTCAAATTGCAGCAGTCTGATTGGTCCTAGAACAATAGGATCCAGAATGCAGCAGTCTGATTGGTCCGCAGGAGCCACCCAATCCAGCTCCAGATGGAAGTGAATCAGTGACCTGATTGGCCTGCAAGAGCAGCCAATCAGGCTCCTGGAGGAAATGAATCCGCAACCTGATTGGCCTACAGGAGTAGCTTGGAATTAGCCAATCACGTGGGGCCCATTGTGTAAATAATGTATATATAGCAGACATTTTGGGGAAAGATTCATTCCTTGCTACTATGAGCTGAATAAAGAGCATGACATTCACACTGGACTCCGAGTATATTTCAGTTCCCCAGTGGGGCATCTGGTTGTCCACTGTGAGGACAGAATGCCGGACTAGATGGGCTTTGGCCTAATCCAGCAGCTTCATCTTACGTTCTGTTCCTGAACCCACCAAATATGCTCCAATCAAAGTTCTTGTGGTTCCCAGGTTGTATCTCAGACCAAGCCATCCGGTAGAGTTGGTTAAACAGGCCCTTCCGGAATGTTCTGCTATCACATCTCCATTGGTTTCACAACTTTCCCTTTGCTTATTTGGCTCCAGGAGATGCACCAAAGTGAACTTTACCCCAGTTCCCCCCCCCCACTTCAATTTCCACCCCCCCACCCAATCATCTCCTTCTTACAACATCCTTCAACATTTGCATCCCGTGACTCACCCTCCAAGTCGTACATGAGTTCTGAGGAAACAAACAATGGAAAGGGATTTGCCAGCCTCTGGAAATGTAATGATCTGTTACTCAACACAAGGTGCGTCAACGCCTCGGCCTCCCTTCCAGGCTCCCTTGGACGGGAAGGAAGGACTCTGCTGCTGGATTTTGGCTTCAGGGAGAGACAGACGTTCCAACGGCTGCAAAAGTCAAGAGAAAGAGGTTTGGTTCTCCCCAGGATCTCACCCTGACTATGAAATACCCATCCCTTGTGGACACAGCTCAGTTGGTTAGCGCGTGGTGCTGATAATGCCAAGGTTGCAGGTTTGATCCCTGCATGGAATAGCTGCATATTCCTGCACTGCAGGGGGTTGGATTATTATATATTATATATTATATATTATTATATATTATATATTATTATAATTATATATTATATATTATATATTATATATTATATATTATATATTATATATTATATATTATATATTATATATTATATATTATATATTATATATTATACATTATACATTATATATTATATTACTGAATTTATATATCGCCCTATACCCAGAGTTCTCAGGGCGGTTCACAGAAAATATCACAATACATAAAATCAAAATAAAAACAATAACCCAATAAACACCCCCCCCCTCAAAAAAAATAGAGCCACCTTTTAAAAGGGCATAGGATGTCCATCAGGCCAGCCAAAGGCCTGGTTAAAAAGGAACAGTTTTGCCTGGTGCCTAAAGGTGTATAATGAAGGCGCCAGGTGAACTTCCCTGGGGAGAGCATTCCACAGATGGGGAGCCACTGCAGAGAAGGCCCAGTACTCGTGTTGCTGCCCTCCGTACCTCTCAATTCAAAGTGTTGGTGCAGACCTTTATAGCCCTAAACGGCCTCGATCCAGGATACCTGAAGGAGCGCCTCCAACTCCATCGTTCTGCCCGGACACTGAGGTCCAGCTCCGAGGGCCTTCTGGCAGTTCCCTCCCTGCGAGAAGTGAGGCTACAGGGAACCAGGCAGAGGGCCTTCTCAGTAGTGGCACCCGGCCTGTGGAACATCCTCCCATCAGATGTCAAAGAGATAAACAACTACCTGACATTTAGAAAACATCTGAAGGCAGCCCTGTTTAGGGAAGCTTTTAATGTGTGACATTTTAATGTATTTTAATCTTTGTTGGAAGCCACCCAGAGAGGCTGGGAAAACCTAGCCAGATGGTCAGGGTACAAATAAAGTATTATTATTATTATTATTATTATTATTATTATCCTCTCATCTTCTTAAATCGGAGCAGAAAGAGCACAGAGATTCTTGTGCATTGCAGATTTGTAAAATCCCCCTGTCAATCATGGGTGCCACATTGATGACCCCCTGTGCCAGCACAAACATTTCAAGATATCCCAGCTAAAAATAAGGAAGAACTTTCTGCCTGTGAGAGCTGTTTGGTGGTGTAACAGACTCCCTTGGGAGGTTGTGGACTCTCCTTCCTTGGAGGTTTTTAAGCAGAGGTTGGATGGTCACCTGCCAGGGATGCTTTAGCTGAGATTCCTGCATTGCAGGGGGTTGGATTGGATGACCATTGGGGTCCCTTCCAACTCTACAATTCTATGAGTCAATAATTCTATGAACATCCTCAGACTCACAGAAACATCTGGCGAGACCTTGCTCAGAACACACCATCCAGTTCCGAGCTCCATTTAAGAAAACTATTGACAAGCTGGAAGGTGTGCAGAGGAGGGCAACCAAGATGAGCAAGGGTCTGGAAACCAAGCCTGATGAGGAACGCTTGAAGGAGCTGGGTATGTTTAGCCTGGAGAAAAGAGGAGACTGAGAGGAGATATGAGAGCCACCTGCAAATATCTGAAGCCATGGAAGATGGAGCAAGCTTGTTTTCTGCGGCCCCAGAGAGTAGGATCTGAACCAGGAACGTCCAACAGGTAGATCACTGGACGTCTGTGGTAGATCACTGGTAGATCACTGGCTCCCCGAAAGAAGCTCAACAACTTTGGCTCCCTTAAAATACTCAACATTTTAGCCCTGCACCCCCCAAAAATGGTGCTCTCCTCCTCCCTAAAAAACTCAACAACTTTGACCTGAAACCCCCCCCCCCAAAGGGGGTAGATCACTGCCAGTTTTTAACTCTGTGAATAGATTGCAGCCTTTTGGGAGTTGACCACCCCTAAAACAACAAGAATTGTTGTTTTAGGGGTGGTCGAAGAATTGGTGCTGGAGGAGACTCTTGAGAGTCCCATGGACTGCAAGAAGATCAAACCTATCCATTCTTAAAGAAATCAGCCCTGAGTGCTCATTAGAAGGACAGATCCTGAAGTTGAGGCTCCAGTACTTTGGCCACCTCATGAGAAGAGAAGACTCCCTAGAAAAGACCCTGATGTTGGGAAAGATTGAGGGCACAAGAAGAAGGGGACGACAGAAGATGAGATGGTTGGACAGTGTCCTCGAAGCTACTAACATGAGTCTGACCAAACTGCGAGAGGCAGTGAAGGATAGGCGTGCCTGGCGTGCTCTGGTCCATGGGGTCACGAAGAGTCGGACATGACTGAACGACTGAACAACAACAACAACAAAACAACAAGAAGGTGGATTCTGATTAAACATTATGAAGAACTTTCTGCCTGTGAGAGCTGTTTGGTGGTGTAACAGACTCCCTTGGGAGGTTGTGAACTCTCCTTCCTTGGAGGTTTTTAAGCAGAGGTTGGCTGGCCCTCTGTCATGGATGCTTTAGCTGAGTTTCCTCCATTGCATGGGGTTGGGCTAGATGACTCTTGGGGTCCCTTCCGTCTCTACAATTCTATGATTCTAGGGTGCGACACCTGTGAACTACACATACCACTGGGGTTTCAGCGGGAGCGCCAAACGACACTGCCTCCACGTTGCACACTGGAAGCTGCGTGCGTCTCGCCGTGTTGTGAACGCTGGCCCTGCATTCATTCTCCAGTTACAAGGATCTCGGATCTCAGGGAGAGGAAATGGAGCTCCTCCTCAGCCTGAGGCCTTGGAGAGCTGTCACCAGCTGCAGCAGACACCGCTGGCCTTGGTGAAGCAAGCAGCTGACGGAGCCCAGGGCAGCTGCAACTTTCATTGCTGCAACCCGGCCTTTGTAAATCAAGATAATCGGTAAGGGACAGTAAGAGCATCATCTTGATAAGCAGATGCACCGAGAGACGGCCAAGGCATTTGGGACTTGGTTCAAAAGGCCAATTTCAGCATTTTCCCCCTCGAGGGAAATTGCAGCTGCTCTCGCCGTGCCAGCGGTGGCATTTCCATTGTGAGCACAGCACGGAGGAAAGAGGTCGCCCCACAGCCCTGACCCACAAACTGAGGTCCTGATCCATATCTGCACCCCCCCCCCAAGCCGCAAAGAAAGAAACTAAAGCGAAATAGTGAAGGGAGTCAGAGATGGCTGAGAGCTGTCTTCCTATATCTGAAAAGCTGTCGCCTGGTTTAGGGAGGATTGGGTTTTTATCTTATTTTTGCAGAACATATAAAGAGTTGTTGTAAATATGTTAAAACGCAAGTAGGATTTGAATAGTGAGCAGCTGTAAAATAAGCATTGGGGATTAATGTGGAGAAGATAGGGTACAGAATGACTATAATATGCAGCAGTATTAGAAATTATGGGGAAGCCAAGGAAGGGTGGAGGGGAAGTCAAATGTTAATTGAAAACTATGAAGATGTATTAAACCTGTGAGCTTTTGAAATTTATAAATAAAATGCAAAACAAACAAACGAATGAGATTAGGAAGAACTTTCTGAGTGTTAAGATAACCTTGGAAGGTGGTGGACTCTCCTTCCTTGGGAGATTTTAAGCTGTCTGTCAGGGATTCTTGGCTGTGATTCCCGCATTGCAGGGGGCTGGACTAGATGACCCTCAGGGGTCCCTTCCGTTCCAACTCCAGAATCCTACGAAAACACAGGCACCTCAGCACAAAACACACCCAGTCGTTCCCTGTAGCTTGACTTTCATTCACCACTTTACTGGACTGGATGAACAGAGATATATAAGCAGAAGGGAATGTTTGCTGCAAGTGTTCTAAATTTCTCTGCCTTCTCCCTCTCAGTCCTAATCAACCCTTTTGCTTAATTAAATCTAAAGCCAGAGGAATGGCATGTGACTACGCCCATGGAGAACTAATTACTTGATTGCATAACCGTTAACGGATTTATATCGCCATCCCTCTCCTGCTCTGCCTCTTCTTATTTCCTTGGGAAATTGGCGTTCTGTGACTCTCTCTCTCTGTCCCTTTATGATTATCATTCTTCTGCAGGGAGGCGGGTGTCGGTTTGCTCCAGCTGCAGTCTGGATCCACAAAATGCAAAGTGACGCTTCAGATATTGCGTGCAAAAAGGCCTGAAATGTAGAAGAAGAGTTTGGATTTGATATCCCACTTTATCACTACCCCCAAAAAATGTGAATTTATGAGCATGGTGCCGATTGAGAACTACTGCTCTCCCTTCTGAGGTTGCATTAACTTTGTCCCTGCATCACTTTAAAAGATGGTTAAGCTTACCTATGGTTTCAAAGGTGTGTACAAAGCATGCTGGAGCAAAGGGCTAAAACCCCGAGTACTTTGCTACTTCTCTTTTCCTGCTATCCTGCCCAGAACCATAGCTGTCAACTTTCGGATTTGAAAATAAGGGATTTTTTCAGACTTTCGGATTTGAAAATAAGGGATGCCACGAGGGCGGTTCAATGGCACCAAGTAGCCTCGCCACCCTGCGCTCCAGAGGCTGCGCGCGAACGGGTGAGCAAAAAAGCGACGGCAGGCAGGCTGGCTGTCTGGTTGGGCATGAGGGTCTGGCTGCACAAGGCATGCAAGCTCCGCCCCCAGTCGGTCTCAGACTCCTTATTGGCAGCTGAGCAACGCAGCTGAGGAGCCTCCCTGGCCGGCAGGGAGGGAGAGGAGCTGCTTCCTTTGAAATCCGGGAAATTTAAGGGATATCAACAATCCGGGATAGCAGCGGGAAATGGCATTGGAATAAGGGAGTTTCCTGCAAAAAAAGGGAGGGTTGACAGCTATGCCCAGAACTTTGTTGTTGTTCAGTCGTTCAGTCGTGTCCGACTCTTCGTGACCCCATGGACCAAGGCACGCCAGGCACACCTATCCTCCACTGCCTCTCGCAGTTTGGCCAAACTCATGTTGGTAGCTTCGAGAACACTGTCCAACCATCTCGTCCTCTGTCGTCCCCTTCTCCTTGTGCCCTCCATCTTTCCCAACATCAGGGTCTTTTCTAGGGAGTCTTCTCTTCTCATGAGGTGGCCAAAGTACTGGAGTCTCAACTTCAGGATCTGTCCTTCTAGTGAGCACTCAGGGCTGATTTCTTTAAGAATGGATAGGTTTGATCTTCTTGCAGTCCATGGGACTCTCAAGAGTCTCCTCCAGCACCATAATTCAAAAGCATCAATTCTTCGGCGATCAGCCTTCTTTATGGTCCAGCTCTCACTTCCGTACATTACTACTGGGAAAACCATAGCTTTAACTATACGGACCTTTGTTGGCAAGGTGATGTCTTTGCTTTTTAAGATGCTGTCTAGGTTTGTCATTGCTTTTCTCCCAAGAAGCAGGCGTCTTCTAATTTCGTGACTGCTGTCACCATCTACAGTGATCATGGAACCCAAGAAAGTGAAATCTCTCACTGCCTCCATTTCTTCCCCTTCTATTTGCCAGGAGGTGATGGGACCAGTGGCCATGATCTTAGTTTTTTTGATGTTGAGCTTCAGGCCATATTTTGCGCTCTCCTCTTTCACCCTCATTAAAAGGTTCTTTAATTCCTCCTCACTTTCTGCCATCAAGGTTGTATCATCAGCATATCTGAGGTTGTTGATATTTCTTCCGGCAATCTTAATTCCAGTTTGGGATTCATCCAGTCCAGCCTTTCGCATGATGAATTCTGCATATAAGTTAAATAAGCAGGGAGACAATATACAGCCTTGTCGTACTCCTTTCCCAATTTTGAACCAATCAGTTATTCCATATCCAGTTCTAACTGTAGCTTCTTGTCCCACATAGAGATTTCTCAGGAGACAGATGAGGTGATCAGGCACTCCCATTTCTTTAAGAACTTGCCATAGTTTGCTGTGGTCGACACAGTCAAAAGCTTTTGCGTAGTCAATGAAGCAGAAGTAAATGTTTTTCTGGAACTCTCTAGCTTTCTCCATAATCCAGCGCATGTTTGCAATTTGGTCTCTGGTTCCTCTGCCCCTTCGAAATCCAGCTTGCACTTCTGGGAGTTCTCGGTCCACATATTGCTTAAGCCTGCCTTATAGAATTTTAAGCATAACCTTGCTAGCGTGTGAAATGAGCGCAATTGTGCGGTAGTTGGAGCATTCTTTGGCACTGCCCTTCTTTGGGATTGGGATGTAGACTGATCTTCTCCAATCCTCTGGCCACTGCTGAGTTTTCCAAACTTGCTGGCATATTGAGTGTAGCACCTTAACAGCATCATCTTTTAGAATTTTAAATAGTTCTGCTGGAATATCATCACCTCCACTAGCCTTGTTGTTAGCAAGGCTTTCTAAGGCCCATTTGACTTCACTCTCTAGGATGTCTGGCTCAAGGTCAGCAACCACACTACCTGGGATGTACGAGACCTCCATATCTTTCCGGTATAATTCCTCTGTGTATTCTTGCCACCTCTTCTTGATGTCTTCTGCTTCTGTTAGGTCCTTTCCACTTTTATCCTTAATTGTGGTAATCTTTGTACGAAATGTTCCTTTCATATCTCCAATTTTCTTGAACAGATCTCTGGTTTTTCCCATTCTGTTGTTTTCCTCTATTTCTTTGCATTGCTCGTTTAAAAAGACCCTCTTGTCTCTCCTTGCTATTTTTTGGAAATCTGCATTCAATTTCCTGTATCTTTCACTATTTCCCTCGCATTTTGCTTGCCTTCTCTCCCCCGCTATTTGTAAGGCCTCATTTGACAGCCACTTTGCTTTCTTGCATTTCTTTTTCATTGGGATGGTTTTCGTTGCTGCCTCTTGTATAATGTTACGAGCCTCCATCCACAGTTCTTCAGGCATTCTATCCACCAAATCTAAATCCTTAAACCTGTTCTTCACTTCAACTGTGTATTCATAAGGAATTTGATTTAGATTGTATCTTACTGGCCCAGTGGTTTTTCCTACTTTCTTCAGTTTAAGCTGGAATTTTGCTATAAGAAGCTGATGATCTGAGCCACAGTCAGCTCCGGGTCTTGTTTTTGCTGAGTGTATAGAGCTTCTCCATCTTTGGCTGCAGAAAATATAATCAATCTGATTTCGATGTTGCCCATCTAGTGATGTCCATGTGTAGAGTCGTCTCTTGTGTTGTTGGAAAAGAGTGTTTGTGATGACCAGCTTGTTCTCTTGGCAGAACTCTATTAGCCTTTGGCCTGCTTCATTTTGAACTCCAAGGCCAAACTTGCCAGTTGTTCCTTTTATCTCTTGACTCCCTACTTTAGCATTCCAATCCCCTATAATGAGAAGAACATCCTTCCTTGGTGTCATTTCTATAAGGTGTTGTAAGTCTTCATAGAATTGGTCAATTTCAGTTTCTTCAGCACTGGTAGTTGGTGCATAAACTTGGATTACTGTGATGTTAAAAGGTCTGCCTTGGATTCGTATCGAGATCATTCTATCATTTTTGAAATTGCATCCCAGTACAGCTTTCACCACTCTTTTGTTGACTATGAGGGCCACTCCATTTCTTTTACGGGATTCCTGCCCACAGTAGTAGATATGATAGTCATCCGAACTGAATTCACCCATTCCCGTCCATTTTAGTTCACTGATGCCCAGGATGTCAATGTTTATTCTTGCCATCTCATTTTTTACCACATCCAGCTTACCAAGGTTCATGGTTCTTACATTCCATGCAATACTTTTCTTTACAGCATCGGACTTTCCTTTCGCTTCCAGGCATATCCGCAGCGGAGCATCCTTTCGGCTTTGGCCCAGCCGCTTCATCAGCTCTGAATCTACTTGTACTTGTCCTCCGCTCTTCCCCAGTAGCATGTTGGACGCCTTCCGACCTGAGGGGCTCATCTTCCAGCGTCATATCTTTTATATGCCTGTTGTCTTTGCCCATGGAGTTTTCTTGGCAGGGATACTGGAGTGGCTTGCCAGTTCCTCCTCCAGGTGGATCACGTTTGGTCCAAACTCTCCACTATGACCTGTCCATCTTGACCTGTCCATAGCTTCCCTGAGTAATTCAAGCCCCTTCGCCACGACAAGGCAGTGATCCATGAAGGGTCATGCCCAGAACTAAGCCCTAGTTAACTAAGCCCATCATCTCCAAACTTGGTTTTGTTTCCTCCAAACGGACCATGAGCATTAAACCTTGTTTTTAACCAGCACGCTGTGCATTCACCTTTAAACCATAATTAAGCTTAATCGATGGCTTAACCAGTGGATCCCAAAGCAGGTGGTCGGATTACTTAGGGGGAGACCAAGAGGGAAGGGAGCAGTGCCGGGTAGGGAGCACTGCAGGTGCAAATGGCTATCAGACTGCATCACGTTAATCGGTTTGGTTGAATTAATTGAGCTAAATAGTTTTAATTGGGTTTGGAATAAATGCGCAGTTAATTGTTGCTCTTTTGAATTTTATGGTGCTATTATCTTTCTTAGCGGGTTGCGAAACCACTATTCCGAGCCATGCTTTTTTTACAGGGTTGGGGGTACTGGGGGTGAGCTTATGCCACCTAGGAAGCGGGGGCCAGGGAAAGTTTGGGGGCCACTGATTTCCTAGAAGTCCTTGAACTGCAGAGTTGGAAGGGACCTTGAGGATCATCTAGTCCAGGGGTCAGCAACCTTTTCCAGCCATGGGCTGGTCCACCCTTCCTCAGACCATGCGGTGGGCCGGACTATATTTTGGAAGAAAATATGAACGAATTCCTATGCCCCAGAAATAAGTCAGAGATGCATTTTAAATAAAAGCACACATTCTACTCATGTAAAAACATAGCGATTCCCGGACCATCTGCGGGCCGGATTGAAGAAGAAGAAGAGTTTGGATTTGATATCCCGCTTTATCCCTACCCAAAAGAGTCTCAAAGCGGCTCACATTCTCCTTTCCCTTCCTCCCCCACAACAAACCCTCTGTGAGGTGAGTGGGGCTGAGAGACTTCAGAGAAGTGGGACTAGCCCAAGGTCACCCAGCAGCTGCATGTGGAGGAGCGGAGACACGAACCCGGTTCACCAGATTACGAGTCTACCACTCTTAACCACTGCACCACACTGGCTCTCATTGAGAAGGCCCATGGGCCGCATCCGGCCTACGGGCCTTAGGTTGCCTACCCCTGATCAAGCCCAACCCTTTACAAGGCATGTGGGGATTGAACCTGCAATCTTGTCACGCTAACCAACTGAGCCAGTTATCAGGATATTTAAGGTGATGTGCAAAGCAAGCCTTTATCTTCAAATGAGACTTAACCCAGACCACTTTCAGTCACCCTAAGACATAGTTTTAAATGAAGATTTAGAAATGCGGGTTTGCTTCCGGCGATATGTCATTGTGCACTGATGACAGCATTTACCCTTTCTCCCTCCCCATTAAGGGCACAGAGCTCTTGCTGCTTACTCAGTGTCTGGGCTCGGCTGAGGTCACTTGGATGTGAGAAAGTCAACTGGGGCTGAATCGATAAACAAGAACAAGAGGTGCTTCGAGTAGGCTGGCCTTCTGACTTGGGAGAGAAGAAAAGGCATGTCCATCACAGCTGATAGGTCCAGACAGGCCCAAGAATGTGAGGAGATTCTGGACAAATAAAAGTATTTCTTTCACACGTCACATTGTGGAACTATGGAACTCATTGCCACCGGAGGCAGTGGAGAACACAAACCTGGGTGGCTTTAAAAGAGGATTGGACCAGTTCATGGAAGAGGAGGAGGCTTGGGACGGCTGCTCTGCCCAGCCTCCAAAGTTGTTGTCAGCAATGCTTCTGAATATCAGTTGCTGGAAACTGCAGGAGGCAAGAAGGCTCTGGTGCTTTTATCCTGCTTGGAGGTTTCCCATTAAGGCATGTGGGTAACCACTGGGAGAACAGGATGCCGGACTAGATGGGCCATTGGCTTGATCCAGCAGGCTCTCCTTATGCCAGAGACCTTCATGGCTGTGAGTCCTGGAAGACCTGCTCCCTGCCTTGCAGGCCTTTTCCACCTGACCTGGGAGGGTGGGGCCCGGACTGACTCCAGCTACAAAAGCAGAGGCTGTTGAACAGATTCCTGGACTGGAGTATTTTTTTCAGAGGTTTCGTTGGGGGCTGTTGTTGCTGCTCTTTTTACACCTGATTTCTGTGGAAACTGTTCAGTTTGGTTGTGTACCTTTTGTTGTGTTTTATTTGTTGTTTACAATTACTTTTGTTATGCTTGTAAATATGTGCTTCGGTCCAGTATACCAGAAGGAGCGTCTCCACCCCCATCGTTCTGCCCGGACACTGAGGTCCACTAAGGCTTCACTACGAGAAGCCAAGTTACAGGGAACCAGGCAGAGGGCCTTCTTGGTAGTGGCACCCGCCCTGTGGAACGCCCTCCCAGCAGATGTCAAAGAGAAAAACAACTACCAGACCTTTAGAAGTCATCTGAAGGCAGCCCTGTTTAGGGAGGCTTTTAATGTTTAATAGATTACTGCATTTTAATGTTCTGTTGGAAGCCGGCCAGAGTGGCTGGGGAAACCCAGCCAGATGGGTGGGGTATAAATAATAAATTATTATTATTATTATTATTATTATTATTATTATTATTATTATTTGTAAACTCTTTTCATCTAGTCTCCCTGAGCAGGGTTTTAACTATGGAAAGGTGGCAGACAGATAATATGATGATAGTAAATTCCATTGTTCAGGCCGGAGTTTCAGGACGTCATGTGCCAATCATTAGAGAAAAAGCAATGAATCATTGCATCATAGAACTGTAGAGTTGGAAGGGACCCCGAGGGTCATCTAGTCCAACCCCCTGCAATGCAGGAATCTCAACGCAAGCATCCATGGCAGATGGCCGCCCAACCTCTGCTTAAAATCTACAATGAAGGTGAGTCCGCCACCTGCATCGGTCACCTGAGCGATCCCAGCCAATCAGGGATCTCGCTAAAACTAGGCAGCTCTGAGCCTCTTTGCAAAGGTTGTCTGTAAGTGCTATGTAGGGGCATTGCAATGCAGGTGCACTGGATCAGAAACTGCTTTCTAATTGGAATCAGATACCTGCTGGAAATGTAAAGAAAAAGAAGGTACCGGTACTTTATCCACATGTGGTGGCAATGTAAGACAGTAAAAGCTTTCTGGGAAATGATTTAAAATGAGTTGGGGAAAAAATGATGAAGATAACTTTTGTGAAAAAAGCAGAAGCTTTGCTTTTAGGTATAATTGCTGGAGAAGCAGCTACAGAACAGGGGGGGAACATTGTTTATGTATGCTACCATGGTTCCTTGAATGATTTATACCCAAAGATGGAAGGAAGAAACAGTTCTGACAAAGGAAGATTGGCAATTAAAATTAACGGAATATCCAGAAATGGCGAAACTCGCTGGAAGAATAAGAAACCAAGAAGAGAGGTTTTTAAAAATAGAATAGGGAAAATTTATTAACTACAGTATTTGAAAACGCATTGTACACAAATTAAAGCATTAGTGGGACTGGTATAAAGATAAGGGAAAATGTGTAAATATATTTGAATTGGATATGGAGTTATAAAAAGATATGAAATAAATAACTGCAGAAATGAGGGGAGGGGAGTCGAGGGGAAGGTAAATTAGATTGTAAAGGTTTTGTTTTTCTCGTTAAAATATTTGCAAAAGTGGGAAATGAAAAATAAAATGTTATGTATATAAGAAGAAAGAAACTGCTTTCTAAGTAGCATCAGACTGGGTGTTGGTCCAGGGATCAGAGTGATCCCCTGTGAGATCTCCCCTTTCAGCTCCAAGAACCACCCAGTCCCACAAAGCTCCTGGATCAAAAGAGAGCGGCTGGAATGCTTTATGCTCTGTTTCTAACTCATCCTGCAAGAAGCCTGGAGCAGCCAGCGACTGCTTACTCTGCACTCTTCCCTCCTCGCTCCGCCTCAGACCCTCGTATCCCCAGGGCGCGCACAGAGGGTGATTCCACCCTCCTTCCCAGGTGTTGCGCTCTCACACTCAGCCACCGGCTCTCAATGCGCCTCATTTGCAAAAGATGAAACAACGGAGAAATATCCAAAACCTCGCCACGCCTGCTGCCTGACACCGCGTTGCTCAGTGTTGCAAAATGGTCCTAGCGAACATCAAAGCCACACAGATTCTGGCCTCAAAGGATCTTGAACCGGTTGATGGGAGTGACTCCCCTATGCAGAAAGGGAAGAGAAATTTATAAAATTTATAATTTATAAAATTATTCACGGCATGGAGAAAGTGCATGGGGGGGGGGACTTCACTCCTAATGCTAGAACTTGTGAACACACCAATGAAGCTAGATTCAGGTAGGTAGCCATGTTGGTCTGATGCAGTCGGAATAAATAAATAAAATGTCCAGTAGCACCTTAGAGACCAACTAAGTTCGTTCTGGGTATAAGCTTTCGTGTGCATGCACACTGAATGTGGGAAGATTCAGGAGAAATCGCAGAATCATGGAATTGTACGGTTGGAAGGGACCCCAGGGGGTCATCCAGTCCAACCCCCTGCAATGCAGGAATCTCAGCTAAAGCATCCAAGACAGATGGCCACCTGTCCTCTGCTTAAAAACCTCCAAGGAAGGAGTCCACCGCCTCCTGAGGGAGACTATTTCACGGTCAGTCAGCTCTTACTGTCCGAAGGCTTTTTCCTAATGTTGAATTGGAATCTCCCTTCTTGTAACTTGAAGCCATGGATTCGAGTCCTACCCTCCAGAACAGGAGAAAACAAGCTTGCTCCATGTGACAGCCCTTCAGATATTTGAAGACGGCTCTCATATCCCCTCTCTTTCCAGGCTAACCATACCCAACTCCTTCCACCGTTCCTCATCAGGCTTGGTTTCCAGACGCTAGGTAAAAGAAAGTTTTTTTTTTAATGTCTAAACTATGGAACTCACTGCCACAGGATGCTGGGATAGATGGGCTATTTGCTTGATCCAGCAGGCAGGCTCCTCTTAGGTTCTCATAGAGCCTCCCAGTCCAGAGGCAGACTTGGGGGTATTTGGCTGCTGTGAGAACAGGACGCTGGGACAGATGGGCTGTTGGCCTGATCCAGCAGGCCTAATCTTAGGTTCTTAGGTTCTCCCTCCCACCCCTCCCACCCATCACACTGGAGAAGGTGCCTTTCAGAAGGCTGCCCTGACTGATGCCCTACGCCAGGCAGGCAAAATTCCCTCTAAAGATGGATGCCCTGCCTCCTCTCCATCCCACTTGGCTTCCCCTTGGAGGGTGTAGGTGTTTGCTTTAGGCTACGATGACAGGAGAAATAGTTTTGCGAGGCGAGGCCTGGGCGTATTTGGGCGTGACGCAGAGGAAGTCGGCGCACGGGGATTTGCTTGTGTATGTGTGTTGGGAGAGGGAGAAAACCCTATTCATTTTAATTATACCTGGGCTGGTAACTCGCTGTCTTCTTCTTTATATATTTTGATTATTAATCACTGGTTAGCATCTCCTTTCTTGGCTAAGCCAGGGGAGATTTCACCTATAATTTTGCAGAGTCCGGGATTTACGAGAGGCACGTACAGAGGCTCGTAGCCAAGAATACCTGCCAGGAAGGGGCTGGCGTGCCGAACGGGCAGCGAAACTTTACTGGCAATTTGCAAGAGGTGCAAACTGGTAGCCCCAAGGATTTGCTGCTTTCGAGGGCAGATTGCAAATGAGTTTACGTGTCGAGGTCCCCAAAACCACCCCTCAAATAATTCACACATCAAACATAATTTTTGTTTTGGTTTTTGGCATGATTTTGGCCACAACTTTATTAAAATACAAATAATGTGAGTGGTTGCGTAGGCATTGGTTAAGACTATCTGTCACATGACCCTCCTCGCACTCCACAGGCTCCCAGGTCTCTTGCACGGCCCTAGCCCCCGACCGGGGGTTCGGACAAAAGCATATAGAGTCCCTGGATTCCTTTAACGGAATTCCCCTAACACCAGCAACAATAGGAGGGGCAGACACAGTCAATCATAACCCCTCCTCCAACCAACATAATAACCAATGCCTAACCGCCAACCTTGCTACTAACATGAGTTTGGCCAAACTGCGAGAGGCAGTGAATGATAGGCGTGCCTGGCGTGCTCTGGTCCATGGGGTCACGAAGAGTCGGACACGACTGAACGACTGAACAACAACAACAAACCGCCAACCTTACAAGTTGTGACTAATTGCTACCCAGTAGGCGAAAACCAAATGGCACCAGCGAATCATCCAGGTGGAAAAATTCCTACCAGGCCCCTGCCCCAACAGCAGATGACCCCATGACAGGCATAGCAAGGTCAACGCAGAGGCCTAAATAAAGGGGGGGAGGGCGGGAGTTTCGAAGCACTCAGCCAAGAGGGGGATCACGTTGCCCACCAACCCTCAAATATGCACTGGGCTGTCCATCATCAATTGGCAACATACAGATCTCCCCAACAACACCCTGGGTCCAATCACAGCAGTGGCCATCCATACGATCCCGCCCAACACCAGAGGGGTGACTTGCTGGCCCCCACCGCAACACGTGCTCTCCATGAAGGAGAACACGCTTTCCCCCAATCTGGTGTAACTTCCAGCTGTTTCGGACCACAATTCCCATCACCCCAGAAGGGCATCCATTTGGGGTCGTATCCTGACCAGCGGCTTATAGTGAAGATCATGGCACTCATACGGAAAGCGAAATTGGGGGATATATATTGCAAACGAGCGTCTCTCCTGCAAGCCGCTTTCCCCCTTTGCCTTTCAAATGTGAAATCTTGAAGCGGGCTTCCTTTCAGAAAGTGAGGGACCTTGTGAAACAACTTTGGTATCTATAGTTCCAAAGCTGAAAAGTTTCCCAAAATAAATAAAAAAAGGAACAGCAGCAAATGTCTACACAGGAATGAAAATCTATTTGGTGCAGAATTCCCAAAATGTTTCAAACTTTTTTTAAAAAGACACAATATATATATGAGTTTTAATCTGTTTTTTAGGGACGCGGGTGGCGCTGTGGGTTAAACCACAGAGCCTAGGGCTTGCCGATCAGGTCGGTGGTTCGAATCCCCACGACAGGGTGAGCTCCCGTTGTTCGGTCCCTGCTCTTGCCCACCTAGCAGTTCGAAAGCACATCAAAGTGCAAGTAGATAAATAGGAACCGCTCCGGCGGGAAGGTAAACGGCGTTTCCGTGCGCTGCTCTGGTTCGCCAGAAGCGGCTTAGTCCTGCTGGCCACATGACCTGGAAGCTGTACGCCGGCTCCCTCGGCCACTAAAGCGAGATGAGCGCCGCAACCCCAGAGTCAGACACGACTGGACCTAATGGTCAGGGGTCCCTTTACCTTAATCTGTTTTTAGCCTGTAGTTATTTGAAGTTTTTGAACATTTTAAATAATTGCAATTTTTTCTTGTTGTTAACTTTATCTGTTTTGTAAACTGCTTTTTTTAAAACAACAACAACATCCAAGTCAGGATACAATAAAGTGTGACTGGTTTAGAGACGTGGTGATACTATTTCCAATAAACTTTCAGAAGTAGAGATCAAGAAAGGGGAATCCTGCTTTCTGACGTTTGGTTGGCCACTGTGAGAACAGTATGCTGGACTGGGTGGGTTCCCTGCAGTCTGATCCAACAGAGCTTTTCTTATTAATGAAGTCACCAGGCCAGGAGGCCAGATATGTGGTCATCACGATGACATCATCAACCCATATGACATCCCCCTCTGAGCATGATGGCTTCTCTTTAGGGCTGACAGTCTTCTGGAGTCTCTGCACTGTTCAGACCCATTGGAAGGAACTGTGCCGACCGATTTACTCCTGCATTGCAGGGGGTTGGACTAGATGACCCTTGGGGTCCCTTCCAACTCTACAATTCTCTGATTCTGTGGTTGGGTTGGGTTGGGCTGGGTATTGCTTTGCACCAGGAATGCTTCCTCAAAAAAAAATGTGATTGTTAGCATCATCAACATCAGATAGCAGGCTAAAATAAATATGTTGGTGTGTGATAGTCAAAAGACACACCGTATCTCAACTTCCATCAGATCACCTCAATGGGAGAGACAGGAAGAAGACTCATTTATTCAGCTTTGCTGAAGGTCCAGCTCCTGGCCTCTGAACTGGTCAACAGAGCAGCAGCTCCTTAGAAATTGTTGCCCGAGTTTGGATTCTGATTTTCCTCTTCCCTCCCTGTCCCCTTTCCCTTGCATGCTGTGTCTTTCTTAGATCATAAGCCTGCAGATGGGGACTTGTTCATATGGCATGTAAACTGCTCCGGGAGCCTTTTGGGCTGAACAGTGGGGCACAAATGCTCCAAATAAATAAATTTCAGAGGAAACAATATATTCAGCTTTCCTGCCTCATTCAAAGGCAGCACTGGGTGAGAATATAAGAAAATAAGCCACTCCAGTCCTCCTTACACAAGACCCACAGTAGTAGTGGCAGTTGTTGCTGCTGCTGTTGCTCTTGTTATTGTTTGTATACAGCCCTATACGCACAATTGGGGTGCTGCACCAATGTAGTACAAAAGAAAAGCAGTTTGCAGCTGCCACAGAGGTGCAAGCAGTAAATGCTTCTTAATCCCAGTTGCTGTGAACCGCAGGAAGGGAGAGTCGCTCTTGTGCTATTGGGTTTCCCAAGGAGGCATGTGGTTGGCTGCTGTGAGAACAGGATTCTAGAAAGATGGGTCTTTGGCCTGATCCAGCAGGCTCTTCCTATGTCCTTGTTGTTGTTTAGTTGTTTAGTCATGTCCGACTCTTCATGACCCCATGGACCAGAGCACTCCAGGCACGCCTATCCTTCACTGCCTCTCGCAGTTTGGTCAGACTCATGTTAGTAGCTTCAAGAACACTGTCCAACCATCTCGTCCCCTGTCGTCCCCTTCTCCTTGTGCCCTCCATGTTTCCCAACATCAGGGTCTTTTCCAGGGAGTCTTCTCTTCTCATGAGGTGGCCAAAGTCTTGGAGCCTCAGCTTCAGGATCTGTCCTTCTAGTGAGCACTCAGGGCTGATTTCCTTCAGAATGGAGAGGTTTGATATTCTTGCAGTCCATGGGACTCTCAAGAGTCTCCTCCAGCACCAGAATTCAAAAGCATCCATTCTTCGGCGATCAGCCTTCTTTATGGTCCAGCTCTCACTTCCGTACATTACTACTGGGAAAACCATAGCTTTAACTATACGGACCTTTGTTGGCAAGGTGATGTCTTTGCTTTTTAAGATGCTGTCTAGGTTTGTCATTGCTTTTCTCCCAAGAAGCAGGCGTCTTCCAATTTCGTGAGTGCTGTCACCATCTGCAGTGATCATGGAACCCAAGAAAGTGAAATCTCTCACTGCCTCCATTTCTTCCCCTTCTATTTGCCAGGAGGTGATGGGACCAGTGGCCATGATCTTAGTTTTTTTGATGTTGAGCTTCAGACCATATTTTGCGCTCTCCTCTTTCACCCTCATTAAAAGGTTCTTGTGGATGGTAATAGGATTACTGGATAAGCATCCGAAGGAGCAGAAATGAAGGGGGATAATTTTCAAGCACTCAAATTTGTGTTGGCAACATTCAGACTTATGTTCTCCTAATGCCACACTATTATTCTGGCTGTGTGTTGGTGAAGCAGGTTTCAAAATTCAGGCTGGTGAAGTTCTGAGTTAGGCTAAAAAAAAATGAATGAATTGAAAACTGGATTTGCACAATACGGAAACTCACCAATCAAACTGAACTTTAAGTAACACCGTCAGATGTTTAAAGCATCAAATGGACTATACAAACTAAATTCCATTTTCGGTTCGCATTTTTAAACCAACCCCACCCCTTACAAATTATGAACTTGTTAACATTTCTGACTGGAGTTTTGGAAACCTGGCCAAAGTTCAGATTTGGTTAAAAGTCCCCTTTCCTTTTGGGTGAGAGCGAAGGGTTCTGCGTGGCTGAGCCAGGAGAACAGCCCAACTCTCTCCATTGTGCCTTTACATCAGCGCCTGGTGAAGAATCCTTCATCTCCCTGTCACCAGGCTTTGCAAACAATGCTTAAGTCAACACAGACAGCAATGACAGCTAATATAAGCCACGGAGAGCAGCTAAAATGGCTGAATTAACCAGCTTTCAAAAGTAACCAGGCTGTGACTCACAGGCTTCTTGGAACCAAGGCTTCCCTTTCTTTCTGTTTCTAAAGGCATACAAAAGAAAGTACCTATTCACACAGAACAACCCGTGGAACCTGTGGCCAGAAGATGGACAGCTTAGGACTCATCCACATTGTCCTGCCGCTCCGCCCCCTGGGGGAGGAATCTTTCTTTCGTTTCAGCTTTCCGGTGTTAAATCCAGTTTTCTACATTCCCACAGCAAATTATGATTTAAAAAAACAAAACGAAAAGTCGCGAATACTTGACGGCGTTTTAGCGCGAATTTCCCCCAATGTGTGTATTTTTGCATGCAATTCATCCAAAAGCACATTTTTACAAAGCAATTTCCCGTAAGACAGTTTGTTGTATGTCGTTTTTTTTTATGCACCTGTTACCCAAGGATTTTGGGGGCATGTTACATGGGTAGAGAAGAGCAAAGCAAAATTCAGAGAAGTGCAGATTTCAGAGGATCGTAGAATCACAGACTCCTTGAATCGTAGAGTTGGAAGGGACCCCAAGGGTCATCCAGTCCAACCCCCTGTAATTCAGGAATCTCAGCTAAAGCATCCAAGACAGATGGCCATCCAACCTCTGCTTAAATAGGGACGTGTTTCTCTTTACGTATTCTTTTCCAAAGTGTGAATTCGGCAGCTTCACTGTTTAATGTGGACTGGATCAAATTTTTCTTCCTTGCCCCTTTACAAGCACTACCAGGAAGGAAAGGCTATTGACGGCTCTCCTCTATGCTCTCAAATACCCGTTGCTAAAGGTGCAAGAGGGGAGAAGACACTTGTGCCCGGGTCCTTCCTGAGGGTTTCTTTGCAGGCATTTGTTCGGCCGCTATGAGAATAGGATAATGGGCTCCTAAGCCGCATTCTGGAAAGGCTCAGTTCTTGTGTAGCCCATGGATCTTAAGAAAAAGCTACATAGCAAACCATAGAGACATAGTATATAGGAAAGCAAACTAAATGTAAAGGTAAAGGGACCCCTGACCATTAGGTCCAGTCGCGGACGACTCTGGGGTTGCGGCGCTCATCTCGCTTTACTGGCCGAGGGAGCTGGCGTACAGCTTCCGGGTCATGTGGCCAGCATGACTAAGCCGCTTCTGGCGAACCAGAGCAGCGCACAGAAACGCCGTTTACCTTCCCGCTGCAGCGGTACCTATTTATCTACTTGCACTTTGACTTGCTTTCGAACTGCTAGGTGGGCAGGAGCAGGGACCGAGCAACGGGAGCTCACCCCGTTGGGGGATTCGAACTGCTGATCTTCTGATCAGCAAGCTCTAGGCTCTGTGGTTTAACCCACAGCGCCACCCGTGTCCCATACAGAAACTTTAATATTATTATTATTACAATAGTACCTCGGGTTACATGTGCTTCAGGTTACAGACTCTGCTAACCCGGAAATATTACTTCGAGTTAAGAACTTTGCTTCAGGATAAGAACAGAAATCGGGCAGCGGCGGCGCAGCAGCAGGGGGAGGTCCCATTAGCTAAAGTGGTGCTTCAGGTTAAGAACGCTTTCAGGTTAAGAACGGACCTCCGGAACCAATTAAGTACGTAACCAGAGGTACGACTGTATTATTATTATTATTATTATTATTATTATTATTCTGCCCTATACGAGCAGGTCTCAGGATGGCTCACATAATGAAATTGCAATATAAAAACACGGAATACATAATCAAAATAAAAACATAAATAACAAAATAACCTCCCCCCCCCCCAAAAAAAACCCCCTCATTTTAAAAGGGCACTGGGTGACAATAGAGCAACACAAGGCTTTGTGGGGGAATCTGCTGTGAGTCAGGATGCTTTGCTCACATTACTTTCTGACATACCTTGAACCAATCCATTTCCCCTTATTATTTAGTTAATTTGGTCCAGGTTCAACTGAATCACAGGATTGTAGAGGCAGAGGGGCCCCCAAGGGTTGGTCATCTAGTCCAACCCCCTTCAGTGACGAAAAGAGGCAAGTCCTGCTGGCGCAACGAGGCAAAGGTTTAGGGCACAATCCTGTGCACACTTACTGACTCCAAGAAGTAAATCCCATTGCATTCAGTGGGGTTTACTCCCAGGTAAATTGGTCATTGGCTTCCTTTTTTAAAAAAATAAATAAATAATATTTTATTTTAAGGATGATTACATTTTACATTCCTATCAACACAACGAAACAAAAGTGGCTGGGGAAACCCAGTCAGATGGGCAGGGTATAAATAATAAATTAATATTATTATTATTATTAATTATTATTATTAAAACATTATCTTTTGGAGATTCTCAACCCCCGGACTTCCCCCCACCCACCTCCCCGGTTCCCCATCATTACCACTTATCTTTTCCCTGTCTTTATACCTTTATCTAATTTATTCATTTAAACATTTTCTTTAACTCATTATATATCATTTTGCTTTTGCTTTTGCTAATTTGCAGCTCCACCACATGTGGAAAAATGTCCCCTCATTATCTTTACATTTGCAACACGTACTTAATAATAATAATAATAATAATAATAATAATAATAATTTATTATTTATACCCTACCCATCTGGCCGGGTCTCCCCAGCCACTCTAGGCGGCTTCCAGCAACATTAAAATACATACACACGTCACAAATTAAAAACTTCCCTGAATAGGGCTGTCTTCAGCCCTGTACTCAACATTTTTTTTGCACATTTTTGCAAGTTTTACCAGAGTTAAATACCATCTATACATCATTTTCATATAGTTTTCCTTTAACGCACAGCGTGCCGTAAACTTTAAATCAACAAATTGGCCATAGGCTTACAACCTTACAATTCTGCAATTCTCTGCTGTTATTTGGAAGAAAGTTCTGCTCTGCTTTACTCTTTGTCTCAGCTATAAATAGTAAAGCAGAATGAATATAATACTACAGGGAATTTTTATGATAACCAGCACTTCTGCTAACCTGTAGGCATTAAATCACATAGATCTGGGGTGGCCAACTCCCAAGAGACCGAGATCTACTTACAGAGTTAAAAACTGGCAGTGATCTACCCCCTTTTTGGGGTTCAGGTGAAAGTTGGTGAGCTTTTTTAGGGAGGGGGAAAGCCCTGTTTTTGGGGGATGCAGGGCAAAAAAATTGAGCTTTTTTTAGGGGAGCCAAATTTGTTGAGCTTCTTTGGGGGGAGCTAGTGATCTACCAGTGATCTACCACAGATGTCCAGTGATCTACTGGTAGATCAGGATCTACCTGTTGGACGTGCCTGACATAGTTTTTTGCCATTAGTATATTTGCATAAATGCCCACCAACACAGTACAGAAGTTTTGACTCTGGCTTTTCATGGCTTATGACAGACCTCCAGCAAACAATACGAAACAACATACATTATACTTACCAGTATTGAAAAATGTGCCCACTGTGTGTGTGTGTGTGTAGTTCTGCTGAGTTATACATTAAGCTGCATATTTTGGTGGAAAAACTATATTGCAAACTAATAAAGGAAATATATATATATATATAATGAATGACTCCTTCCTGGGTCTTCCCGCCCGTTCTTGTTTGAGCACCTGGCCTTCAGAGAATATTGGGATTTAAGGCTCTGGAGATGACAAACCGACCTCAGGCTCACTTCAGAAAATGTCTTAAGCAAAGAAAGGCGAGATTAGGCTTTCATCGTTCTGCGGCTTGACTCAGAGAGGCGAAGGGCCAGCGTGAGTGTGTGTGCGCACCGTTTTCCGTGACCTCGGCAATGACTTCAGGTGAATTCCAAAGAAGTGGCTCAGATCACGGATGCATTAAATCTGCCGCTGTCAAATGTGCTCTGGCTCCGGGGCAAAAGGAGGGTAAGCGGTCCTACCCCACCGTGGCGAGAACAGTCCTTCAGGCACGCCCTAGCTCTCATTTAAGACAGTGAGGCTTACTCCTGAGTAGGCGGGTGCAAGACCACACTGCGGATAACATAATAAATAATAGTAAATAGTAATCTTTTATTTGCACCCTGTCCTCCCCGGCTGGAGCCGGGCTCAAAGCGGCTGTTGTTGTTTAGTCGTGTCCGACTCTTCGTGACCCCCATGGACCAAAGCACGCCAGGCACTCCTGTCTTCCACTGCCTCCTGCAGTTTGGCCAGACTCATATTGGTAGCTTTGAGAACACTGTCCAACCATCTCATCCCCTTCTCCTTGTGCCCTCCATCTTTGCCAACATCAGGGTCTTTTCCAGGGAGTCTTCTCTTCTCATGAGGTGGCCAAAGTCTTGGAGCCTCAGCTTCAGGATCTGTCCTTCCAGTGAGCACTCAGGGCTGATTTCTTTGAGAATGGAGAGGTTTGATCTTCTTGCAGTCCATGGGACTCTCAAGAGTCTCCTCCAGCACCAGAATTCAAAAGCATTAATTCTTCGGCGATCAGCCTTCTTTATGGTCCAGCTCTCATTTCCATACATCACTACTGGGAAAACCATAGCTTTAACTATACGGACCTTTGTTGGCAAGGTGATGTCTCTGCTGTTTAAGATGCTGTCTAGGTTTGTCATTGCTTTTCCCTCAAGAAGCAGGCGTCTTTTAATTTCATGACTGCTGTCACCATCTGCAGTGATCATGGAACCCAAGAAAGTAAAATCTCTCACTGCCTCCATTTCTGCCAGGAGGTGATGGGACCAGTGGTCATGATCTTAGTTTTTTTGATGCTGAGCTTCAGACCATATTTTGCGCTCTCCTCTTTCACCCTCATTAAAAGGTTCTTTAATTCCTCCTCACTCAGAACAGCTAACATCATATAAATAATAAAATATGCATAGAAGCAAGCAATCAATCGATTTCCCCCACCCTCCAGTGGAAAAATACCATCAAAGTTGGAGTGGCAACAAAAAGTAATGGAATACGCAGAGCTGGCTAAATTAACAGAAATAACGAGAGACCATACAGAACAAACATTTATTAATAAATGGTGTTTTTTTTAAAGGTACCTTAAAGACTATTGTGACAGCATCATGTCTGTGGCAGCCTCCAAATAACTTCTCCAATATACTGGATAAGTGTAAGAAAGGACAATCTTTCTGATAATTGACAACCAAAAACTGAGATAAACAGTGCGCTAAGTAAATGAACATTTTAAGGCATAAGGCATATCTGTCAACCCTCCCTTTTTTTGCAGGAAACTCCCTTATTCCAATGCCGTTTCCCGCTGCTATCCCGGATTGTTGAGATCCCTTAAATTTCCCGGATTTCAAAGGAAGCAGCTCCTCTCCCTCCCTGCCGGTCAGGGAGGCTCCTCAGCTGCGTTGCTTGGCTGCCAATAAGGAGTCTGAGACCGACTGGGGGCGGAGCTTGCATGCCTTGTGCAGCCAGACCCTCACGCCCAACCAGACAGACAGCCTGCCTGCCGTCTACGCGCTTGCTCTTTCGCTCACCCGTTCGCGCGCAGCCTCTGGAGCGCAGGGTGGCGAGGCTACTTGGTGCCATTGCACCGCCCTCACAGCATCCCTTATTTTCAAATCCGAAAGTTTGAAAAAATCCCTTATTTTCAAATCCGAAAGTTTGGGAAAAATCCCTTATTTTCAAATCCGAAAGTCTGAAAAAATACCTTATTTTCAAATCCGAAAGTTGACAGCTATGGGCATAAGGAGATGGCAGGAAGTCGTTGGAACCTTAAGAAGACTGTGATAAGGTGTGACAGATATTAGTATTTTTTTTTTTCCTATGGATAACTCTGATTTTATGTTACATTTTCCTAAGTTCAATAAAGCATTAAAAAAGAAAGAAAGGGGATTTCCCCCACCCTCCAGGCTGGAGATGGAGAACTTTGGCCAAGGGTGCAAGACACTCCTATGAACATGATTTGTGTCTTTGACTGTAGGGAAATGAAAAAGAGAGAGCGAGAGGGAGATTTAGGCTGCATTCCAAGAGCTGAACATCCCCACCCATTCCAGGAAGCCTCCACCTTCCTGACTCACCCTGAAAGCGAAATTGGGGAATATATATTGCAAACGAGCGTCTTCCCTGCAAGCCGCTTTGCCCTGTCTGATGTGAAATCTTGACTCGGGCTTCCGTTCAGAAAGAGGGACCATGTGAGACAACTTTGGTATCTATAGTTCCAAAGCTGAAAAGTTTCCCAAAATAACGGGGGGGGGGGGGAGGAACAACAGCACATTTCTTCACGTGAATGCAAATCTGTTTGGCGCAGAATTCCCCAAATGTCTCAACGAGATATCATGCATATAATCCGTTTTTAGCCTATTGTTATTTGAAGATTTTGAACATTTTAAATAATTGAATTTCTTTCTTGTCGATAACTTTATCTGTTCTGTGAACTGCTTTCAGGTTATTTTCTTTCATGCAAGCAAGCGGTGTAAAAGTTTTATGAAGTAAATTTAAGAAATAAAAGGCTTCCTCCAGGGATGAATTATTACATGCTTTAAAAAAAAAAAAAACTCTCTAAAGGCAGTGGGGGCTGAGAGTTGTAACATCTCCTGAGGCTCAAACTTTGAAAGACTGAAGGGGAGGAGCCTAATTGCTAAGGGGCGGTGCCTGGCAGATGAGGGTGGAGCCTCGTGGGGTGGGTGGAGCCTAGTTCAGAGGTCTCCCTGCACCCTGTACCACCTCTTCCACCTGGATGAGATTCCCCCAAGCCCTCATCCTGCCACTTTTTTTACACTAGTTTCTGAGGGAAAAGAGGATCTCATCTATGTACAGCTGAAGGCATGTGGAGGCAGCCCTGTTTAGGGAAGTTTTTTAATGTTTAATGCTGTATTGTGTTTTTAATATTTGGTTGGTTGCTGCCCAGAGTGGATGGGGGAACCCAGCCAGATGGTCGGGGTATAAATAAATTATTATTATTATTATTATTATTATTATTATTATTATTATTATTATTATTATCTGAGGCAGCAGGAGTTTGATGGGAAATACAGTAGCGCCCCCTGGAGTCAGTGCAACTACCTAGGGGGTGCTAAAAGTAAACGGGTGGCAAGGGGGCACCGGAGGTGTAAATGAATATAGGACTTTGAAAGGCTGGTTTCCCTGGATCGAATTCATCCATTTTGTGGAATTAAAGGAAATGCCTCTCATTGGATTTTGAATGAATGTGCAACCAATTGTTACTGTTTCAAATTTTATCCTGTTTTATCTTCCTTAGCAGGTTGTTCCGAATAACACTTTTTATAGAGTGGGCAGCACTGCGGATGACTTCGTGGAACCAAGGGGGCTGTGGCTCAAAAGGGTTTGGGAACCCCTGGTTTAAATCAGAACGAACCCTTCTAAATTTGCATCTATACATATGCATTAGGAAATGTGGATTTTATGCAGATCAGAGCCTCCTGCAATGTCCACCCTACTGATCCACCACTCCAGTGGTGATCCAGTGAGCCAGTGTGGTGTAGTGGTCAAGAGCTGTGGACTCGTAATCTGGGGAACCAGGTTCACGTCTCCGCTCCTCCACATGCAGCTGCTGGGTGACCTTGGGCTAGTCACACTTCTTTGAAGTCTCTCAGCCCCACTCACCTCACAGAGGGTTTGTTGTGGGGGAGGTAGGGAAAGGAGAATGTGAGCCGCTTTGAGACTCCTTCGGGTAGTGATAAAGCGGGAGATCAAATCCAAACTCTTCTTCTTCTTCTTCTTCCTGCCCTAAGTAAATCTCCATTTCAAGCAGCTTTTTTCTTTCCTTCCTTCCTTCCTTCCTTCCTTCCTTCCTTCCTTCCTTCCTTCCTTCCTTTCTTTCTTTCTTTCTCTTAAACATCTTTATTGAAAGTTCAAAAAGTACATAACCATACATGCACCAAACACGGTGAGACGCAAACCAAAAAGAGAAAAATAAAAAGAGAAACGGAACCCGTGCAGAAGGGGAAACAAAGGGGGACGACGACGACCCAAAACTGTATATTTTACAAGGTTGTTATTGTACTTCACCAGATCTTAACCTATTGCAGTATTTGTAAGAATGGATTCCAAATGCCATTGAATTTGTCCGTGGTAAGTCTGCATTTAAATGCAAGTTGTTCATACGTTGCAAATTTGTAGAAGTCTTCAATCCAGGCATAGAAGGAAGCCGCATTTTTATTTTTCCAATTCATCAGTACCAGTCTTTTTTGCTGTGGAAAGAGCACAGAGAGTCCACTCGTACTGTCCTTTTCTAAGGTTCTATGTGCTGGGAATATACCGTACTTTTCCATGTATGAGACTAGGTTGTTGTTTTTTAACTAAAAAATAATGTTTAAAAGGGGGGTAGTCTTATACACGGGGCAATCTCCCCCCTCCAATTTTCTTAATTTTGAGTCCCCCAAAATAGGGGGCGTCTTATACACAGGGGCATGTTAGACACGGAAAAATACAATAATTCAATAGTATATTTTGCTCTGTAAATGTGAGGTTGTTCCGTACAGTTCTGTTGATGGTTTCAGTTGCCTTCTGTTAATATACCCAAATTTCAGGCAGTTTCTTAATTAATTCAGTATTGCCTCAGCCGCTCCCAGCATCGTCACCGGATGCTAATGAACAGTGCGGCTTCTTCCCTGTTGCCGGAATCCAGACGTATTGAAATGGTGTTTTCTGCTGCACCAGCAAAAGCTGCCAGGCACCTGGTGAACTGTTGACTCAGAGAGAGATGACTCAATTTCCCCCCAACCTCTTGTCAACAAATCCATCTCGGCAAGGAGTAGGAAGCTGGCAAGGGAACCGGAGCGATCCAAGGGATGGACTGACTGCTCCACAAAGAAAGGTGGCAGGGTTTGGGACCTTCTACTTCAGAGAAAGGACAAGCGGTGACGTGATAGAAGATTATAAAATTATGGCACTGATCAAAGAGAATAAGCTTAGAATATTTTAAAGAAGACTAGAAATCTTTCCTAGTCTATACAGTCATACCTCATGTTGCGAAGGCTGTGGGTTATGCATTTTCGGGTTGCGCTCCACACCGAACCTGGAAGTACCGGAACAGGTTTCGGCGCTGGCGCATGTGCAGAATCACTAAATCGCATGCGCAAAAGTGCCAAATTGCAACCCGAGCGTGCACAGATGCGGTTGTTGAGCTTTTCTGAGGTGGGAGAAAAGCCCTGGTTTTTTTTGGGGGGGGGTGAAGGGCTAAAGTGTTGAGCATTTTTTAGGGGAGCCAAAGTTGTTGAGCTTCTTTGGGGGAAGCCAGTGATCTACCAGTGATCTACCACAGACGTCCAGTGATCTACCGGTAGATCACGATCTACCTGTTGGACGTGCCTGATGTAATTCATGGGCCCCCGCCTGCTAGCCTGCTCCCTAAAATATCACTGGTTTGCTGATTTCTTTATATCGGGTGCCGGCATTCTGCATGGACTGCATGGCAACATGTGCAAATGGCTTGAGATACCTATGAGGTCCATCAATTACCATCTAGCATATATTCAACATATATCCTGAAGTTGAGACTCCAGTACTTTGGCCACCTCATGAGAAGAGAAGACTCCCTAGAAAAGACCCTGATGTTGGGAAAGATGGAGGGCACAAGGAGAAGGGGACGACAGAGGACGAGATGGTTGGACAGTGTTCTCGAAGCTACCAACATGAGTTTGGCCAAACTGCGAGAGGCAGTGGAGGATAGGTGTGCCTGGCGTGCCTTGGTCCATGGGGTCACGAAGAGTCGGACACGACTGAACGACTGAACAACAACAAATATATTCAACACACAAAAGCAGCGACAATTTGTTGTTGACAAAGGACAGCTGGACATACAATGGGCCCCATTACCTTCAAGAGCTGAGGGCCGCATCAAACCTACATCCGGCCCTGGCTGTGAGGACAGGATGCTGGACTAGGTGGACCTGTGGCCTGATCCAGCAGGACTCTTCTTGCCTTCTCTCCCCCACCTTCCCCAGCCCATGGGCTTTGCTGGCTCTGGATAAATGTTCATGGCCACAGAGACACCACCCCTTTGAGTCTCAGGGCTGAGTCATTCCAGCTACTCTCAGTATTAATATGAGGCTCAGCTGCATCATGGAGGAAGACGGTCTCCTCGCACAGGAAAAACCCAGAAAACCTGCAGAGAGGAAATGTGTGCAAAACGCCATCAGCGTCCAAAAGCAACTCAGCGTTGTCAGAAAGAGAAGGATTTCGTACCCGACTTCAAGACTGCTGCATTGCTGTTTAAAAGCTATCAAAAATAAATCGCCAGAACTGCTTTTGGATCGTGCAAAGTTTAATTGGAAAATATAGAAGACTTATTCTGGCTCATGCAATGCAGAATGACTGACAGAATATAATTCAAAGCAGGGGCACTTATACTTTGGAACTCCCTGCCTGTTGACATCAAACAGTAGCCTTCCCTGTATCCTTTTCACTGCTTGTTAAAAACATCATTTTTTAGACGAGCCAAACCAGATGCTTAGAAAGTCCAGGTGGACTTAACTTTTTGTATGTTTTAAAGCATTGCTGTGATTTCCCCCCCCCCCTCGATTTTCTTGTTTTACTTTTAAAATTTTATTTCTGATACATTTCAACACAAGGGAGGGAACCAACCCCCCAGAAAGTAATAGGAAATAGGAAAAAGAAAATTACATAATTCATATTCTATTACTGTACATTCAAAACAACAACAACAACAACAGTCGTTGAGGGACTTCCCTTCTTCTCCTTGCATGGTTCCTTTTATCTCCCACTTCCTCTCGCGTCTTCTCAGTTTCCCCAATCTTCTTGTTTTACCTTTCTATATACTACTTTGAGGTTTCCTTTTTACCATCCAGCGGTGCATCAATTTAATGAAATAACGGAAGTGAATAAAGGAAACCCTCTAAAGCTCTCCAGGTTGGTGAGGTATCAGGATATAGATTGCATGAAATAAATGAAATAAACAAACAAACCATTTTAAAAGCTCTCCAAGTTGATGCCCATAGCTGCTTCCTTTTCATTTTCTCTCTGTCCTAATGGAAAGATGTCGTTTCCTTGACTTGCCCTCTAGCCAGGAGATTCCCAAGGAATTGACTACTGGTGCTCCTTACAGAAGGGGGCTTTGAACTGTATCATAGAATCATAGAGTTGGAAGAGACCCCAAGGGCCATCCAGTCCAACCCCCTGCCAAGCAGGAAACACCATCAAAGCATTCCTGACAGGTGGCTGTCAAGCCTCTGCTTAAAGACTTCCAAAGAAGGAGACTCCACCACACTCCTTGGCAGCAAATTCCACTGTCGAACAGCTCTTACTGTCAGGAAGTTCTTTCTAATGTTTAGGTGGAATCTTCTTTCTTATAGTTTGAATCCATTGCTCCGTGTCCGCTTCTCTGGAGCAGCAGAAAACAACCTTTCTCCCTCCTCTATATGACATCCTTTTATATCTTTGAACATGGCTATCATATCACCCCTAACCTTCTCTCCTCCAGGCTAAACATACCCAGCTCCCTAATCCGTTCCTCATAAGGCATCGTTTCCAAGCCTTTGACCATTTTGGTTGCCCTCCTCTGGACACGTTCCAGCTTGTCAGTATCCTTCTTGAACTGTGGTGCCCAGAACTGGACACAGTAGTGTCAGAAGAGACCACAAGGGTCATCTAGTCCAACCCACTGCAATGCAGGAATCTTTTGCCTAACATGGGCCTCGAACCCTTGACCCTCAGATAATTTATTTTTAATCTACTATTGGCAGCCACCCGGAGTGGCTGGGGAAACCCAGCCAGATGGGCAGGGTTTAAGTAATAAATTATTATTATTATTATTATTATTATTATTATTATTATTATTATTATTAGAGTCTCATGCTCTGCCGACTAAGCTGTAAGCCTTCCCTAAACGTTTGCCTGCTTGGTGCTTTTCAGCTACAACTTCCATTAGCCAAAGCCAGTACGTGTTGTCCGTGGCTGATGGGAGTTATAGAAGAAGAGAAGAAGAATTTGGATTTGATATCCCGCTTTATCACTCCCCTTCAGGAGTCTCAAAGTGGCTCACATTCTCCTTTCCCTTCCTCCCCCATAACAAACACTCTGTGAAGTGAGTGGGGCTGAGAGACTTCAGAGAAGTGCGACTAGCCCAAGGTCACCCAGCAGCTGCATGTGGAGGAGCGGGGAATCGAACCCTGTTCCCCAGATTACGAGTCCACCGCTCTTAACCACTACACCACATGACATCTGGAAGGTACCAAGTTCGAGGAAGGCTAGGTCAGTTAGAGCATTTCTACTCTGCTCTTCAGCACAGAACGTTTGTGGAGCATCATACAGAGCGACTAAAACAAGGCAGTCCCTCCCTACCCTCAGACTTACAGTCCCAAAGGTGCAGCATGAAAGGAAATAGGGTTGGGGAGGGAAAAGAAAAATGAGCAAACCCAAGCACCAGTTCTTAAAGAGATGCAGCTTGGGATGCAAGATCTCTAGGACCGCCGAGGTGACGCTGGTTAACAGAAGCAATTTGTTGCTGTTTATTATTCCAGAGTTGTTGTTGTTGTTGGTAGTGTTGGTGCTGACCTTTAAAGCCCTAAACGGCCTTGGTCCAGTATACCTGAAGGAGCGTCTCCACCCCCATCGTTCAGCCCGGACACTGAGGTCCAGCTCCGAGGGCCTTCTGGCGGTTCCCTCACTACGAGAAGCCAAGTTACAGGGAACCAGGCAGAGGGCCTTTTCGGTAGTGGCACCCGCCCTGTGGAACACCCTCCCATCAGATGTCAAGGAAAGAAACAACTATCCGACTTTTAGAAGGCATCTGAAGGCAGTCTTGTTTAGGGTAGTTTTTAATGTTTGATGTTTTATCATGTTTTTAATATTCTGTTGGGAGCTGCCCAGAGTGGCTGGGGAAACCAGCCAGATTGGCAGGGTATAAGTAGAAGAAGAAGAGTTTGGCTTTGATATCCCGCTTTATCACTACCAGAAGGAGTCTCAAAGCAGCTAACATTCTCCTTCCCCTTCCTCCCCCACAACAAACACTCTGTGAGGTGAGTGGGGCTGAGAGACTTCAGAGAAGTGTGACTAGCCCAAGGTCACCCAGCAGATGCATGGGGAGGAGCGGAGACTGGAACCCGGTTCACCAGATTATGAGTCCACCACTCTTAACCACTACACCACACTAGGTCTTTAAAGGTCAGCACCAACACCTTCATTGGCTCCCAGTACGTTTCTGAGCACAATTCAAAGTGTTGGTGCTGACCTTGAAAGCCTAAATGGCTTCGGTCCAGTATACCTGAAGGAGCGTCTCCACCCCTATCGTTCAGCCCGGACACTGAGGTCCAGCTCTGAGGGCCTTCTGGCAGTTCCCTCTCTGTGAGAAGCCAAGTTACAGGGAACCAGGCAGAGGGCCTTCTCGGTAGTGGCGCCCGCCCTGTGGAACGCCCTCTCATCAGAGGTCAAAGCGATAAACAACTACATGACCTTTAGAAAATACCTGAAGGCAGCCCTGTTTAGGGAGGCTTTTAATGTTTAATAGATTACTGTATTTTAATGTTCTGTTGAAAGCCGCCCAGAGTGGCTGGTTAAACCCAGCCAGATGGGCGGGGTATAAATAATAAATTAATAATAATAATAATAATAATAATAATAATAATTTTATCTCTCTTTCTATAACCAGCACTACCTCTCAGCCCAGCTAAAAATAACCTTTATTTTTATTCTTTCTTTCTTTTTTCTTTTTTAAAAAATGAATTGGAAGGTACCTCTGAGGGTCATCTAGTCCAACCGCCTTCAATGCAGGAATCACATAGAAGGAAAAAGGGGGTGGGAAGGAGAAAAAAGGGGGGTGGGAGGAGAAGGAAATGGGAGAAGAGAGGGGAAGGGACAGAGGAAAGTGTGTGTGTGTGTGTGTGTGTGTGTTTATATTGCAGGGGAGAAATAGCCAGATAATTGAAAACAGTTTATAAGGGGAGATGTTCCCTATTTGACTCTTCATTCCAATAGCTTATGAAAAGGTCCCATCTTTCTAGGAACTTGTTCTCTTGGTTGGCTACTGACTACAGTGGTACCTCGGGTTAAGTAGTGTGGTGGGGTCTCCTTCTTTGGAGGTCTTTAAGCAGAGGCTTGACAGCCACCTGTCAGGAATGCTTGGATGGTGTTCCTGCTTGGCAGGGGGTTGGACTGGATGGCCCTTGGGGTCTCTTCCAACTCTAGGATTCTATGATTCTATGATTCTAAGTACATAATTTGTTCCTTGGTCCGTACTTAACCTGAAACTGTTCTTAACCTGAAGCACCACTTTAGCTAATGGGGCCTCCCGCTGCCGTTGTGCCGCCAGAGCACGATTTCTGTTCTTATCCTGAAGCAAAGTTCTTAACCTGAAGCATTATTTCTGGATTAGCGGAGTTCTTAACCTGAAGCGTATGTAACCTGAAGTGTATGTAACCTGAGGTACCACTGTACTGGAATAGCTTAATCTCAGGATTGTGGGTTGAAGTCCCACCTTGGGTAAAAGACTCCTGTGTTGCAGGGGGTTGGTCTGGAACAGGCATAGGCAAACTCCGGCCTTCCAGATGTTTGGGACTATAATTCCCATCATCCCTGACCACTGGTCCTGTTAGCTAGGGATGATGGGAATTGTAGTCCCAAACATCTGGAGGGCCGGAGTTTGCCTATGCCTGGTCTAGAAGACCCTCGTGGTCCCCTTCCAGCTCTGAGATTCTCTTCTTGAGTATGTCATTTATTTTTTATTTTTAAAGCCCACCCGCTTCACTGCTGGGCGCTTGGGATTTCCCCCAGCAGTTTCAAGAGCAACAGGTCAGTGGAAAATTCCTGAGAGCCCTCCTCCAAGATCCTCGGCCTCAACGTGTGCTGGGCAGGAACAGAGAAGTTTCGGTGGCGTCTTTCGAACTGGTCACAGTTGTCTGTGTGCCAATGCGAGGCAGAGAAACCCCTCACTGGTTTGCACCACTTGGCCAACCTCTTGATCCCCGGGTTCTTAAAATGAGGGGTTGCAGCCCAGATCCAGCGAGGAAAAGCTGATAGGACAAAGCACTATCCAATTACATTTGTGGTGTGAATAGAGAGAAGGGCTTTGCCTCCTTCTCCAGCTCATAATACGGGGGGGGGGGGGGGGGATGCTTTATTTAACTGAGACCCAAACCCACTTTCAGTGGCCCTGGTTTCAACAGGCTCTCATCAGCCTGGATTGATACGAAATAGGTCACAGCTTGCCGACAAAGGTCCATATAGTTAAAGCTATGGTTTTCCCAGTAGTAATGTACGGAAGTGAGAGCTGGACCATAAAGAAGGCTGATCGCTGAAGAATTGATGCTTTTGAATTCTGGTGCTGGAGGAGACTCTTGAGAGTCCCATGGACTGCAAGAAGATCAAACCTATCCATTCTTAAAGAAATCAGCCCTGAGTGCTCACTAGAAGGACAGATCCTGAGGTTAAGGCTCCAGTACTTTGGCCACCTCCTGAGAAGAGAAGACTCCCTAGAAAAGACCCTGATGTTGGGAAAGATGGAGGGCACAAGGAGAAGGGGACGACAGAGGATAAGATGGTTGGACAGTGTTCTCGAAGCTACTAACATGAGTTTGGCCAAACTGCAAGAGGCAGTGAAGGATAGACGTGCCTGGCGTGCTCTGGTCCATTGGGTCACGAAGAGTTGGACACGACTGAACGACTGAACAACAACAACAAGGTCACAGCTTTCCTTTTCTATTTTGATCCCCTTTCCCATTTCAAGTGTGCAGATCCAAAGACACAAACCACTTCCTTGCGTGTAATGAAACCTATTCAACTCCCTGCCATAAGATGTGGTGACAGATAGCAACTCAGGTGGCTTTAAAAAGAAATCAGGCAAATTTGGAAAAGGCTTAGGTATGCTTGCTGACCATGATCACGAATGTCATTTGTAAGACATCTGGTCTGCGCAAACCAGCAGTTGAGGCTTTACAATGTTCATTTTATGAACTTGCAAAGGAACGGAGGACTTCCATGCAACCCTCTGACCTCTCCTAGCAACTCCACCTAAGAAAATGCCCATTTTGAAGTGAGAGAGTCTTGCAGATTGTTTTGCTCGTACTTACGGGACCACCTCTCCTGCTATGTCCCGCAGAGGACCTTAAGGTCCATGAGTAATAATAGTTTAAGGGTCCTGGGCCCTAAAGAAGCCAGATTATCCTCCACCAGGGCCAGGGCTTTTTCAGTGATGGCTCCAACCTGGTGGAATGCTCTGTCCCACGAAACTAGGGCCCTGCAGGACCTGATCTCCTTCCGCAGGGCCTGTAAGACAGAGCTATTCCGCCTGGCCTTCAATTTAGCCTGATCCTCCATTCCTTTTTGCCTTCCCTTTTTCTATGAAGAAACCCTTCTGGGACCCCCCCATTTAAATTCTTCCTTGGTTTCCTTGCTGGCCCTAGCAGGACTAACTTGGCCAGGTAGCCCTGGCAATGCTACATTTATGTTGTATTTTATGCTGTTTTTAAGCTGTTTTTAAAGTCATTTTTAATCATGCGGCGTGTCTGCCAGGGGCAGCTTGCTCCACCCCCATGAGCGGCTTGCTCCACCCCCAGCTGCAGGGCGCACGCATCGCTCCGGGCACCCGAGCGGCTATCCTGTGCCTGGGAGGGCACCCCTGCGCCACGCCCCCCTCAGGAGCGCGCCTGACCTGGGCAGTGCGGGCATATGCTCCGCTGCTGCTGAGACCTTCAGGTATGGGGCGGTGTATAAGTTGAATAAATAATTAAAACATAAAAATAAAGACACCTTCAGCAAGAAGGTGGAGCGAGCCATGGCCTCTCCTGTTTCGCAAAGCTCAGACCTCTCCTCAATTCCATGCAAGTTAGCAGCGGAGGTGTCAAGGTCTGTTGAGATCTCGGAGAGGCGTAATCCGCAGATTGCCATTATTTGCCCCCAAGGGGTGGGGAGAGACTGTGGAATGGGGTCACTGCCCAAACCGACTTTGGATGACAGGGCTAGCAAGAGGAGAGCAGCTGCTTGGTCCTGCGAGAAGATTTCAAAGGTTGAGCCGTGGGGCAGGGGGGAAGGCGGAAGTTGCAAGCTGCACGTGGATACTTCAGTCTAGTGGGTAGGGTGGCAAAGGCAGTGGGGGATGGCAATTTCAGCTGGGGAATGGATATCAGGGAACTAACCAGCAACAAATCACATAGATCCAGTTACAGGTAGGTAGCCGTGTTTGTCTGCCGTAGTCAAAACAAAATAAAAAATAAAAAAAATTCCTTCCAGTACCACCTTCGAGACCAACTAAGTTTGTTTTTGGTATGAGCTTTCATGTGCATGCACACTTCTTCAGATACTTTCATATACTTCTTCATATACTTCTTCAGGTATCTGAAGAAGTGTGCATGCACACGAAAGCTCATACCAAAAACAAACTTAGTTGGTCTCTAAGGTGCTACTGGAAGGAATTTTTTTATTTTGTTTTAAATCACATAGAGTACAGGAACTCTTTGTTAGCAGAAACAAAGTCTGGCCAGAGGAGTCACAGCAACCCTTCTCAGTAGGTCTTGCCCCTATGAAGCAGTTGTAAAAGTTCCCCACCTTCCTACAGCTGCCCAAATCTCCTCTTCCCCTAGGTTTTTCTCAAGCAATCTGAGACGCTGTCTCCTTGTCTGTCTTTGCTCCACCGTCTTCATACCTCTTCTGGTTCTGGAAGGCCAGCAGGGAGGGGATCTTGTGGCAGCAGGAGCAGAAGACCCCCTGGCTCCCTCACCAGCTTGACTCATCTCTGGCTCTTGGCCACGCTCCTCTCCTGCATCAGCTCCAGCTCCTGCTTCCGGACTTCTCTCTGCCACAGACTCTCCCCACTCACTAAACCCTGTTACCTCTTCAACTTCTGTCACCTCCTCTTCTGCCTGTGACCATTCATCATTGTCCTACTACCAATCCCCGGGCTCTAAGCCAACCACGGAACAGAACCGCAGCCCTAAAGGCAATAAGAACAGCTCTCGCTATTTTGCGAAAACAGCCTAAAACAATCCCATTCAGTTTAAGGCCAAGTGTGTGTGACTATCTAAGGGCTGCAGTCAATTGCTTTGCGGAGTATTTTTGGCTGAAGAGACTTAGAGACCTGAGGAGCAGCTGTGATACTCAATCCCGTCCTCATTTGCATCTTATTTCACAAGTGTTTTTGGAACTAATTGATTTGCTGCCGTAGCTGTTTTGTAGTCCTGCATTTGCTTTATCTCCTTGCGATCTGAACACCCTGTACTGGTTCTGCTGGTCTTGTATAAGATGCTTCACACCTGCATCAAGGCATTTGCCTGCCTCTTAAACGGCTGAACTTGCCCTCCTTTGCACCATCCGTGATTAATCCGAACCTCTATTTTGTCCACCTACCCCACGTTTTAAGAAGGCGTCAGTAATCACATTCGCTTCAGTTAAAGTATTATAAAGCTTCTGGCTGTAGCCCAGCATTCATCGGGGGTGCAAGCATGTTTTCCCCCAGGTAAAAAAGAAACAAGAAACAAAAGAATCCCAAGCAGGAGACATAGCCATACCTCCATGCTCAATGCTACCTGGATTCCTGACGACAACAACACCAGCCGACTGTGTGAGGATCAGAACAGGGAAGGACTTAGAATCATAGAATCCTAGAGTTGGAAGAGACCCCAAGGGCCATCCAGTCCAACCCCCTGCCAAGCAGGAAACACCATCAAAGCATTCCTGACAGGTGGCTGTCAAGCCTCTGCTTAAAGACCTCCAAAGAAGGAGACTTCACCACACTCCTTGGCAACAAATTCCACTGTCGAACAGCTCTTACTGTCAGGAAGTTCTTCCTAATGTTTAGGTGGAATCTTCTTTCTTGTAGTTTGAATCCATTGCTCCGTGTCCGCTTCTCTGGAGCAGCAGAAAACAACCTTTCTCCCTCCTCTATGACATCCTTTTATATATTTCAACATGGCTATCATATCACCCCTTAACCTTCTCTTCTCCAGGCTAAACATACCCAGCTCCCTAAGCTGTTCCTCATAAGGCATCGTTTCCAGGCCTTTGACCATTTTGGTTGCCCTCCTCTGGACACGTTCCAGCTTGTCAGTATCCTTCTTGAACTGTGGTGCCCAGAACTGGACACAGTATTCCAGGTGAGGTCTGACCAGAGCGGAATACAGTGGTACTGTTACTTCCTTGATCTAGATGCTATACTCCTATTGATGCAGCCCAGAATTGCATGGGCTTTTTGAGCTGCTGCATCACACTGTTGACTCATGTCAAGTTTGTGGTCTACCAAGACTCCTAGATCCTTTTCACATGTACTGCTCTCAAGCCAGGTGTCACCCATCCTGTATTTGTGCCTTTCATTTTTTTTGTCCAAGTGTAGTACTTTACATTTCTCCCTGTTAAAATTCATCTTGTTTGCTTTGGCCCAATTCTCTAATCTGTTAAGGTCATTTTGAAGTGTGATCCTGACTTGACCCACTTCTCCTCTGAACAGCTGAGTGGTGCTTTTGTTGATAAGCTGAGCAGGTGATACCAGGAGTTTGGGGGTCCCCAATAATAATAACAATAATATAATAATAAATTTTATTTATACCCCGCCCTTCCCAGCCGAAACCAGGCTCAGGGCGGCTAACACCAATAAATCCAATACTCCAAGGGAGTAAGGATGCTGTTGTGCTTCTGTCTTGCTGTCCGGGGTTCTTTAGGTGTGATTCCTGCATTGCATGGGGTTGGACTAGATGGCCCTTGGTGTCCCTTCCTACTCTATGATCAGGGGAAGGCAACCTAAGGCCCATGGGCCAGATGCGGTCCAAACGCCTTCTCAATCTGGCCCGCGGACAGTCTGGGAATCAGCATGTTTTTACATGAGTAGAATGTGTCATTTTATTTAAAATGCATCTCTGGGTTATTTGTGGGGCATAGGAATATGTTCAGGTCTGAGGGATGGTGGACCGGCCCCCTGCTGAAAAAGGTTGCTGACCCCTGTCTATCATTCCCCAGTGGGTGTGTGGTGCCCATTCCTTTGTGTTCCACAGATAAGTTCAATGTTCAAAATGTCTTCTTCTTTGGTGATCCCTCGTAGCCAAGTAAGATTGTCTTCCGTGAACACGGTCTTAACAGTGAGTCCGTAAGTGACTGTGGAGGCCAATTCTGGATCCACACGTCCTTTAAAGCCCTAAACGGCCTTGGTCCTGTATACCTGAAGGAGCATCTCCACCCCCATCGTTCAGCCCGGACACTGAGATCCAGCGCCGAGGGCCTTCTGGCGGTTCCCTCACTGCGAGAAGCAAAGCTACAGGGAACCAGGCAGAGGGCCTTCTCGGTAGTGGCACCCGCGCTGTGGAACGCCCTCCCTTCAGATGTCAAAGAGAACGACAACTACCAGACTTTTAGAAGACATCTGAAGGCAGCCCTGTTTAGGGAGGCTTTTAATGTTTAATAGATTATTGTATTTTAATGCTCTGCTGAAAGCCGCCCAGAGTGGCTGGGGAAACCCAGCCAGATGGGCGGGGTATAAATAATAAATTATTATTATTATTATTATTATTATTATTATTATTATTATTAGCCACAGTGGGGACATTGGTTTCCGGATGGGAGTTGATGACAGTGTGGATTTGCCAAGCGTGCCTTCCTCTTAGCGCGTTTCTCCCTTGCGTCCTGAGTTCGAGTGTCTTCAAAGCCCACGACACCTTTGGTCAAGGCTGTTCTCCAATTGGGCACTCGCAGGCAAGGCTTTCCCAATTGTTGGTGTTTATACTACATTTTTAAAGATTTCACTTGAGCAAATTTTGTTGACCACCAGCATGATGCTTTCCAAGTTGGAAATAGAGTAGTTGCTTTGGAAGACGATAATCAGGCATCTGCACAACATGACCAGTCCAACGAAGTTGATGTTGAAGAATCATTGCTTCAACGCTGGTGATCTTTGCTTCTTCTGGTTCACCAAAATGTATGCTTAGTTCAGTAGCAATTGTGGGGCTGCTTATATTATCAAAATTAGCCATTAGGATCTTAACCATCTCAACAGGAACTAACATTACCATATTTATCATTAACATAAAAGTGAGATCACACATCTATTTTATATCCTGTGTAAATAATTTTAGCTGCTCCGTGGTTGCTGGGGGAAGACCCTTTTATCTCCACTGGGACCTGAACCTGTTCTCGGCATCCTTGTGGGCCTGATTCTGCTGCAGGTCTCTCATTAGGCTCTTTGATGCATGGCAAGTGGTGTCACCAACAGGACACAGCAGCCCAGAGTAGGAACAGTTCATTTTTTTCTAGTTTTGTTTTCAAAGGAACACAGTGAGAGATATAATTTGACGCTCAATCTATTAGCTGCTCTGTTCGGTGATATTAAAACAGGCAGCCTTGGAGAATGATAAAGAAATTGTCAATGATAAAGAAATTGTCAATTGGACAAAAAAATGAAAGGCACAAACACAGGATGGGTGACACCTGGCTTGAGAGCAGTACAAGTGAAAAGGATCTAGGAGTCTTGGTAGACCACAAACTTGACATGAGTCAACAGTGTGATGCAGCAGCTAAAAAAGCCAATGCAATTCTGGGCTGCATCAATAGGAGTATAGCAGCTAGATCAAGGGAAGTAATAGTACCACTGTATTCCGCTCTGGTCAGACCTCACCTGGAATACTGTGTCCAATTCTGGGCACCACAGTTCAAGAAGGATACTGACAAGCTGAAACGTGTCCAGAGGAGGGCAACCAAAATGGTCAAAGGCCTGGAAACGATGCCTTATGAGGAACGGCTTAGGGAGCTGGGTATGTTTAGCCTGGAGAAGAGAAGGTTAAGGGGTGATATGATAGCCATGTTCAAATATATAAAAGGAGGTCATATAGAGGAGGGAGAAAGGTTGTTTTCTGCTGCTCCAGAGAAGCGGACACGGAGCAATGGATTCAAACTACAAGAAAGAAGATTCCACCTAAACATTAGGAAGAACTTCCTGACAGTAAGAGCTGTTTGACAGTGGAATTTGCTGCCAAGGAGTGTGGTGGAGTCTCCTTCTTTGGAGGTCTTTAAGCAGAGGCTTGACAGCCACCTGTCAGGAATGCTCTGATGGTGTTTCCTGCTTGGCAGGGGGGTTGGACTGGATGGCCCTTGGGGTCTCTTCCAACTCTAGGATTCTACGATTCTATGATCTCTTTACTCCTGGCAGCTAGGATGGGAACCAGCCGTTAAGCAGGGATTGGAAAGCCCTCTGTCATGTGTGATGTAGTCGAGATCCTTGCATTGCAGGGGGTTGGACTAGAGGACCCTTGGGATCCCTGCCAGGTCTACAATTCTATTGTTCTAACCAGAAACTGTGAATTGACATTTGTTTATATTGCTTTTCTACCCCCACCTTCCCCCCCAAGGAACTCCCTATTTAATCCCTACACAACAACCCTGCCAGGTAGGTTAGGCCGAGAGGCTGTGCCTGGCACCCAAGGTCACCCAGTGAGCTCATGCCTAGTTGGGAGATTCGAACCCTGGCCTCTCCCAGCTCCTGATCCGATGTTCTAACCCAGGGGTCCCCAAACTAAGGCCCGGGGGCCAGATGCGGCCCAAGGGGCTCGTTTATCCGGCCCCCAGAGACCCCCGGCGACCCCCGCCGCCTGCTGCTGCCGCCCACTCTTACTGGCGCGGCATGGCTGCCCATCTCCAGGTGGCTGCGGCCCTGGTAATAACGTCATTTCCGTGTCCACGGAGGGCCGTGCGCACACGCACAAGCTATTTCCGCTGCCACATTGCGCCAGAAATGACGTTTGCGCATACACAAACGCTATTTCCGGTGCCACGCTGTGCTGGAAAAAGCGAGTGCGTGCGTGTATGGGAGTGCGCTCCCCTGCCCTCTGGCCCGCCGCATGATTGTTGCCGGAGGAACCGGCTCGCTGCGCGGTGAGTCTGGGGACCCCTGCTCTAACCACCACGCCACCGCTGCCTCTCTTTACGCACACTCTTCTCTGGCCCAGTTCTGTCGCCTCTCTCCCCTCTTTCCCTAGCACAGCTAGAGAATCGAATGCACTGAACTTGGTGGGGGGGGGATATTTTCAGTCACCCGGATTCCCCTCCCAGGAAATATTCACCGTGAAGATGGGGACGGCGCTGTGTGGGAACAGTTGGGCCACCATAACGCCCCTTCAAACTTGCCATCCTGCTTTTGTCTGCTTCCCCCAGACTTAAAAATGGCAACGGCGAATGAGTCACTGCATTTCGAGCCCACCTACACACATTCCCCAGACATAGCTGCTGGAGCCACCTGAATATTGTGGGTCCCCAGAGTCCCTGAGCTCTAAATCCTCCTGCTCAGATGTTTGTGGCTGGCACATCTCTGCCCTCAGCTGTCAGGGGGATCCCCAAACCCCACAGCTAGGCGGAGAGGCTCTGGCTTCACTGAATAGCTCTCGCGTCGTATAAGGATTTGCAGTTCCGCTTTGATCGGTGGAACGGGCGCCCGTACCTGTGCCATGTAATATCCATTACACACTTTAAAGAGCTGTGGAACTCCCTGCCTCTTGACATCAAGCAGGCACCTTCACTGTGCTCTGCCCGGTGCATGCTCAAAACATCTTTATTTAGACAAGCCTGTCCAGGGACTTAAGAAAGTTGAGTTTCAACCTGTTTTTAGTCTATTGTTGTTTTAACATTTCAAATGTATTAAATCATTGTTGTTAATTCTACTTAGTGATATTTTATTTGTTTGCTTGCTTGTTTATTAAAATCGAGCGGAATGTAAATTTCATGAAATGAAATAAATAAACAATAAAACAAATTGCCTTTCTGCAAGAACGTAAGCTAACCTCAGCATGGTCAAGGATTGAAGAAGGATTGTAACATCAGCCCCTGTGATTGGCAGGTAGTATAAGTGTCCTGATTGGCCAGGCCTGTTGTCACTCCAAGGGAATCTTACCTTACTCTGGTTAACATTAGGAGGGATGGAGGAAATTTTTCATCTGATCTACCTATTGAAGCAAAACCTTCTTCTTCTCCTTCTCCTTCTCCTTCTCCTTCTCCTTCTCCTTCTCCTTCTCCTTCTTCTTCTTTTTACACCACCCAGCCTAATAGACCGACTGGAAACGAATTATCCTTCCGAGTTCGTGCTTTATCTGAATTTTGTAATGCAGTCCTTGGCTCTGAAAAATGCACCCTGTGAGGTCCCTGGGAGGATTTGTGAGGAGGGAACCCAAAGGAGGGTCTTCTTCGTGACCCTCCTCCCTTAGAGGTGCATCTGTCTCCAACATGGTTGGTCTTCTGGTGTTGGATGTAGTCATTTTTATTCGCCCAGGTTTTCAGGGATAATCACTCTCCTGGGGAAAACAACAGCAAAACTGAAATGAGCAAAAGGAACAAAAACACGAGGACACTTTTGTCAGAGCATGGGTGGGCCAACTTGTGGATTTGAGTAACAAATAGTAATTTGCTTTTGTTTGTATGTTATGTTTCCTGCCATAGGGCCTCCAAAACTGAAGTTGAAGGGGATGTTTTGTTGTGAAAAATCTCTGTTCAAACAGTGCACAAGAGGCTGAACGCCCTGGGCTGCTGGAAAATAGCAATAGGGAAGGATTAAAATGATATCAATGCAATCCGTCTCTTCATTGAGACTGAGACCAAGTTGACCTATGTTTGCACCTGCTCCCTGTGGATGATCATCTTCAAGGCTCCTGCCCTCCTTTCTTGTAGTTAATAATAATAGTAATAATGATGATGATGATATGAACATTAGCCACCCTTCTTCACACAACAGGTTCCACGGACCGCTTCTCCTCCATGAATTTGTCCAATCCCTATTTAAAGCCATCTAAGTTGGTGGTCAAGATTGCCTTCTGCAGAAGTGAGGTCCATAGTTTAACACTGCGCTCTCCTGATTCCCTTACTCCCTCCCAATTACTACTTAAAACAAATATTCATATATATATATCTAGTCGGACCCTTAAAAGAGATCATTCTGGATTTGGGGAGAAAGGCTACTAGTAATTGGGGGCAGATCATTGTTTCTGTTTCTTGAAATGGTATGTGGTTTTGTGTTTTTATATTGTGAATCACCCTGTGATAATCGGATGAAGGGCAATACAGAAATGGAATGAATAATAGCAATAAATAATATACAGTCATACCTCATGTTGCGTACGCTCCATGTTGCGTACTTTCAAGTTATGGACCTCCACGACCCGGAAGTCCTCCCCAGAGCACACGCGACGCACAGGTGCGCACAGGTGCACAGAATTGTTCTGCGCACTTCGCGCATGCGCAGAAGCGCTCAAATCGCGCTTCTTCTTTTTTGGTTTTTTTTTTTTGTGCATTCATTGATACGCACGTCCATGTTACGCACCGCGACCCAGAACGGATCGCGTGCGCGTGCGTAACCCGGGGTTCCACTGTGTATATATATATTATATATATATATATATATATATATATATATATATATATATATATATATAATGCATAATTTATTATTTATACCCCGTCCTTCTGGCTGGGTTTCCCCAGCCACTCTATACAGTGGTACCTCGGTTTAAGAACAGCCCTGTTTGTGAACTATTCGGTATAAGAAGTCCGCAAAACCGGAAGTAGTGTTCCGCTTAGCAAACTTTACTTCGGTCTACGAGCGGAAGCCAAACGGTGGAAGGGCACCGGCGGCGGGAGGCCTCATTAGGGAAAGTGCGCCTCGGTTTAAGAACGGCTTTGGTTTGAGAACGGACCTCCAGAACAGATTAAGTTCATAAACCAAGGTACCACTGTAATAATAATTCAAAACCGCATTTTGGAACAGAATGCTAACATTCATCAGCTCGGAAGGGGCCTTTTTAACCAGTGCTAATAAATCAGTGATTATTTTTGGGGAGGAATGGGCTTGTTTTTGTACGAATGTCGACCTGGAGGGCTTTTTGATGGAAAGGCCCCCTGCACATTGCTGAGATACTTCCCAAGGAGTGCAAATGTTTTCTCCAGCCACCGCTCTCCATGTTTGCAGCCAAGTCTTCCTTGTTTCTTGGACCCGGACCAAAAGAGAGCATTTCTCTCCCCCTCCCCTCCCCTTCCTTGAGTCCACAATTCACAGATGCTGAGGACTCATCAGAGACAGGGGTGGGCGGTGGAGAATGTCAAGTTTTTAAATAGCTTCCTCCTGCCACTCAGGCCCAAGCGGCAGAGGGTATTTTATTCCACGCCACGGCCTTCCAAGCAAGGAACCGGGCAGACACCTCCTCTCCCGGTGCTTCCACAGAAAGAGAGAGTAGAGGGATGATGAGTTGCTGGGAACATCGTGCGGCATGTTGACATAGCCCATGGGTAGGCGAACTAAGGCCCGTGGGCCGGATCCGGCCCAATCGTCTTCTCAATCCAGCCCGCGGGCGGTCTGGGAACCAGCATGTTTTTACATGAGTAGAATTTGTGCTTTTATTTAAAATGCATCTCTGGGTTATTTGTGGGGCAGAGGAATTCGTTCATCCCCCCCCCCCCCATATAGTCTGGCCCCCCACAAGGTCTGAGGGACAGTGGACCGGCCCCCTGCTGAAAAAGTTTGCTGACCCATGACATAGGCTTTAATTTGTTTTCAGTTAATTGCTGATTTTACTTTTCATCTTTTAACTGTTCCAGCTGATAATTTTATAATGTTATTTCCTTTGCAAACTGCCTTGGGGTATTTTTTTTTCATTTGCGTATAACCAAGCGGTGTATAAATTTTATGGAATAAAAATCCTCGAGTGGCGCATGAGTATGCGAGCAAAGCACTTATAGGCCTGCATGGCATTGTCCTCTGTGGAGCATAGGCACATAGTCACCGTCTGGCTCCCCCCCCCCCCCGGAATCCATTTTAATTTAGCTCCTGATTAATACCTCGTTCATTCCCCCAAACCACAAAGTAGTCTAGGTTTGCAGCCTGCCCTACTGAGCGAGACGAGGAGGAACTTAATCGGCTATATCTGCCCTGCAAAACGGGCATTGTAAAACTTGTTTTCTTCTTGATGTTGATCGGATCTATTTATATCTCTCTCTCCTTCTCTCTCTCTCTGTCAAGGCTCAGTTTTCTACTGCAGAGGTTGGTAGCGTCTCAGCCACCCCTCTGATAACCAGGGACATCAGGTCTGCTGAAGGATTGATTCCCCTCTCTGCATTCACAATTCTCTCCTTGGGAATTGCTTTAAAAATATTGGTGTATCCAAAGCGGAATCGTGTTTCCAGCAAGGGATGATTCACAAGCAGAGGCTGCAAGGTGGTGGCAACCCTCCTTTCTCTCCTTCCTTCCCCTTATCTCGTATTCAGAGGTATAGTGTTTAGGTGGCTGGAGGTTCCATTTTGCTGTGAAGGGAGAGCAGAAAAAAGGGCTATAGAGACCTTCTTGAGATCTTTCTAATAGGTTCTTGGGTCTAATAGATGATTAAGATGGACCAGGCTTGTTTCCTCCAGCTCTGGAGGGTAGGACTCGAACCCAGGGCTTCAAGTTACAAGAAAGGAGATTCCGACTCAACATTAGGGAGAACTTTCTGACAGTGAGAGCTGTTTGACAGTGGAACAAACTGCCCCGGGAGGTGGTGGACTGGAGGTTTGTAAAAAGAGGTTGGACGGCCATCTGCCATGGATGCTTTAGCTGAGATTCCTGCATTTCAAGGGGTTGGACTAGATGACCCTTGGGGTCCCTTCCAACGCTATGATTCTTTGAGTCTATGATTCTATGACTGATCAGAAGGCTGATCGACGAAGAATTGATGCTTTTGAATTCTGGTGCTGGAGGAGACTCTTGAGAGTCCCATGGACTGCAAGAAGATCAAACCGATCCATTCTGAAGGAAATCAGCCCAGAGTGCTCACTGGAAGGACAGATCCTGAAGCTGAGGCTCCCATACTTTGGCCACCTCATGAGAAGAGAAGACTCCCTGGAAAAGACCCTAGTGTTGGGAAAGATGGAGGGCACAAGGAGAAGGGGACAGCAGAGGACGAGATGGTTGGACAGTGTTCTCGAAGCTACTAACATGAGTTTGGCCAAACTGCGAGAGGCAGTGAAGGATAGGCGAGCCTGGCATGCTCTGGTCCATGGGGTCATGAAGAGTCGGGCACGACTGAACGACTGAACAACAATGATTCTATGACAGACTGGTGGTGCTTGAGTCCCTGGGCTTTTTATAAGAGAGGGAGAGAGAGAGAGAGAGAGAGAGAGAGAGAGAGAGAGAGAGAGAGAGAGAGAGAGAGAGAGAGAGAGATGGGGGGAGGGGAACCACCCAGAGGGATTTCCCTAAGTTTGCTTTTAAAACCACTGCCTGTAACTGCAAAATAACAGGCCAGCGCTATTAGAAAGAAAGAAAGGTCCTTTAGTTCAGAGTTTCCTGCAGAGGCAGCTGAACCTGAAAGCTGCAAAGAGGCCTTACCTCTGTGGGGTACTGATCTGAGCTGCACTTGCTCCGCATTTCCAGGATTAAGCCCTGATGTCATCTGGCGGAAACAGCCAACCATCGTCGAGATCAGAAGTTCAGCGGTGGCCTGGACCACTTCCCAAAAGCCCCGTCTTCAGGGCTGCCAGTGGCAATTCTGCGTCCTGCAAGAGGGAGGGAGGGAGGGTGAGAAACGTTTGCAGAGAGAGAGAGATGATGATGCTTGGTTTGGGGAGAGTGACACTTTGCAAGGCTGGTGCGGGGGGGGGGGTTGGCCACTGGACGGATCCCATTGGCCAGGCCCCCGGACGGCCCCACCCCTTTGCAAGTGTAAAAGAAACCTTCGGAAAACCCTATCTCCAAATGCCACTTGACCCCATTGCGTTTTGCCGGCTGACCTTATTATCCGCCCAGAGATATTTATTTATTTGGCTTGGTTGACACCAGGAGAGGACATCCTGGGAGGAAATGACTTTTGAAGCAGCCCCGTATCCCACCTTGCCATGCTGCCCTGACGCCTACCTCCAGCGGTGAGTCTCCCTCTCTCCTTTCTCATTCTTGTCAGCCTGCATTTGCTGTGCAATTTTTTTAAAAAAATCTCTTCTGCTATCAAATGGTGGCAGCTGGCTGGGCCGGGCTCTCTGCACACATGTCTGTGCTGTGTGTCTCCAAAGAAATACACCACTTGCTTCATGCTCTGCAAGGCTGATTATTATTTTTGGCTGCCCGGTTAGTTATTGTTCCATCGGAGGCAACCCTCTGTTTTGGCAACTCCTTCCCAGTAAATAAAGAGGGTAGGGTAGGCAGAAAAGCCTGCCCGGAGGACAGATCTTTCGACAGGTGTCACGCAGAGTGGCTGGAAACCAGAAAGGACCTTGGGTTCTGCAAGCAGAGCAAAAAATAAATAAATCTATATCTGTGTCAACCTATATGTTGACATCTGCAGGAGACCCAGAGAAGATGCATCAAACAAGGGTAGCTGAGTGTGTTCCTAGCTAAATAAATAGTTCCAGAATTCCATGTGCATTCCAGCATGTGTGTACACTGAGGGAGAGCACCCTGCGCATCTCATTCAGGGGAGAAAAAGGCAATCTTTGGATGCAAAGGAATGTGTGTGCATCAGAGTGAACGGGGCAGATCCCAACATCCGAGATGCTGGAATGCTGTGGATAGTTTCTAAGAGCCGCAGGGTTGCTGGGCTGAATCAGAACACCTCCCAGGGTTAATCTACTATGCAACTAATGGAGTTTAAGCTCCGGGGACCCAAAAAGTGCCTTTAATCCACATTCCAGACCCTCCAAGCATCCCTATTTTGCAGGCAGAGTCCCAGATTTACAGAAGCCGTCCCAGTTTCTGATTTTTGCTCCTGGAATGCCCCGCTTTTCCTTAGGACATCCTTATTTCCACCAGAGAAATGTTGAAGGGCATGGCATGGCTTTAAAATTTGGGGTCTAATAGAACCAATCTGTGTCGCATGATAACTTTTGTGTTGTCTATTTCAACAAGCCCAAAGTTCGAGATGTTGTAAATGTAGGAGAATTCCTGACATGGCCTGGTTTTGGGGTGTAAAAATGGCGCCGGGGGGGATTTTGCCAAATTGGCAAAATGTAAGGGAAAACTCGGGCATATGGCGACGCGATGGACAAGGCAACGATGGGGAGGAATCACTATTTTGGGGCGCTTCCTAAAAAAGAAGGTAACAGTGGTTACCCGGACCTCTTTGCTGGTTGCGAAGGAGCCCCCATAACAGTTCAAGCTTCAGGGGCCCCCAAATGTAGCTCTGCCACCTCCCATCAGCTGTGCAGAATTTTGTTTCCAACAAGGGCTGGTTCACAAGCAGAGCAGGCTAAACGTTGGTAATCCTTCGTCTCTCCTTTGTTTCACATATCTGGCATTCAGAGGTATGTTCCTTAGGTACCATTTTGCTCCAATGGCCAATGCCCGCACGCTCCACCTTGCCCGCTATCCTGTTTTCAAAGCATCTAGTCGCCTCTGCCACCCACATCTCGTGCCTGTGGGTTGCGGAAGTTAATGGCACGCTGCTTGGACAGTCGCTTGCTCAGCTTTCAGTGTTTTAGCTTAATCGCATCAACACGAGGGCAGTTGGATAGACACAGGCTTTGGTTTTGATGGCTTTTCCAGATGTGTGGTGAGCTAGGGATGACGGAAGGCACTTCGCACGTGCTCAGAGGCGGCCATACTTATAATGGCTGAAATCTCAATCCTGCTAACCTGGGAGGAAACCCCCTTGAATTCTGTGGGTTTTACTTTTGAGTGCACGTGGCTAGGATTGCAGTCCCTATTATCCAGCCCTGGATTTGAACTCAGTTCCTAGGAAAGCACCTGCTTCTGGATTTATATATTGGTCCTTGTCATTTCTGATGGATGTCTGGTTATGTCAAGCTCCCTGTTTCTAAAAGAAGTTGTTGGGTTTTGATTTTCTTGGAAATCTGATCTACAGGGGCTGTGGTTCAGTGATTTGCGCTGCATGCAGAAGATCTCAGGTTCAGCCTCCAATGGCATCTCAAGGCACGGCTGGAAGACAACCCTAACTGAAATCTCAGAGAGCTGCTACCAGTCCATTTAGACAACACGGAGCTGACTTACTATAAGGCAGTTTCCAATGTTTGTTTTGACCCGGAAGGCATTTCACCTCAGTCTTATGTGTGCAGAGGCTGGGAGGCATGAGGAAGAAAAGGACTCTGCATATGCTCAGAGGTGGGCTGTTCTGTGCTACTCTTGTTGCAAAGCTTTAGTCTGACATTGGGAGGGGAAAACGGTTTGGGAACAAAATTCCCATGGAGAGCCAAGATGAGCTCTACTATAGGGTTAATATTACTGAAGAAAGTGTGCCTCTGAGTATGTGCAGTGTATATTCTTTTTTGCTATTTGGTGTGTGGCATTGGACACAGGTGTTGCTGTGGGTTAAACCACAGAGCCTTGGGCTTGCCAATCAGAAGGATCGGCGGTTCAAATCCCCATGACGGGGTGAGCTCCCGTTGCTCGGTCCCTGCTCCTGCCAACCTAGCAGTTCGAAAGCACGTCAAAGTGCAAGTAGATAAATAGGTACCGCTGCAGTGGGAAGGTAAACAGTGTTTCCGTGCACTGTTCTGGTTCGCCAGAAGCAGCTTAGTCATGCTGGCCACATGACCTGGAAGCTGTACGCCGACTCCCTCGGCCAATAATGCGAGATGAACGCCGCAACCCCAGAGTCGGTCACGACTGGACCTAATGGTCAGGGGTCCCTTTACCTTTACCTATGTGGCATTAGTGAGCGGAGCTTCCCAGCTAGATGAAATGTGATGTTAAAGCTGTTTTTTGGGAATTTCACCCATGGCAAAGTCATGTTTCCTTTCAAGACCTCTTGACTGACTGGTTTGCATTGCTTAAGAAATGGACTGAGGCTGAAATCATAACTATGTTGACCCATAAATAAGCCCTAGTGAATTCAGAGGGGCTCACTGCCAGGTCAGGTGGTGGACTCCCCTTTCGTGGAAGTTTTCAAGTAGAGGTTAGATGGCCATCTGTCAGGGATTCTTGAACTGTGATTCCTGCATCGCAGGGGGTTAGGCTAGATGACCCTTGGGGATCCCTTCCAACTCTACAATTCTGTGATTGTCAGTGTGGTTAGGACTGCAATCTTGGGCACTTCATTGTGCCTGGGTCTATTTCATCGCTGGTGCAAATATCACAGGGCTGTACAGACATATAGCATTTGACTGGGTAGGGTGGTCACAGGAACTCCAGTCTGGGCTCATCTAACATACTGTTTAAGCTAGATAGGAAGATTCAAGGTACCTGCACCAAATCTCCGTTGTCCGTATGATATTATCCTCCAAATCTCTGTGTTTCCACCCTTTTCCCTCCCTCAATTTTCCATAGTTTCTCCCTTTTGGAGTTCCTTTGCTCTGAAAATGATGGGCTGAGAAAGGGGGAATTGTGGGAAGGCAGTGATTTGGAGGAGAGCCAGTGTGGTGTAGTGGTTAGAGTATCAAACTGGCGGACCAGGGTTCAAATCCTCCACTCCGCCATGAATCTCTCTGGGTGAGCTTGGGCCACTCACTGCCTCTCAGCAGAACCTCCCTCACAGGGTTGTTGTTTTGCGGATTAAATGAGGACAGGGAGAAAACCATGTATGTCAACTTGATCTCCTTGGAGAGAAAAGTGGAACAGAAATGCAAAGTAAACAAGATAAGATAAATACGGACAATGAAGAATTAATGGATGAAAAGGAATGAACATAAAAAAGTGTAGGTGAGCCCCCTCTTTCTTTAGCTTAATGGGGTTTGTTCTTGCATGCTGGTCTTCTTTAATCTGCTCAGCTCTCCTTGCTGTGTTCCTCTTCGCTGCCCCATTTAGCAGGCCTGTGCAAAAAGGAGCGAGCCAAGCTCCATGTAGCAGGGAACTTGTGGCGTGAAATTGCAACCAGCTCTTGTACTTCAGCTGGCAAGGCTTGGAGAATGTGGCATCCAGCCCAGGAAAGGGGTAGCATGGAGGAGAGGAGATGGGAGTGGAAGGCAGGTCTGTTTTCCTTCTGAAATCACCCACGGCAACGGATGGTGCCTTGCCAGCTTCTGGTTGTAAGGAAATCTTGGCCGCGCAGCTGCCCGACTGAAGGGGGCTCTCTGGGTTTGGATACTGATGGGAAATGGAGAGGAGGCAGTTGAGATTCCTGCATCACAGGGGTTTGGGCTAGATGACCTCTGGGATCCCTTCCAACGCTACAATTCTATGATTCTATGACATGTTACTGGGAGGCGGAATGATGTGCCTTCCCAGAAATGTCTCTTTCCCGCCCCTGAGACTGAAAGCAACCACAGCCAAGTCCACGATGGCTCTGTAATTGCGATCAAAGGCTCAATGCTCCCAGCTATGCAATTACACCCCCTTCCCCACCAGAGATTAGGCAGGGGGAGGGTTGTTTGCAGACCAGCCACTCCCATTTCGGAAATGACAGCCAGACGATGCTGGAACGCCGAGGTGTAGGGGCTCGGGATTAAGGGCGGCTTTGAAATTGTTGCACCTGTTCCCTCTAAAAGGCGCCACTTTCGGCTCCACGCCTCCCTGCCCCCACCCCTTTCACCCGGTGCTAAAGTCCTTGACACAAAAACGCCATCAGCCATGGTAAAGGTAAAGGGACCCCTGACCATTAGGTCCAGTCGCGGACGACTCTGGGGTTGCGGTGCTCATCTCACTTTACTGGCCGAGGGAGCCGGCATACAGCTGGCCAGCATGACTGAGCCGCTTCTGGCGATCCATAGCAGCGCACGGAAACACCGTTTACCTTCCTGCTGCAGCGGTACCTATTGATCTACTTGCACTTTGACGTGCTTTCGAACTGCTAGGTTGGCAGGAGCAGGGACTGAGCAACGGGAGTTCACCCCGTCGCGGGGATTCAAACCGCTGACCTTCTGATCGGCAGACCCTAGGCTCAGTGGTTTAACCCACTTCGCCACCCACGTGCCATCAGCCATGGACGTTCGTATAATTCTTCCCACCACATTGGTTGCTAAGTGGGTCGCGTGAAGAGGCCTGTAGAACCGCTGGCAGCAGGTGGCTCGAGCGAGCGAGCCTGGCCGCAGGGCAATAGAAAGGGGAAACAGGGTCTGAGCTCAAGGCTTTCTTATGAGTATATTAAAGCTCTTAACAACTTGCGACCAGCATCCCTGTGAGATCGTCATCCCTGCCGATGCCTACTCGACCCCTTTGATCAGCAGAACTGGCAAAGTTACAGATACCACATAATACTCATGTACTCATGGATATGTATGTACTCATTCTGCATTTGTAAGAAATAAATACTTTAGGGCAACGGCACCTCAACTTTGGAACTCCCTGCCTATTGACATCAGGCATGCACTTTTGCTGTACTCTTTTCAGGGATTCCTAAAAATATTTTGCCTACCCAGTCTACTGATTCCCCCCCCCCCAAAAAAAATTCTTCTTTTTTCTTTTTTTAAAAAAATGTAATTCTGTTTGTTTGGGTTCTTTTTTCCTAAAACAAACAAACAACCACTTTACTTTTTTTAAAAAACCCAGTAAAATCATACAATCATAGAGTTAGAAGGGATTCCCAAGGCGCATCAGTCCAACCCCCTGCAATGCAGGGATCTCAACTAAAGCATCCAGGACAGATAGTCATCCAACCTCTGATTTAAAACCTCTGAAGAAGGAGAGTCAACACCAATCAATCAATCAATCAATCAATCAATGTATAGCCAATGTATGTACACAGCTTTGTCCCTATGTTCAGTGTAACATGTGAACAAGCCTGTGGGGTGTAGGAAAGACCAGAGTTTGAATCCCCCCTCACCCAGCGACCTTGGGCCGGCCTCTGACTCTCACCCTTGCCTACCTCGCAGGGTTGTTGTGAGGATCAAATGGGGAGGAAGAGAAGCCATGTACGCCACCTAGATGCAATGAATGAAATACACAGATCCCCTAGGCTCCAGCAGGCAGCCTGCAGCGGTCGGATCTGGGCAGAGCGTTGCCACCTCTTTCTGCTGCCTCGCCCTGTTCTTCCTTACTCCTTCCTCGTGGGGATGTCACCTGCCTCTTCTTTGAGCCATCCAGGAGGCTTTAGGTGTTCTAAAGGAGATTTGGAAGGAGAATAGGCTCCTAAGCTGTCTGTCTGAGAGAAGCCCAGATCGAGTCTTTTAAAGGATTACACAGGAGCTGATTCCCCCATTACTGCTTTGACTTCTTTTCTCTCTCCCCCCGCCCACCTAAGCCCTAAAGGGGGAGGCAAGCTAAATATTCCTGATCTTTCATGTGGTCCCTGCCTTGAAGAAAGATGGGAATGGGAATTAAGGGCTCAATAGCCGGGTTCTTCAGATGTGCTTCATGTTTGCGGTAAATGCTCTAAAACGGATTTATCCCGTATCAGCCTACAGGTTCCTTCCTTAAGAGTGAACTTGCTGCGCCCATTTTGCACGCCTCTGCAGGATTTGGTGGGGTTCTTTTTGTTTGTTTGTTTGTTTGTCAAAAAGCAACAACAGCAGATTTCCCCAGGGATCGCCACGGTTATGGCTCCAAGTACCTTGGAAGTCGTACAGCTTAGTTCCCGAATGAATTGGCTCCTGAACTTTGCAAACCCAGAAGTGAGTGTTCCGGTTTCCTGAACGTTCTTTTGGAAGCCGCACGTCCAACGGGGCTTCCAATTGGCTCCAGGAGCTTCCTGCAGCCAATCAGAAGTTGAACGTTTTAGAAGTCGAACGGATTTCCGGAACAGATTCTGTTTGACTTCCAAGGTACGACTATATGTAAAGAGAAGAGGTCTGCTTCACATGGAGAAGTTTGGAGCAAGGTAGCAAATTGCCAACGGAGAGAAACAGGGGTGGCATGAGATCTTTGGATGGCTGAGGCAACGGACAAGGTGGTCCCAAAATGAATCTTAGAGACAGGACCGTAAGAGTCCCTGTGACAGCACAGCAGCACAGAGGGTGCCATTGCTGGCCCTGAGCATCTGTTATAGAATTGTAGAATTGTAGAGTTGGAAGGGACCCCAACGGTCCTCTAGACCAACCCCCTGCAATCCAGGAATCTCAGCTCAAGCGTCCCTGACAGATGGCCACCCAACCTCTGCTTAAAAATCTCCAAGGAAGGAGAGTCCACAACCTCCTGAGAGAGTCTTTTCCACTGTCAAACAGCTCCTACTGTCAGAAAGTTTTTTCCTGATGTTTAGACAGAATCTCGTTTCTTGGAACATGAATCCATTGGTTCGAGTCCTACCTGTCAAATGTCTGGACATTTCAGTTTCTTTTAAAGGTGGGTGAACTCGTCCAGGTCACCTTGGATTCACTTGGAAATGATGGGAGGTCTTCCACCCACAGAGAAATCAGAAAATTCAGATCCAGCAAAATTCAGATCCAGCAAAATTCAGATTAAGAAACAGTGTTCAAGCTTACAACTGCTGCTAAGATTATAATGGCTAGAAATTGGAGTGTGTCTCCTACTATATCTGAATGGATGGGGGGAAATTGGCCCCAACTAATTAGGACTGAGCTAATTTATTACAAAAGAATACATATAAATCAGCCTAACAGGTTTATGGGGAAATGAATGCTTTTTTGTAATAGTTTAGAACAACACGCTCAGTGATAATGTCCAAACTTAGGCTGCTTTCAACCTGTTCTGGTGGTATTTTGTCTATTAATTAATTATTATCAGCAGATATCAGAATCTTTTTTGGAGATGAATAATAATATTAATCTTCAAACTTGTGAACCGCCCTGAGACCTGTGGGTACAGGGTGGTATATAAATTTTAACAACAACAACAACAATAATGATGATGTTGATGATGATGCTAAGGTCATGAAAAGCAGATAATTGGCTAGCAACGGGTCCCTTCCAACTCTATAATTCTATGATTCTATAGTGAAATGCCTGGGTAGGCTTGCCTAAAGAGAAAGAAACCTTTTAAGAGGCATCAAAAGCAGTACAAAAAAGATGTCTGTCCAAAGAGCAGGACTAAAATATTGATTTCTTGCAAGAGCAGAACAAAAGCTATGTGGCACTTGCGAAGGTGCTGTTTTTGCAGTCAGAGGAGTCCGGTGAGCCCAGAGGGCTAAGGTGACCTTCCTTTAGCTACCTCCCTTTGGTCTTGAGCGGCCGAGGGCTTTGTACCCTGATAGAAACACAGCACAGCACCAGTGCGAATCCTGACGGGGATTGTTTTTATTGTGTTTTCAACAGCCTCCTCGATTTCACGCCTGGAGTGCGTGGTCACAATCCCACTCCTCTGAGGTTAGCCTTCTAAATTTGAGCTCCCTGTCATTTCGTCCAGGAGGCGTCAGTTTCTGCGACAGCTTTTCTCTCTCTCTCTCTCTCTGAGATGGGGGGGGTCCCCCTCTTTAATTCCCTCTCCCCCCACCCCGGGGAATGATGTCACCTCGGCCGGCCGTCACTCTTGCTTCTCTCACCGCGCCTGAATCTGGGGAATGTCTGCCTTGCCTGACCTGTGATAGCAACCCTTCGGCACCTGCTCTCTCCAAAGTGCTGCAACGCTTAGTCCTTTCACCAGGCCGACCACCTCCAGGACCTCGAGATTTGGCACAAGGGGCGGGGGGGGGGAAATAGAGACATGGGAGGTGGGCCTGCCAAATGTTTTGAGATCAGCCTGATGCTGGCGCTTTCTGGCAAGGTCCTGTCTCCTGGGCCTGACCCCAGCAAATTGAAAAAGTCCGGTCTGTGACTCCTGTAAGAGGTGGTGATGCATTTGATCTTGGCCTTGCGCGATGCCTATAGGGCGGGCCAAAGACCCATCTCTAAATCTGGATAAATGACAGGACATTAGGGAAAGGGTAAAGGTACCCCTGACCATTAGGTCCAGTCGTGTCCGACTCTGGGGTTGCGGCGCTCATCTCGCTTTATTGGCCGAGAGCCGGCATACAGCTTCCAGGTCATGTGGCCAGCAGGACTAAGCCGCTTCTGGCGAACCAGAGCAGCGCACGGAAACGCCGTTTACCTTCCCACCAGAGAAGTTCCTATTTATCTACATGCACTTTGACATGCTTTCGAACTGCTAGGTGGGCAGGAGCTGGGACTGAGCAACGGGAGCTCACCCCGTCACAGGGATTCAAACCGCCGACCTTCTGATCCGCAAGCCCTAGGCTCTGTGGTTTAACCCGCAGTGCCACCCGCGTCCATATTTCAAAAAGTGAGAACGAAGACACAAAAGTTGCCGTTTCTGAGCTATTTTGAGCTATTTTTTAGGGAAGTCGGCAAAAACGACACTGCCAGCATGACGTGCCATATGTCCGGATTTTCCTGGACATTTTGCCCATTTCCACCCAGATGTATGGCAACCCTACAGGGTATATATGATATAAATAGGATAAAGGGCCTTATGGGTCTTTTCTCTCTCTTTTTTGTCTTTTCTCCCTTGCTTTTTTTCTCTTTTGATTTTTAAAATATTCTAGTTCCGTAAACTAGTTTGATTCCTACCGTATTTTATGCCGAAAAGTATCGATAAAAATATTTATATCGGGGTTTTTGGAATCTCAGCCTATTGTCTCCAATACAGATCAGAGTCCAGGTATTTGAGATGGAGCTTGCAAAGTGCAATTTCTCCTCGGCAAATGTGCTTCACTTCTTGGGGTATGAATCATAGAATCATCGAGTTGGAAGAGACCCCAATGGCCATCCAGTCCAACCCCCTGCCAAGCAGGAAACATCATCAAAGCATTCCTGACAGGTGGCTGTCAAGCCTCTGCTTAAAGACCTCCAAAGAAGGAGACTCCACCACACTCCTTGGCAGCAAATTCCACTGCCGAACAGCTCTTACTGTCAGGAAGTTCTTCCTAATGTTTAGGTGGAATCTTCTTTCTTGTAGTTTGAATCCATTGCTCCGTGTCCGCTTCTCAGGAGCAGCAGAAAACAACCTTTCTCCCTCCTCTATATGACATCCTTTTATATATTTGAACATGGCTATCATATCACCCCTTGCAAAGCACACCGGGGAAAAGAAGAAGAAAATTACAAACTACCATACAGAAGCATTGCACAAGGATATTTCTGGGGACCATTTTGCAATTTTGATATTTGAAGTTCAGAATTCATGTTCTGGTGCCAAGACTCTACTGACAAATTGAGTCTCCTTAAACACAGTCAGAAAGAGAGATCCCCTCAAAGTGAAAGCTTGGCACACACAAAATTCACTCGCCATTTAAAAGAAATATAGATTTTTAAAAAAATAAAATAAAAAAAGGTTCACACTTGGAGGTGCAGATTCCCCATGCAAACCGCAGCAACTCTTCTCTCCCCCGCTAGACACACACACACAAATGCATTCAGAAACAGATATCAGCATAGTCTCCAACAAAACCTATTCTCCATTTACCAGGGACAGTCCCTGTTACATCACACTCAGGGTTTGGGGGTTTGGGGGATGCCCTGCTAAAATGTTTCCATTCCTCAATTTCCAGCCCTTTCCCAGGGTCTTTAGAAGCTAAGGCTGTGCCTGCGAATCTGCACCCCTTTCCCTGGGAGTAAGCGCCACTGAGCTCAATGGGGCTTTCTTCCAAGTAGAACTATACAGGATTACACTGCAAATTTTCCCATGCATGTGATCTTGCCGCTCTCAAACCAGACCTCTTTTGGGCAGAGTTGTCTTGGCCACTGTATTCTGAGTTCTGGTAACTTCCAGATTAGATTACTGTGATGCGCTCTTCGAGGGGCTGCTCTCGAAGACGACTCGGAAACTCCAGCAGGTCCAAAACTGCAGCAGCCAGGTCACTGGCTGGGGTTCAACTAAGACCTCATGGGACCCTTTCTTGGAAAAAAAGCAGGCTTGAGATAATAACCATCATTGCATGGTTTTAATCAGAGTGTATGGTTTTAATCAGTGTTTTTGTAGTTGTTTTGTCTTTGCGTGGAGTGCCCTGTCTGGGTGGATGGAGCAGCCAAGTAATTTCGTTGTCCCCAAAGGGGACAATGACAATAAAATATATTCTATTCTATTCTATTCTATTCTATTCTATTCTATTCTATTCTATAAAAAGATGGGCTAATAAAAAGAAGTAAAGAACAAACATCAGGAAAGGAGGGTTGGGAAGTCAAGAAGAAACTTTGAATGTTTAAAAAAAAGGTACCGGTATATGATGATGAATACTGCGAAATATTGTTGGAGACTTAACAAAAGTGATGTGGGGGCGGGGAGGAAGAAAAAGGCTGCACTGGTTTTTGAGCCCAATTCAAGCACTCAATGACAGGCCCCAAATACCTGAGAGCCAGTGTGGTGTAGTGGTTAAGAGCGGTGGACTCGTAATCTGGTGAACCGGCTTCGCGTCTCCGCTCCTCCACATGCAGCTGCTGGGTGACCTTGGGCCAGTCACCCTTCTCTGAAGTCTCTCAGCCCCACTCACCTCACAGAGTGTTTGTTGTGGGGGAGGAAGGGAAAGGAGAATGTGAGCCGCTTTGAGACTGCTTCGGGGAGTGATAAAGCGGGGTATCAAATCCAAACTCCTCTTCTTCTGAAAGACCACCTCCTTTCCTACAGACCCTCTCGGGTGCTGAGATCCACAGAGGAGACCCTCCGACCTCAGGGGCTCGGATGGTGACACAGGGCAGTGGCAGAGGAAGGGGGTGTGGTGTGTTTATGTGCGGTCCATCCTTGGTGTCATCATGGGGTTTTTTTTTGGTTTTTTTGACAAAACGAGGTGTTTTTTTTAAAGGGCTCATGGAACTTTTTAGGAGTGATGTGGTGACTTAGGCGCTCTTCGCTGCCTGAAACGGCAGTGTGGGACTTTCACCTGCCTACTGCCTCTCCCTCAGCCCTCCTACAGCTGAGGGGGAGGCAGCGGAGAGGCTCCAAGCGGCGCAGAGGCTCGCCCTGCCCCATGGGTGGATCACCCCGCCCCCATGGACAGCTCGCCCCGCCCCTGGCTGCAGGACACGCCCCTGCACCAGGGACCTGAGCGGCTAGCTACACAGGGGGCAGGGCCTGCTCTCTGGTGGCTCCTAAGCTGGGGGACTCCCTCTGCACAGATGTATGCCTGGTGCCTGCATTGTCCAGCTTTCGGAGGATGTTGAAGACGCAGCTCTCTTGACAACTGAAATGCCTATTTGTCGGCCCCACCTTATCTCTGTGATTGGAAGCTGTTTAAAAGTGATTTTGATTATGTGATTTAAAGGTCTCAACCTGCCTTGGGGCCTGAGGGGTGGGTAAGTTACAATAACATTTATTCATTGCATTTCTATGCTACCTTTCTCTCCAAAGAGCTCAAGGTTCTTCTCTCCCTCCGCATTTAATCCTCACAACAACCCTTTGAGGTAGCTTAGGCTGAGAGGGAGTGACTGCCCGACCCAAGGTCACCCAGCGAGAGCTTCATGGCTGAGTGGGGAGATTTGAACCCTGGTCTCCCAGGTCCTAGTCCGACACGCTGAGCAGACCACCACTTCATGTCACCTAGAATCATAGAATCATAGAGTTGGAAGAGACCCCAAGGGCCATCCAGTCCAACCTGCCAAGCAGGAACACCATCAAAGCATTCTTGACAGGTGGCTGTCAAGCCTCTGCTTAAAGACCTCCAAAGAAGGAGACTCCACCACACTCCTTGGCAGCAAATTCCACTGTTGAACAGCTCTTACTGTCAAGAAGTTCTTCCTAATGTTTAGGTGGAATCTTCTTTCTTGTAGTTTGAATCCATTGCTCTGTGTCCTCTTCTCTGGAGCAGCAGAAAACAACCTTTCTCCCTCCTCTATATGACATCCTTTTATATATTTGAACATGGCTATCATATCACCCCTTAACCTTCTCTTCTCCAGGCTAAACATACCCAGCTCCCTAAGCCGTTCCTCATAAGGCATCGTTTCCAGGCCTTTGACCATTTTGGTTGCCCTCTTCTGGACACGTTCCAGCTTGTCAGTATCCTTCTTGAACTGTGGTGCCCAGAACTGGACACAGTATTCCAGGTGGGGTCTGACCAGAACGGAATACAGTGGTACTATTACTTCCCTTGATCTAGATGCTATACTCCTATACCTGCCCCGGATTTTCAAACTTTTGCTTCCATTGGATTCCCAAGAGTTCAAATGCAAGAGTGTTCTCTCCTCCTGGAGATTCCAGCAACGGAAAAGATTAAAATGGAAAACATTGGTGTCTGTCGTCGTCGTCCCCCCCCCAATGCCATTATTGCAAGCTCCTTGGAGCTCAACATTTGTCGTTGGGAGAGAGCAGAATGCAAATACTAAATCAAATTAAAATTTGTTTCCTCCCAGCGCAAATGTGGAAGGGTGGTCTCCTAGCCTGCTTTTATGTCCCTGACTCCATTGTCCCAGAGGATGGCGGAGTCAGGGGTATGTGGGGAATAAATGGGACCCTGCAGAATTAGGGGAATTCCAGAGGACGGGACGCCTTTGCTTGAAGCTGGTTGGCCCATCCAGAAAAATCCTCTCTCACCCCCCTCCTCCCTTCTCCCCTCGCACAGCTGCGTGTTCCGTTTCATAGCCTGGCTGCTGTCTACAAATCACCCGCGTGTTAAAATGCGGCAGAGGGGAATTCCAGCACACTGGGCGCTGCCAAGACCCTCAAGCTCTGACGTGCCTTCACTCCCCCCTCCCCCCCCTGCTAAGGGCTAAAAATACAAGAACAGAGTCCAGTGTCCGGCTGGCAATCGTGGCCGAATGGACATCCACCATCTCGCTGAGCAGCTTTCCTGACCCTGGTTCCGCCTGGAGCATCAGGGGAAGAAGAGGCCACCTTCAAAGTGGGAGCAGTGCCGTGCAGTGGTTAGAATAATAATAATAATAATAATAATAATAATAATAATAATAATTTATTATTCATACCCCACCCATCTGGATGGGTTTCCCCAGCCACTCTGGGCGGCTTCCAACAGAATATTAAAAGCATGATAACGCAGAATGTCGGGACTCGGACCTGGGAGAGAGAACCGGGTTCGAATCCCCAGTCGGCCTCGAAGCTCTAACTGGGTGGCCTTGGGCCAGTCATCTCTCAGCCTAACCTACCTCATAGGGTCCTTGTAGGGGTTGAATGAGGAAGGTAGATAAATGCAATAAATAATAATTACAACCATTTTGCTCTCTCCAAGTCTGCAGCCTCTAACTGGGGTGCTAGGAACAGCCATAGAATGATGGAATTGTAGAGTTGGAAGGGACCCTGAGGGTCATCCAGTCCAACCCCCTGCAATGCAGGAATCTCAGCTAAAGCATCCAGGACAAATGGCCATCCAACCTCTGCTTAAGAACCTCTAAGGAAGGTGAGTCCACCACCTTCTGAGGGAGTCCGATTCTTACTGTCTGGAAGTTCTCCCTGATGTCAAGTCAGAATCTCCTTCCTTGTAACTTGAAGCCAATGGTTCGGGTCCTGCCCTATTGCTATCCTACCTATAACCCCGTTCTGCCATTCCCAACTGCAGTCCTGCCAACACAGAACTCTTTTGCAATCTTCTTCTCTTCTTTGGTGATCCCTCGTACCCAAGTAAGATTGTCTTCCATAAACACGGTTTTAATAGTGAGTCCATAAGTGACTGTAGAGGCCAGTTCTGGATCCACACGTCCTTCCACAGTGGGAACATAGGTTTCCGGGAGTAGTTGATCACTGTGTGGATTTGCCAAGCGTGCCTTCCTCTTAGCACGTTTCTCCCTTGCGTCCTGAGTTTGAGAATCTTCAAAACCCATGACACCTTTGGTCAAGGCTGTTCTCCAATTGGAGCGCTCGCAGGCCAGCGTTTCCCAATTGTTGGTGTTTATACTACATTTCTTTAGATTTGCCTTGAGAGAGTCTTTAAACTTCTTTTGTTGACCACCAGCATTACACTTTCCATTTTTAAGTTTGTGATAGAGTAGTTGCTTTGGAAGACGATCATCAGGCATCCGCACAACATGACCAGCCCAACGAAGTTGATGTTGAAGATTCATTGCTTCAACACGGTTGATCTTTGCTTCTTCCAGTACACTGGCATTAGTTCTCCTGTCTTTCCAAGTGATGTGTAAAAATTTTCGGAGACACCATTGATGGAATCTTTCGATGAGTTGGAGATGGCGTTTATAAGTGTTCCATGTTTCACAAGCATACAGTAAGGTTGGTAGTACAACAGCTTTGTAAACAAGCATTTTGGTTTCCCTGCGAAAGTCCCGGTCCTCAAACACTCTGCGCTTCAATCGGGAGAAATCCACACTTGCAGAGCTCAGGAGATGCTGGATTTCGGCATCAATGTCGGCCCTTGTGGAAAGATATCTGCCCAGGTAGGAGAAGTGATCAACATTTTCCAGTGTTACACCATTGAGTTGAATTTGTGGCGCTGCAGAGGGATTATTTTGTACTTGTTGGTGCAGCACGCCTGCCAACACAGAACTCTTTTGCAATAAAATGATATAGTCACAAAGACTAGTATGTTGCGTTCCGATTTCATAAACCTATAGATCTGTGTAACTGGCAATATGTTCAGATTGGGATCCCTTCCAACACCTAGGAGCCAATTCCTAGGGACCGAGGGATCTTTGCCCCCACCCCAAAATAAAATATTTGAGGGGGCCAGCCCCCCCCCAAGTTGATGGGCATTGCCATTCAAATGGTGCGCATGTACCGCGTCAGGTGACCAATTATGTGTGGAAGGAGCCAATTTTCCACGCTCTGACACCCCCCGCCCCCCGTGAGTGGAGCTTGGGCGAGGAAGCTAACGGGGAATTCTAAGCCATCAAACAGTTTAAATGAATTCGGTATATGTAAATAAACTCCTGTGGAAGAGATGACAAAACGTGAAGGCAGTAAATCTATTGCCTCAGCAAGCAAATAGGAAAGTCCGTTTAGTAAGTTTATTTCCATTATACATGTGGAAAAACTGAGGTCAGTTTATAAATGGTTACATCTGGGGTTTTTTGGGGGGGGGTAGAAAAGGAAGCAAGGTATTTTACATATTTTAAAGCAGCTGTTTAGACAAGGTTTGATTGCTGTTTAATAATAATAATAATAATAATAATAATAATAATAATAATAATAGTACCTGCAGTGCCTATTATTCGGAACACCTTTGCAATCGCCTGCTATCCACTTGTTGCGTTGAGTAGGCCTTTGGCACACCTTCTCTATATAATGTTTTTTAGTGTGTTTAGCTGTCTGTTTTAGTAGTTCTCATATAGCAATAGATATAGAACGCCCTCCCATCAGAGGTCAAAGAGATAAACAACTACATGACATTTAGAAAATACCTGAAGGCAGCCCTGTTTAGGGAAGTTTTTAATCTGTGACAGTTTAATGTATTTTAATATTTGCTGGAAGCCGCCCAGAGTGGCTGGGGAGACCCAGCCAGATGGGCGGGGTACAAAATAATAATAATAATAATAATAATAATAATAATTATAGTAGTTCATACATAGTTTAAATTCTAATTAAATAATTAGTGGGGGAGGTGGGTTATTGGTTTGTGTCTTTTCTTCTTGTCCTTGTTATCTATTTTGGGGTTGTTATTTTTCATTTTTATGTCACGAACCACCCCGAGATCTACAGATGAAGGGTGGTGTACAAATTTATTAATAAAAATAATAAATAATTTGTGTTTAATTGCTTTTTAGTGATTGTTCCCTGCTATGGTTTAGCTACTTTAGGCATTTTAAACTGGCTTTTAACTTATATTTTAATTAATGGTTTTTATATTCTACTGTAATTTTTGTTGATGTTAGCCGCCCTGAGCCCGGTTCTGGCTGGGGAGGGCGGGGTATAAATAAAAATTTATTATTATTATTATTACTTCCGCTTTATTTGTAAAGCCTCCTTGAGTCCCTGTCTGGAGTAAAAGTGGGATAATAAATAATAATAATAATAATAATAATAATAATAATAATAATAAGTTCTTTGGATGTAGGTAAAGGTAAAGGTAAAGGATCCCTGACCATTAGATCCAGTCGTGGACGACTCTGGGTTTGCGGCGCTCATCTCGCATTATTGGCCGAGGGAGCCGGCGTACAGCTTCCGGGTCATGTGGCCAGCATGACTAAGGCGCTTCTGGCGAACCAGAGCAGCGCACAGAAATGCCGTTTACCTTCCCGCTGCAGCGGTACCTATTTATCTACTTGCACTTTGATCTGCTTTCGAACTGATAGATTGGCAGAAGCAGGGACTGAGCAACAGAAGCTCACCTCGTTGTGGGGATTCGAACTGCCAACCTTCTGATCAGCAAGCCCTAGGCTCTGTGGTCCCTAAGGTGCTACTGGAAGGAATTTCTTTATTTTTTATAAATAACCTTTTTTGACACGTGGGGATTTCCATCTGAATTATCGCCAACAAAAAGGACTCTGTTTTTTGTGGGGGGTTTTGGGAAAAGAACTTTTAAACATTTTTTCCCCAATTCATTATAAATTATTTCCCAATATTCTTTTACCCTTTTACAAGTCCACCACATATCATATGTGGAGTAATGCCTTCTTACAGATTATCCTGGGAACTGTAGCTTGCTAAGGGTGCTGAGAGCTGTGAGGAACCCCCCCTATTCCCCTCTGAGAGGTGCAGTTCCCACGGTGGTTTAACAATCAGTCCCTCTTTGCAGAGAATGAGAGTAGCTATTGTACTACCAACCTTATTGTATGCTTGTGAAACATGGACCACTTCTAAACACCATCTCCAACTCCTCAAAAGATTCCATCAATGGTGCCTCCGAAAAATTTTACGCATTACTTGGGAAGACAGGAGAACTAATATCAGTGTCCTGGAAGAAGCAAAGATCACCAGTGTTGAAGCAATGATTCTTCAACGTCAACTTTGTTGGACTGGTCATGTTGTGCGGATGCCTAATGATCATCTTCCAAAGCAACTACACTACAGTGGTACCTCGGGTTAAGTACCGTATATTCCGGCGTATAAGACGACTGGGCGTATAAGACGACCCCCAACTTTTCCAGTTAAAATATAGAGTTTGGGATATACTCGCCGTATAAGAAATACGACCCGGCGTATAAGACGACCCCCGACTTGTGAGAAGATTTTCCTGGGTTAAAAAGGAGTCTTATACGCAGGAATATACAGTACGCTTCAGGTTAAGAACTCCGCTAAGAACAGAAATCGTGCTCTGGCGGCGCAGCGGCAGCAGGAGGTCCCATTAACTAAAGTGGTGCTTCAGGTTAAGAACGGACCTCCGGAACGAATTAAGTACTTAACCCAAGGTAGCACTGTATTTCCAACATAAAAATGGAAAGCATAATGTTGATGGTCAACAAAAGAGGTTTAAAGACTGTCTCAAGGCAAATCTAAAAAAATGTAGTATAAACGCCGACAACTGGGAAACACTGGCCTGTGAGCGCTCCAGTTGGAGAACAGCCTTTATCAAAGGTGTCCTGGGCTTTGAAGACTCTCAAACTCAGGACCCAAGGGAGAAACGTGCTAAGAGGAAGGCATGCCTGGCAAACCCTCACCGTGATCAACTCCCGCCTGGAAACCAATGCCCCCCCTGTGGAAGGACGTGTGGGTCCAGAATTGGCCTCCACAGTCACTTACGGACCCACTTTTAAAACCGTGTTTATGGAAGGCAATCTTCCTCGGCTACGAGGCATCGCCGAAGAAGAAGATAAATGAAATCAATCCTTCCATTTCGTTCTCCCCCCGGCCGCTGACTAGCACTGAAGCCTACACAACTTAAGCAAGCAGGCAAATGTCATGCTGGGAGGTGCATTGAGATCCAGTGACCTCTGGCAGGATTGGGGTGCTGGAGCCTGCAGGAAGGCGCTGACCTGTAGATGAACCGAAGAGCGGTTGCAAAGGGGGGGTGGCTTAAATCGCACACGGGCCTCCTTATTTCTACATGGTGCAGGGAGTTGCATGCCCTCCTCTTACTCTGGGCCTGTGAGCATATTTGCAAAATTCGAGAGACTCCTGCAAAACGGGATGCAGCTAAAGGCTGTCAGGGAAAAGAGCTACACTTCATTGTTGGGGTGGGAGGTGATGATTAACAGTGTCAGATTTACGTATAAGCTAAACAAGCTATAGTTTAGGGCCCCACTCTCTTGGGGGCCCAAAAAAAATTTAAAGGAGAAAAAAAACCTGGATGTACAGTGGTACCTCGGGTTACAGACGCTTCAGGTTACAGACTCCGCTAACCCAGAAATAGTACCTTGGGTTAAGAACTTTGCTTCAGGACGAGAACAGAAGACCTAAAATAGACTTCCGATTGTTCTAAAAACAAACAAACCTAAATTCCACTTGTTTTATTTTACACAGTATCCTATTAATATATTATTTTCTTAAATCTTTTTGATAAAGAAAAAATAAAACAAAATGAATAAAAACATTAAATTTACATATATTATCTATACAATGCAAGACTCATTCAAGATGTGCCAGGAGGTTTTTGCTGTCACAGTAGTTTTTCAGGTACTCCTTGAATATAATCCACTAGTAGACATGTAGCCCGTTAAATTAACGGGTGCTAGATTTATTTTCAATCAAGGGACAGGCACAGAGTTGACCGAGCGTCTCCCGCTTGGCATCGCTCACCCGCCGCCGTCGGGCTGGCGGTGCGCGAGGAAGGAGGCAGCGGCGAAGAAGAAGAAGAAGAAGGTGGAGGCGGCGGCGGCTGAGGCGATGTCGTCGCCGCGCGTGAAATGCTGCCGCCCCTCGTGGGGCTGCCGTGCTGTTTGAGCTGGAAAGGCACCGTCGCCCGCATGGGCTGCAGGCGGCTGCTGTTGGCGCTGGCGGCCCCGCCTGCTCCCGCCGCCACAGCCGCGGCTCCCCCCGCCGCCGCCGCCAGGGAGGTGGCCGGGGTCGGCGAGCCGCTTCGCCTCACGCGCAGCGGGTGAGAAGATATCCTTCGGCTGGCTCTGAGGTAAACGGCGATAAGGAGAACGGCCGTTAGGAGGGGGAGGGGAGGGGGAAGAGCGGCCGCCGGTCGGTCGGTCAGTCAGTCAGCCAGCCCCCCCCCCCTCAGCAGTACAGATCTCCTCACACCCGAGTGGGACGCCGCTCCGGCCGATGTGACCGCTCCGGCCGCCTCATCAACAATAGTGGCTGCACCGGCGTCTCCTATTGGAAGCTCGTTGGCGCCATTGCTGCCGCTACAGCGCGCTGATTGGGCGAGGGGCGACCCGAAGTCTCTGCGCTCCAATCCCTGTGTCCGTGGGGCACATGCGCAGTAGCGCAATCCCACGGACACAGGGACTGGACGCAGAGACACTTGGACTTTATTATATAGGATTCTTGGGTTACTTTTTGCGTCAAATACCCTCTTTCCCTCCCCTTCATTTTTGCCATTTGTAGATATTCTAACAGTTTAACTTTCCATTCTGATGGCTCTGATTCTGTTAACCTAACTGTGGTTTATGAAGCTGGCTTGTTTCAACAAACCAAAGTTACGATTAATCGTGGTTTAGGGTTCGGACATCATGGCAAACTGGCAATTTGTACTTGGATCCACAATCTCAAGTTTGTCGTGATGGCTGCTGTTTTAGGCTACCATCCTGTATCCAATTACACGTGAATCAACCTCGCTGACCACAGTGGGACTTCCTTCTGAGCAAATACGTTTAAGATTGCACTGCTAGATTTGTGCCTGCATGTGTTTAATCCTACCACCATGTCTGAGATTTTAAAACTTTTAAATGACAGTTCCATCATTTTTGTTTAAAATACTTTACTGATTGCATTTTCTGTCTCCACCCACTGTGGGAAAAAGGTGGCTAAAATATATATTTCAGAATATATATATATATTTCAGAGCATGGGAAGTCACCCAAAGATTTATAATTTGGCATAAAATTTGGTCTTTTTGATTGTATTATAAATTTGGAATATATTTAATGTGGTTTTTAATTGGATTGTTAAATTGGAAAACTTAATAAATTTTACATGTGTGTGTGTGTGTGTGTGTGTGTTGTTTAGTCATTTAGTCGTGTCCGACTCTTCGTGACCCCATGGACCAGAGCACGCCAGGCACTCCTGTCTTCCACTGCCTCCCGCAGTTGGTCAGACTCATGTTGGTAGCTTCAAGAACACTGTCCCACCATCTTGTCCTCTGTCATCCCCTTCTCCTTGTGCCCTCCATCTTTCCCAGCATCAGGGTTTTTCCCAGGGAGTCTTCTCTTCTCATGAGGTGGCCAAAGTCTTGGAGCCTCAGCTTCAGGATCTGTCCTTCCAGTGAGCACTCAGGGCTGATTTCCTTCAGAATGGATCGGTTTGATCTTCTTGCAGTCCACGGGACTCTCAAGAGTCTCCTCCAGCACCAGAATTCAAAAGCATCAATTCTTCGGCGATCAGCCTTCTTTATGGTCCAGCTCTCACTTCCATACATAACTACTGGGAAAACCATAGCTTTAACTATACGGACCTTTGTTGTCAAGGTGATGTATATATAACACGATTTGTACCTTTTGTGTAGGTTTGTGGACACCCCAGGCCATTTCTTCTGGACGGAGAGTTATTACCGCTCAACCATGCCTCAAGGCTCACAGGCGAGAGAATATGGCCGTCCGGAGGTTTTCCAGCAAATCTGGGATATCCTCGATCATCAGTGAGTAGCAAGATGGATGAATCGGACCGGGGATTGTCTGGTGTGTGTGTGTGTTATAATCTACTTGTTGAATTGGAAGGGCCTTGGAATCCCACCCAACAGTTGCTCAATATGCCGAATGTCAGAGGCAGCCAGTCTATTTCTCCATCTAGCCTAATAGTGTCTACTCTGACTGGCAGCACCTTAACTGAAGGTGCTCAGATCGTAACTCTGGTGGAGCACACCTGCCTTGCATCTCCAATTAGCAGACCCTCCAAGTGTCCCTATTTTCCGGGGACAGTCCTGGATTTACCGAAGCCGTCTCGGTTTCTGGTTTGAGGACGCTGGGCGAGATGGGTCTTTGGCCTGATCCAGCAACCAGAATCCCCTTGTGTGCGCTTCCATCTTTGATGTCCAGTGAAACACTTGTCAGACCCCCCTCTCCTATTCTGCAGGCCAATCTGCTCGGTTCAGCCCATTGACTTGAATTTCCTGGAGGAGCAAACGGAAAATGGCCCCGCGAACAAAATTGAGATCAGCATGGATTGCATCCGGATGCAGGATTCGGAGATCAGAGACCCAATGTGGGTGAGTAGCCAATGTCAGGATGCTGGGCTAGGACCTGGGACGCTTGGGCCAATCACGGACGCTTATCTTAACCCACCTCACAGGGTTGTTGTGAAAATGAGTGTCTGTGTGTTGGGGGGGAGAGAGAACCACATACTCTGCTTTGAACTCCTGGGAGGAAAGGTGGGATATAAATGAACAAGTAGCTCAGGGCATATGTAGAAAGAAAGCTTGGGTTTTTTTAAAGTACCAGTTTATCACAGAAGGTAAACCAGGGTCAAAGTGGTGGTTGCCTGAAAAATATTGTATATGTGGATATGAAATGGTTGCTCCCTGCTAAATGTTTTGGCAAGCTGTGCTTGATCCTGCATTATTTTTTGGCTTTTAATTATCTGCGGCCTCTTTGAATGGGAGGGATGTTCTTATCGTGCCTCTCAAAAATAGGATTGCCCTTTCGATCACCCTTCGTTTTCTTTTATGCTGGTTTTAAGATATGTGTTTCTTGGTTGTAAGTCACGACGAGTTCCCTTGGTGAAAAAGGGATTCTTAAACTTAATAAAGCGAGAACAACCCCGTGGCGGAGTTCTGTGCATCGCAGAAGCTTGCACGCGTCCTTTCGAACTCGGGTCCTAATCAAGAGGATCCCCGCTGCAGGCAGAGGGCCTTCTCGGTGGTGGCACCCGCCCTGTGGAACGCCCTCCCTTCAGATGTCAAAGAGAACAACAACTACCAGACCTTTAGAAGCCATCTGAAGGCAGCCCTGTTTAGGGAGGCTTTTAATGTTGAATAGATTATTGTATTTTAAAGTCATCTTTATCAATGACTTGGATGATGGGCTTGAGGGCATCCTGATCAAGTTTGCAGATAACACCAAATTGGGAGGGGTGGCTAATACCCTAGAGGACAGGATCACACTTCAAAATGACCTTAACAGATTAGAGAACTGGGCCAAGGCAAACAGGATGAATTTTAACAGGGAGAAATGTAAAGTACTACACTTGGGCCAAAAAAATGAAAGGCACAAATACAGGATGGGTGACACCTGGCTTGAGAGCAGTACAAGTGAAAAGGATCTAGGAGTCTTGGTAGACTACAAACTCGACATGAGTCAACAGTGTGATGCAGCAGCTAAAAAAGCCAATGCAATTCTGGGCTGCATCAATAGGAGTATAGCATCTAGATCAAGGGAAGTAATAGTACCACTGTATTCCGCTCTGATCAGACCTCACCTGGAATACTGTGTCCAGTTCTGGGCACCACAGTTCAAGAAGGATACTGACAAGCTGGAACGTGTCCAGAGGAGGGCAACCAAAATGGTCAAAGGCCTGGAAATAATGCCTTATGAGGAACGGCTTAGGGAGCTGGGTATGTTTAGTCTGGAGAAGAGAAGGTTCAGGGGTGATATGATAGCCATGTTCAAATATATAAAAGGATGTCATATAGAGGAGGGAGAAAGGTTGTTTTCTGCTGCTCCAGAGAAGCGGACACGGAGCAATGGATTCAAACTACAAGAAAGAAGATTCCACCTAAACATTAGGAAGAATTTCTTGACAGTAAGAGCTGTTCGACAGTGGAATTTGCTGCCAAGGAGTGTGGTGGAGTCTCCTTCTTTGGAGGTCTTTAAGCAGAGGCTTGACAGCCACCTGTCAGGAATGCTTTGATGGTGTTTCCTGCTTGGCAGGGGGTTGGACTGGGTGGCCTTTGTGGTCTCTTCCAACTCTATGATTCTATGATTCTAAGCCGCCCAGAGTGGCTGGGGAAACCCAGCCAGATGGGCGGGGTATAAATAAATTATTATTATTATTATTATTATTATTATTATTATTATTATTATCCCAACCTCAGTTTGTGCGAGCGAATGCCATTGCACTTGGTTCCCCCAAAGGAGAGCTGTCTTGTTGCCCCAAACCCAAAGTCTTGCGGGAGAGAACAACCTTTTCCCTTTGGGTTGGACTAGATGACCCTCGGGTCCCTTCGGACTCCTTTCCTCTCCTTTCTGGTGAGCGTTTGCTCGGCTGCTGGGAGACGTGGCTCTTCCCCAGCTCTGTGCCCTGGGCGGGCTGCCTGCTGCTGCCGCCGTCCTCCTGGGAGCGTGGGGCCTGCTCCTTCCAGGCTGCTGCCTCCGAGGCATGCCGCTTTTGAGACTCAGAGCAACTCTGGCGTGTGGCTCTAATCTGCTGTTGACTCAAGGCCCGCCGCTAAGTGCTCTCTGCCCCCGTCTTCCCTGCAGAAATATGCTGCTCTCCCGGCCCGCTGGCTCACGCCCCCTGCACCCATCCATCCATTTCATTCAGTCGCTCATTCATTCACAAAAGGCTCTTGGCGGCCAACCGCGGTCTTGTTCCTCCTCCCGGGACTCTGTGCAAACAGTTCGTTCTGGAAACAGGGGAAAGTTTGTCTCTCTCTCTCACTCTCTCTGTGCCCCCGCTCCCACTCCCCTCTTTTTTATTTATTTAATAAATTGTCAAACATCACTTGACAGGTGGCAGCCCAGCCTGGCGGAGGAGTCGGCTGTTTGCTTTGCAATTCCCCAGGAAGGCAGCGAGAGGAACCTGTCGCCCCAGGCGAGGTGTTTTGCTGTGTTTAATCAGAAACGCAGCCCTCGCCTCGGCCCTTTCTCCCCCTCCTGCTTTCCTTCTGCGTCGCCCCAGGCCAGGCGGACGCCCAGCACCTGCCACCGGTCTCCCCCTGCGGTGCCACTTCAGAAGAGGCAGCGGCCTCCCTCCCTCCCTCTCTCTCTCTCTTTCTCTGTGTGTATGCGCAAAACTCTCTGCCAGGGCAAGGGAGGGTTGGAAAATAGGGGCAGGTAAATATATAAAGGAATGTGGAGGTGCAGAAACTTCAGGGACAGAGCTGGCGGTAAGAAAGGAATGGGATAGCTCAGTCCGTGGGAGATTGAGACTCTTAATCGTGGCGTCATGGGTTCGAGTCCAGCATTGGGCAAAATGATTCCTGCATTGTAGGGGGTTGGCCTAGATGACCCTTGGGGTCCCTTCCAACTCTACAATTCGATGATGATGATGATGATGATGATGATGATTTATTGTTTATACCCTGCCCATCTGGCCAGGTTTCCACAGCCACTCTGGGTGGTTCCCAACAGAATTAATGATGATGATGATAAACAATAAAACATCAGACATTAAAAACTTCCTTAAACAGGTCTGCCTTCAGATGTCTTCTAAAAGTCAGATAGTTCTTTATCTCCTTGACATAGGGTGGGCGCCACTACCGAGAAGGCCCTCTGCCTGGTTCCCTGTAACTTGGCTTCTCACAGTGAGGGAACCGCCAGAAGGCCCTCGGAGCTGGACCTCAGTGTCTGGATTGAGCAATGGGGGTGGAGACGCTCCTTCAGGTATACTATGCTATGATTCCATGGAGGGGAGGGCTGTCAAAGGCAACCAGCCACGATGGCTTTGCTCCCATGCTGGACAACATAAGAAGAATCTGCTGGCTCGGGCCAATGGCCCATGTAGTCCAGCAACCTGGTCTCACAAGGGCCTAACTGTTGCCAGTGGGAAAACCCGTAAGCAGGATTCGAACACAAGAGCAACTCTCCCCTCCTGCGGTTTCCAGCAGCTGGCATTCAGAAGCATCGCTGCCTCCAGCCATGGAGGAAGAACAGGGCTATCCTGGCTAGGAGCCGGCCACCCATAGCCCTCCCCTCCTCCAGGAATTTGTCCAATCCTCTTTGAAAGGCATCCAGGCAGCAGTGCTTTTGCTTGCAGGATTGTGCTTGTAGGCTTCCCATTGGGGCATCTGGTTGGGCAACTTGGACGTTGGCCAGATCCAGTAGGCTCTTCTGATGTTCTTGGATGTCCCAGGTGGCCCAACTGCTTGGTCCACCATGGTGACTGAGACGTCAGAAGCTGCCTTCTGCTGACCGAGACCATTGGTTTGCCTAGCTCCCTATTGCCTGCACTGCTGCCCAGGGTGTAGGAGAACTTTCCAGCCCTACCTGAAGGTGCCGGGAATTGAACCTGGAGCTCTCTGCATGCAAAGCAGGTGCTTCCCCCTTCCTTCCGTCTTCCCTGGTGTTGCCTGATAGCAGTGGGTGTCTGAAGCCTCTCCCAGTCCTGTGACCTGAGATCATTTAACCTGGGACACAGGAAGCTCCCATCACCCTGCCCAATGCCAGCTTTGCAACAAGGGCTAAGAGCATGTGACTCCTAATCTCAGGGTTGTGGCTTCGATCAGAGCACCTCTGAGCATATGCAGAGTTTTTTTTTTTTTTTTTTTACCTTCCAGGTAAAAAGGAACATTGCCAGATGCTTCATACCAAGTCAGGCCAGTTGGTGCATCTGATCCAGTGGTGTCTGCACTGACTGGCAGCAGCTCCTCCTGAGTATTTTGGGCAAGGAGTCCTTCCCAGCCCTGCTTGAAGGTGCTGGGCAGTTGAGCCTTCTGAATACCAAGCAGATGCTCTGCTGCCGCTGGCTGGTGGCTTTTCCCTTGCCCTCCTCCAGCTATAAACTGGGGAGTTCTGCATTCGAATCTCGCTTCCTCCACAAGCCCCCACCTCCATATCAACAGGAGGTGGCTTTGCAGGCGTCACGATCGACCCGCCTGCTGGGCTGGGAATCAGCCCGATGCATCAGAGGGCTTTCCCGCCCGCATCATCTTCAGGCCGACCAATCAGGTCGGTCTGGGGGTGTGTCCTGCTGCCGTTTAAGCAGGGAGCGGGCAGGAAATCCTCCCTTCTTTGCCCCGCTTCCCAGCTGTTAGGTTCACCCACCATCCCGCCCTTACACTTAGTCCTTTGACCTTGCTATGGACTTCGGTTGGTCGCCTTGGTTGGCCGAGGAGCCTGGTAGTTCTTTTTCCTGCTTGGAATAGCCATTCGGGTTTTTTCACCTACCTCATAGCAAATCGTCACAACTTTGGTTTGGCAGTTAGGCATTGGAATAATTCATCCTAGAACTGAGGAGGGGAGGTAGCGCCATCACCTGCCCCTATCTTGAAGGGTATTCCGGTAAACGGATTCCGGGGGCGTGGCCATGTCTGACGCCTAGGGAGGTTAGGGCCCAAGGCACGCCCCAACGGTGATCACAGTGGGGGTTCCATTAGATGTACATCAATGGGGCTACTCACTGGGGATTAACCCTTCCCAGACTTCCAACACACGGGTTGGGGTCGGATATAGCCTGTTAGGGTCCAATGCCTAAGCCAATACCGCTCTACATCCGTAACCAATAAAGTTGTGGCCTTCACGCCCATTAAAATTCATATAATGTGTCCGTGTCTTTACTTCAAGGGGAGGGAGGGACATAGCCATGCAAAGTAGCTTGAGGGAAGCCATGCACGCCCAGCCTCCATTCCCCTCTGAAATGCAAGGATAAAGTGATTTTGTTGTTGTTGTTGTTCAATCAAGTGGTATTTAAATATTATGAGATATAAACAAATATGGATCATAATACGGAATAATAAAAATAAACACTTTAGTGTGTTGCAGCAGAGGAAGCGTCTTATGACTTCACAAATTGTGTCCTAAGCTTAAATGTGCACTGCAGCTACAAAGTCTGGCGAAATAGTTGACTCCTTCAAGGCAGCCTCCCCCAACCCGGTGCCCTCCAAAGTTTCGGATTACACTGAGAAGGGAAATGAAGGCCATCTTCTAGGATCTGAAGAGCAGCCCCTGTGGAGGATGGAACAAGCTGGCTTCCTGCTGCTCCGAAGGGAAGGACCCGAACCAATGGATTCCAAGGACAAGAAAGGAGATTCCGACTGAACATTAGGAAAACCTTTCTGATGGGAAGAGCTGTTTTGATAGTGGAACGGATCCTCTCAGGAGATGGTTAGAGCATGGGCCGGCAAACTAAGGCCCGGGGGCCGGATCTGGCCCAGTCGCCTTCTAAATCCGGCCCACGGATGGTCCGGGAATCAGCGTGTTTTTACATGAGTAGAATGTGTTGTTTTATTTAAAATGCATCTCTGGGTTATTTGTGGGGCAGAGGAATTCATTCATTTTTTCAAAATATAGTCCGCCCCCTCACAAGGTCTGAGGGACAGTGGACCGGCCCCCTGCTGAAAAAGTTTGCTGACCCCTGCGTTAGAGGCTTCCAAACAGAGGTTGGATGGCCATCGGTCATGGATGCTTTTGCTGAGATTCCTGCACTGCAGGGGGTTGGACTGGATGACCTCTGGGGGTCCCTCCCAACTCTATGATTCTGCTGTTTTTGGGAGTGGAAGCTCTGCTTTGCCCTTTAACTCTGCAGCATATGAAAAAGCCCTTTCTTTCATCTCCCCTGGATCTTCCTACATTCACATTCCCCCGAGTTTTCATATCAGGAGAGAGGAATTAAAAACATCAGCACACCCCAAAGTGAGCGGTTCATGGCTGCCTGCCGTTGAGCAGCCCTCGCTAAGCTACCCTTGAACCCTGAGCTCCCAGGGAGCGGTTAGCCAAGCACTTCATTGTGAGGTCTCTGAGTTGGGAGCAAGAGGGAATGAAACTCAATTCTGTCTCTCCCCCAGCCATCCTTTCACTAGGGATTTTTTTGGGGGTGGGGGAAGGTCTCCCTCTCCCTTCCTGCTCATCTTCCCTGCTGCCCCGGGGGCCGTCTAGCCTGGTTCAACCAGTTTGACAAAATGCCTTCTTGTGGTGGAAAAAAAAGGAAAAGAAAATCTGCCTCCTCCTCCAGATCCCTTCTGATGTAGCTTTGCTGTTTTAATCAAGTATATGCATTTTGAAAGCTTTTCTCCTTAAAAGGAGATGGGGGGGTTCTTTCCCCTCATTTGTTAAAAGACTCTTTGTCCTGTCATGGGGAGGAAGGCTGGATCCTGAGCGAAGGGGAACTTTCTGCTATTCTCGCTCTTGTTTAACTCCATCCTCCTCCTCTCACCCCCTTGCAAAGACTCCTAGGGTGGAATTCATAAGGAGAAAGAGGAGCAGGGACCCATTGAAGTGAATGGATACGGCACCATCCACCACCCTGAGCAAAACATAAAACTCAATACATTAAGCTCATTTCTGGGGTCTGTGATAAACAGCTTCGTTTTCAGAGAGAGTCATGGAATTGAAGAGTTGGAAGTGACCCCAGGCGCCGTCTAATTCAGCCCCCTGCAGTGCGGTCACTCGTCATCTTTTGCTTCTTCCAGTGTGGTGTAGTGGTTAAGAGCGGTGGACTCATAATCTGGTGAACCGGGTTCGCTTCCCTGCTCCTCCCCATGCAGCTGCTGGGTGACCTTGGGCTAGTCACACTTCTCTGAAGTCTCTCAGCCCCACTCACCTCACAGAGGGTTTGCTGTGGGGGAGGAAGGGAAAGGAGAATATTAGCCGCTTTGAGACTCCTGAAGGGGAGTGATAAAGCGGGATATCAAATCCAAATAATAAACAAACAAACAAACAAACAATTTATTTATGCCCCACCCATCTGGCTGGGTTTCCCTAGCCACTCCAAACTCTTCTTCTCCTCCTCCTCCTCCTCACAATTGCATGCAGCACAGTGTCCGAAGGACGTTGCGCATGCCACGGTTCAGCATCAATGTTCACAACAGAATCCGAGTCCGAGGTGCTGCTGTAGTTTCAGCTTTGGTCCTGAAGTCCTCTGGGGGACTGGGAGTTCTCAGGCAGTTTTCCACATCTGGGAGTCTGGTGCTTGGTAGTATGTTTCCGAGCACAATTCAAAGTGTTGGTGCTGACCTTGAAAGTCCTAAACGGCCTCGGTCCTGTATACCTGAAGGAGCGTCTCCACCACCACCGTTCAGCCTGGACACTGAGGTCCAGCGCCGAGGGCCTTCTGGGGTTCCCTCCCTGCGAGAAGTGAGGTTACAGGGAACCAGGCAGAGGGCCTTCCCGGTGGTGGCACCTGCCCTATGGAACGTCCTCCCAGCAGATGTCAAAGAAATAAACAACTATCTGACTTTTAGAAGACATCTGAAGGCAGCCCTGTTTAGGGAAGCTTCTAATATTTGATGAATTATTGTATTTTAATATTTTGTTGGAAGCTGCCCAGAGTGGCTGGGGAAACCCAGCCAGGTGGGTGGGGTATAAATAATAATATTATTATTATAGAAGCGGAAAAAAGACTTGTAACTATGGTGCAACCTCCATGGAGATACGTACATATCTATGCATATCTTCTTCAAACAGCAAACTATGGAACTCCCTCCCGCAGGAGGCAGTGATTGCCACCTTCCTGGATGGCTTCTAAAGAGGACTGGACATATTCATGGAGGAGAGAGAGCTAGTGACAGCTACTCTCCAGGAGGGCTATTGTTCTGCCTCCACAGCACGAGGCAACCATGCTTCTGAATCCCAGTTGCTGGAAACTTCCCAAAGGGAGTTGATGATGATAATGATGATGATGATAATAATAATAATAATAATAATAATTTATTATTTATACCCCTCTCTATCTGGAGGGGAGAGGGTTGCTCTTGGGCTTCGATCCTGCTTCCTGGTTTCCCGTTGGGGCATTTGGTTGACCACTGTGAGAACAGGAGGCTGGACTAGATGGGCCATTAACAATAATCCATAATATCTTTTGAATTTGTACCCCACCCATCTGACTGGGTTGCCCGGTACGACGGGCTCTTCTTGGGTTCCGAAACAGAAAAACCTGGGAAATGATTCACCCGCGTTGCTGGATTACTCTCCGCTTGATCATTTCCAGTTGACTTTGTTCACTATTCCCACGGTAAAAAAAGAAAAGAAAAAGAAAAAAACTCCCTTGGAGGCAGTACAGAGTCCCACCTCTCCCTGGCAGTTAACCTGCAGTGACTCATTCACACGTGCAAGCCGTTAAGCTGCAAGTCAATGGGCAGTTTCCCATGACACATGTGGCTCAGCCTTCAACAAGAAGCATAGAAGGTGGGTTTACAGCAAGGCTGGAATTTGGTCCACCCAGTTGAGTGTTCTTCAACTTGGGGTCCCCAGATGTCATAGAACCATAGAGTTGGAAGTGACCTTGAGGGTCATCTGGTCCAGTCCCCTGCAATTCACACCTAAAGCATCCCTGTCAGATGGCCACCCAACCTCCACTTGAAAACCTCCAAGGAAGGAGGTCTACCACCTTTCCACAGAGGAACAGCTCTTACTGTCAGAAAGTTCTTCCTGGTGTTTAGCTGGGATGTCCTCCCTTGCCATTTGAATCCATTGGTTTGCATCTCACCCTCCGGAGCAGCGGAAAACTATCTTGCTCCAGTTATAGGAATGGCTGCCCCATGGAAGATGAAGGTGGGGATCCTATCTCCTCTCACTCTCCTCTCCACTGGTGAGAGCCAGTGTGGTGTAGTAGTTAAGAGTGGCGGACTCGTAATCTGGTGAACCGGGTTCGCGTCTCCGCTCCTCCACATGCAGATGCTGGGTGACCTTGGGCTAGTCACACTTCTCTGAAGTCTCTCAGCCCCACAGAGTGTTTGTTGTGGGGGAGGAAGGGAAAGGAGAATGTTAACCTCTTTGAGACTCCTTCGGGTAGTTATAAAGCGGGATATCAAATCCAAACTCCTCCTCCTCCTCCTCTTCTTCTTCTTCCTCTTCCTCTTCTTCCTCTTCTTCTTCTTCTTCTTCTTCTCTTTTCCAGACTAAATATACCCAACTCCCTCAACTGTTCCCCATAAGGCTTCTGGGTTTCCAAGATCCCTAATCGTCACGGTCACCCTCCTCTGCACACATTCCAATCTCCTTCTTAAACTGGGGTGCCCAGAACGTATGGGAGAAAATGTCTGGTAGCAAATGCTGGCTTCAAGGCTTCCTTCCCTCCAGGGCAACTGCATGGGAAGGCATTGGATAAAGGAGAAGCTATGATCTCTGAACAGCTGGTGCATGTCTCTAAAAGAGGATCTGTTGGTGGGTGGAAGAGAAGATGCTTTGTGGACTCTCCTTCCTTGGAGGTTTTCAAGCAGAGGTTGCATGGCCATCTGTCACGGATGCTTTTAGTTGAGATTCCCACATTGCAAGTTGTTGGACTAGATTGTCCCTTCCAACTCTACAATTCTTGATTCTATATGACGTAATCTTTATATAATATAATCTTTAATTATATAAAAATCATATCATCTTTAGTTAATTACTTAATTAATTTCTATACTGCCCTTCTTCTGAAGATCAGAAGGCATTCTGCAATACAAAATCATAGAATTGTAGATCCGGAAGAGATGCCAAGGGCCATTTAGGTCAACCACCTGCAGTACTGGAACCACAGCAAGGCAACCTTGACAGATAGCCATCCAATCTCTGCTTAATAACTTCCAGTCAAGGAGAGCTGGCCTCATTGATCTTCAAACCTGTGCAGTGCAGTTCCATCTCTGGCTCCTTCCGTGAAGAGGAGCTGCCAGCATCATAGAACATCAGGGTTTTCATGGAGGAGAGGGCTAGGGACGGCTCTTAGCCCTGATGGCTCTACTCTGCATCCACAGTTGAAGGCAGCAATGCTCCTGAATCCCAGTTGCTGGAAACTGCAGGAGGGGAGAGGGATCTTGTGCTTGGATCCTGCTTGTGGGTTTCCCATTGGGGCATCTGGTTGGCCACTGTGGGAACAGGATGCAGGAGTAGATGTGTCATTGGCCTGATCCAGCAGGCTCTTCTGATATTCATAGAATCATAGAATCATAGAATCCTAGAGTTGGAAGAGACCCCAAGGGCCATCCAGTCCAACCCCCTGCCAAGCAGGAAACACCATCAAAGCATTCCTGACAGGTGGCTGTCAAGCCTCTGCTTAAAGACCTCCAAAGAAGGAGACTCCACCACACACCTTGGCAGCAAATTCCACTGTCGGACAGCTCATACTGTCAGGAAGTTATTTCTAATGTTTAGGTGGAATCTTCTTTCTTGTAGTTTGAATCCATTGCTCTGGAGCAGCAGAAAACAACCTTTCTCCCTCCTCTATATGACCTCCTTTTATATATTTGAACATGGCTATCATATCACCCCTTAACCTTCTCTTCTCCAGGCTAAACATACCCAGCTCCCTAAGCCGTTCCTCATAAGGCATCGTTTCCAGGCCTTTGACCATTTTGGTTGCCCTCCTCTGGACACGTTCCAGCTTGTCAGTATCCTTCTTGAACTGTGGTGCCCAAAATTGGACACAGTATTCCAGGTGGGGTCTGACCAGAGCGGAATACAGTGGTACTATTACTTCCCTTGATCTAGATGCTATACTCCTATTGATGCAGCCCAGAATTGCATTGGCTTTTTAATTCAGAGGTTAGAAGTTTTTCCCTATTGATGAGAAAGGCCTCCCGATCCAACAGCCACTCCTTTTCCAAACTGGTTCTGAGTTCTCACGCTTGCCAGCAAGGGAGCTGCCTTATGCAGAATTGGACCATGTACCTCAATATTGTCCACACTAACTGGCAGAGGCTCTCCAGGGTTTTGAGCAAGCGGTCTCTCCCAGCCCTTCCTGGAGATCGAACATGGGAACTCCTCTACCGCTGAGTCCTTGTCTCTTTCCGAGCAGCTTTCCCACAATGCAGAACCCATCCCAGCAAAATGAAAAGGGGCCTGCGAATAGAGCTGCTTTCTCCTCGCTCTTCCTCCGTCCGATCCCGCAGCTCATGGCTTGGGATATGAAGCAACCTTCCCCGCGATGCTACTTAGCACTTGGCTCCACATCTTCAAAGTGCTGCATAAACATTTAATTAAAAAATGATCTTGATCTCAAAGCAACGCGCTCCAGGCGCTTTTGGCCTCTGGTGGTTGGAAGGAGAGCAAAGTCGGAGGTGCACAACGGCCGTGCAGGAAGCCTCTGTTGCTCAAAACAGTTTCTCTTCCACCGCTTAATTTCCTCTGGGACCTCTCTGAGGCTGAGCCTTGGTGAGGAAACACCTCCAGCTCTGTGTGGCTACCCCAGTGGCTCTGGAGAGCTCCTAGGTGTAGGAGCCCAGAAGGAACGGCTGCCTCTCCAACGCTGCAGTCATGGAACTGTAGAATTGTAGAATTGGATGGGGACCCCCAAGGGCCATCTAGTCCAACCCCCTGCAATGCTGATGGATTCCTGGCAGATGGCCACCCAAACTCTGCTTAGAAACCTCCAGTGAAGGGGAGCCCACCAATCCATCCTACACAGAAACAGCATGTGGCCCCGGGGGCAAAACTGGAGAGAGTTGTCGGCACGCCAGACCCATCACATCCGCAGAACTCAGTTTGCAGGATTGGTCCTGCTGCATTCAGTGCAATTTGCCATATCTTCTTTTTCTTTGGCGATCCCTCGTAGCCGAGTAAGATTGTTTTCCATGAACACGGTTTTAAAAGTTACAGGTAGGTAGCCATGTTGGTCTGTCATAGTCAAAACAAAATAAAAAAAAAATTCCTTCCAGTAGCACCTTAGAGACCAACTAAGTTTGTTCTTGGCATGAGCTTTTGTGTGCATGCACACCTGTGTATCTGAAGAAGTGTGCATGCACACGAAAGCTCATACCAAGAACAAACTTAGTTGGTCTCTAAGGTGCTACTGGAAGGAATTTTTTTATTTTGTTACGGTTTTAAAAGTGAGTCCGTAAGTTACTGTGGAGGCCAATTCTGGATCCACACGTCCTTCCACAGTGAGGACATAGGTTTCCAGGCAGGAGTTGATCCTGGTGAGGGTTTGCCAAGTGTGCCTTCCTCTTAGTGCATTTCTCCCTTTTGTCCTGAGTTTGAGCATCTTCAATGTCCATGACACGTTTGACAGAGGCTGTTCTCGAATTGGAGCGTTCGCAGACCAAGGTTTCTTTGTTGTCGGTGTTTATACTACGTTTTCTTAGATTTGCCATGAGAGAGTCTTTGAACCTCTTTTGTTGACCGCCAGCATTACACTTTCCATTTTTAAGTTGGTGATAGAGTAGTTGCTTTGGAAGACGATCATCAGGCATCCGCACAACATGACCAGTCCAATATGCCATATAAGGGAGAGAAGACCACAGCTAGGTTTCCAGGGTGTGGTCTGTAAGGCGCATGAGACCTCCACCTTCCTGGAGCTAAGCAGGTTCGGGTCGGGTTAGTATCTGGATGAGAGACTGTCTGGCAACCACATACGTATCTGTGGTTTTATGTCTTGGGTTTTATGTTGGAAGAAATCATAGAACAAGTAGAGTTGGACGGGACCACAAGAGGAATCATTCGCCCAGCATGGGACTCGAACCCAGGACCCTGAGATTAAGAGTCCCATGCTCTACCGACCGAGCTATGGTGGTGTTTAAATGTAAAAAGACGAATACAATGGGAGAGGAAAGCCCATGTGGGTTGAGGCCACAGGTTGGTGCACTTGACTTGCATTCAGAAGGTCCCAAGTTCGCATCCTGGCACCTCCAGAGAAGAGGATTTAGGTTGCACATGCAGGAAAGATCTTTGGGGAGCCGCTGGCAACCAGTGGGCAGTATAAGGGCAGGTGAGATCAATGGCAGCTAACGTTTTTGGTGAAGGAGTCACGATTTCATCCAAAAGCATTCAGGAGCCACTCTTTCCAGGGATCCAAAATGTGACTTTGGCATTGCTTCACACAATTTTGGGGTGTTGAGTCCAAAATCAAAAATTGCTCTTATCCATTTAAAAAATGACAGTATTTTTTAGTTTCTAAAAATTCCAGGGCAGAGCTGGGCACCCGCCACGAATCTACTATACAATTTGGGAGGATATTTGCATTTTGACACATCTTAAGAAATCATAAAAAATTGTAATGTGCAAAGATGGACTTGTTATTGCCTACTATGGAAGAATGGCTATTGGAATTTGGCTGAGATGGCAAAGCTGACGTGCTTAATTAGAGAAAACTCACTGTCGACATTTGTTAATGATTGGAAACCCCTTTTGGAATTTCTGCTCAATAAGGAAAGTGAACTTGTGTTATAAGGCTTTGAAGACTGAAAACAAGTTTGGTTTGTAGAAAGTAGAAGAGTTGAATGTTTTTATGAAGTAAGAATTTTACACAATTTTTTTTAAGTGGATAGACAGAGAATTGGAAGTTTTTATTCTTTTCTTTAATTTTTATGTTAAAAACATGCTTGATCTTTGGTTACACGTAGGTAGCCGTGTTAGTCTGCCATAGTCGAAACAAAATAAAGAAATTCCTTCCAGTAACACTTTAAGGTAAAGTTAAAGGGACCCCTGACCATTAGGTCCAGTCGTGGACGACTCTGGGGTTGGGGCGCTCATCTCACTTTACTGGCCGAGGGAGCCGGTATACAGCTTCCGGGTCATGTGGCCAGCATGACTAAGCCGCTTCTGGCGAACCAGAGCAGTGCATGGAAATGCCATTTACCTTCCCACCGGAGCGGTACCTATTTATCTACCTGCACTTTGATGTGCTTTCGAACTTCTAGGTTGGCAGGAGCAGGGACTGAACAACGGGAGCTCACCCCGTCGTGGGGATTCGAACCGCCGACCTTCTGATCAGCAAGCCCTAGGCTCTGTGGTTTAACCCACAGTGCCACCCGCGTCCCTTAGAGACCAGCTAAGTTTGTTATTGGTATGAGCTTTTGTGTGCATGCACACTTTTGATGGTTATTTCTGTATACTGCCTTGTCTTTGTTCTTTTAAGCTTTAATAAAGAAATAAGAAAAAAGAGGAGGAAAAAAAAGAAATCATAACCAAATTGTGTATAATGGTTGCTGAGATGAAGCAGCAGACTTTTCTTTTGTTTTTCTCTCTGTTTGGATACTATGCTAATTTTTTCACTAATTTCAATGCTACCTTGATATGGGGGGAATGGAGTTAGGATTCTCAAGGAAGACATCAGGTTTGAGGCTGCTAGTGTGTTGATGTCTCTGTGTGTTATAGCCAGCAAGTTGCCATCTCTGGTTAATTTATTTTGCAGTTCTCCGCTGTGGAAGGTTGCAATCCTACCTTGCAATTTCTCTATTTCAGCCTCGTCCAATTCATGCCCCATGAGGTCTTGCAGGGCTGGGAAATTGCTCACATCTCCGTCAGTTGGCTCTTCCATAGCAAACACGGCGATATTATGTGGTGATTCTCACATGTCATACAGGTGTGGAATTCAAGTATTTTCTGGAAGGGAAGGAAATTTTTTGACGTGGGTGGTCTTGGGAGTTTGGCAGTAGGGGGAGCAAAAAAGAAAGTGCTGAGGGATTTTGAGAAATGGAAAAGGAAAGAAAAAGCTGACATAAACCACCAGCAGCCTGGCAATTTGCAGGAAAGCAAGACTTCTAGAAAGCAAGCAACCAGGAGCTGTTGAGAAAAGGAAGGGCAAAATTTAATATCTCTCCAAATTATTTGAGGGGCAGATGTTCGCATGCCGAGGCAGAAGGGGTCACTTTGCAGCAGCTCCCCAACCTCAGATGTTGCACTAGTCCAATCTCTTGCCAACCTGGTGCCCTCCAGATGTTTTGGACTACAGACACCCACCAACCCCATCCAGACCGGCAGCAGCGGAACAGTGTGCTGCTCAAATGCAGTGTCAAAAGCAAGACTGGACGCAGCAGAGATGCTTGCTTTCGACACCAAATCGAAACAGCCCCAAATGCAAGCCTCACTGTGAAGGAATTATTGGGAACACACAGGGCCGTCTTTTTTTTCCTTTTTCCTTTTTTCTTCAATATCATTTTTATTTATTTTCAAAACATTTTTACAATAATAATAATCACATACCTTTTCACATCTTATACCTTTTTGGCTTTTTACAGCCTTGGCTTCCTTCAGACCTTGCAAGTGACTTTATAATTTCTATATTTCATCTTATATTCCTTATTTCTATCGTTGCTTTTTAACATCTCTCTCGATATTTATCACTATAAATTCGTATTTAACAACAATATCTCTTCCTTAATCTACAATGCCTCTTGTAGTAAATACCAACGTATTTAATTGAGTACTCTCCTTTAAATAGTCTGTAAACTTAGTCCATACACAGGGCCGTCTTAAGCATATCTGGCGCCGTGGTTCAAAGATCCCTCCAGCGCCCACCCACCCCCGGTTCCCAGAGTTGCTGACCTTTTTACACCACTGCCGGCAGCTTTGCGGGGCTGGAGGAGGCGGGCAGCGGCTGGAGGGCGGCTCCTCCTGTGGGGAAGAGGCGGGGGCTCCGGGTGCGGTGCTGCTTCAGTGCGGCGGGCAAGGGCGCCGTGCCCAGCCTCCACCTCTTCCCTGGTGCCCGTGCCGCGGTGGCCATGCCAGGCGGAGGCTCCGGGCGTGGCACAGCTTCGGCACAGCAGGCAAAACCAGTGAGCTGATGCCAGGAGGCACCACGTCCAGCCTCTGTCTCTTCCCAGGTGCCCTCCAGAACTCAGCGTGAACTTGGTGCCCTGGCGCTCCGCGCCACTTGCCTCTATGGGCAAGACGGCCCTGGGAACACACCCACAATTTGACCTGGAAATCCTTCCCTGACCTGTGGTCTGAACTGATGGGCATAGTGGTTCCAGTGTCGTACTACGGCCTGGGAAACCTGGGTTCGAATCTCCACTCAGCTACGAAGCCCACTGGGTGTGACCCTAGGCCAGTCACAGTCTCTTGGGACATTCTGCATGCCAAGTAGATGCCCTACTCCTGAGCAGTGGCCTGTCTTGTTTGCGGTTGGCATGCATTGGGTGCCTGTTATTTCCAGGGTCTGGTTTAGTGACGCATCAAGCTGTGTTTTCATTTTGGCACCTACAAAATCTGCCAGCAGGAGTGCCCCCACGCTTAACGGTGCCAAGGAAAGGTCATAGACTCGAGGAAGCTCATGTTAATTGCTTCTCCAGGGTATAAACTTGCCTTCTATAGACACCCAGTGATGTCTCACTGCACTTAAGAGCATTGCTCAACATCTATTCCAGCATAGATTGGCCTGGGATGAAATTCACCTCTTGCAGGATAAGGCATCAGACTTCCCATACCCCAACCCATACAGTGGTACCTTGGTTCTCAAACATAATCTGTTCTGGAAGTCCATTCCAAAACCAAAGCGTTCCAAAACCAAGGCGTGCTTTCCCATAGGAAGTAATGCAAAATGGATTAATCCGTTTCAAACTTTTAAAAACAACCCCTAAAACAGCAATTTAACATGAGTTTTCCTATCTAACGAGACCATTGATCCATAAAAATGAAAGCAATAAACAATGTACTGCAGTCACACAATCAATCAATCAATCAATCAGTAGCTGAACTGGGTTCCACACAGTCACAAAAATGAAACAAAAAGAGCCACAAAAATGCAAAATAAATAGCAAAAACAGACAGACTTCAGCGTAACACACAAATCAGAAGCATAACACTCAAAACGGAGCATGTTCGGCTTCCGAAAAATGTCCGCAAACTAGAACACTGACTTCCGGGTTTGCAGTGTTTGGGTTCCAAGTTGTTTAAGTACCAAGGCGTTTGAGAACCAAGGTACCACTGTATAAATAAGAATCCAAAAAGACTGGGTTTTGGGGTAAAAACAGGCCACAACTTTATTGAATACAGGTGAAAGAGGCTTGGCTTGGGGAAAGGGCAATCAAAATATGCCCGGCCCGCCCGCCGGAAGTGACGCATGGTCGGTCCAGGCAGAGGTTCCTAAGACTTACATCAAATAGGGTGACCCCCGTAAGGACTGCCATCTGAGGGAGTGCCTTTGGCCCTGTGCCCCCCCCCCGGGCATGTGGACATGCCCACTCTCCCCAGATCCCTTTAACAGGATACCCCAGCATTTGGAGGGGCCGGCGGGGGGGGGGGGACTACAACCTCCCCTCTGTCCAAAAAATGGGATTGCCCCAATGCCCATCCAGTTGTGACGAATTGCTACTAGGTAGGCAAAACCACCAGGTTGGTGCCAATTAGCCCACTGGGCAAATTCCTACCCGGCCCCTTAAAGGACGGCGACCACCATAGCAAAGTAATTGACTATCAGCATAAGCCAGGGGCCAACAAACTTTATCAGCAGGGGGCCGGTCCACTGTCCCTCAGACCTTGTGGGGAGCTGGACTATATTTTGAAAAAGAGAAAGAAAGAAAGAAAGAACGAATTCCTCTGCCCGACAAATAACCCAGAGATGCATTTTAAATAAAAGCACGGATTCTACTCATGTAAAAACACGCTGATTCCCAGACCATCCGCGGGCCGGATTTAGAAGGCGATTGGGCCGTATCCGGCCCCCGGGCCTTAGTTTGCCTACCCATGGCATAAGCCGTGGGTGGGTGGGATGGGGGGGGGAAAACCTGGCGCAGGAACAAACAGGCTGTACCCCAGGCGCTGGCTTTTTAAATGGGCAAGGGGCGGATCCGATGGAAGCCCACCGCCTGCTCCATTGGCTCTGCCCCCTGGCACAGCCCACATCCCAGCCTGCGTCCCCATTCGCCAAAGCCGGTTGCAGGCTAAGATCCGGCTCCTGATAGGTGCCAGGGACTGATGCCACCGCCGGGGCCCCAGTGAAGTCTCTTCCGTCTGGCCTTGCCACCGCACCAAGAGAGGTGAGCGGACTTGGCACGCGAAGACTCGCAATTGGTTGGTAAAAGCACCAGGCCCCATCTTAGAACTTCCTGGGCTCACCCCAATAAGCGCCGCCTTTTCCGTTAACGGGGCTTGCCTCTATCTGCGCCCGCTGGGAAAGCCCCGGGTTCAGGGAGAGCACGGGGATCCCACGGCCAGACCTTTGATGTGTGGGTAGAAAATTCAGCTTCCAAGCCGACGGAGATTAAAGTATCTCAGCCGTGGGCGGGGGACCAGAATTTGTTAAATTAACCTAATTAGGGGTGGGAAGCTTTCTTTACTTTTCTGTTTTTAGAAAAGCAGGGGAAAATCGGCGAGATGAGCTCTTAATTAAAACTGTTTGCTTACGGTAGTAACTTCAGATTTCTTGGGGGATTTGGAGGGGGGCAGGGGGGAGGATGGGAAGGACCAATTCCCTCGCCCCCCCTCCACAGGGAAGTCATTCGACTGCCCAAAGTGTTTATTTATTTATTTGTTGCATTGATATATTGTCATATTATTTATACTAATTGATATTTTAACTTAGGTTTCTTATGAGAAGTTTGAAGTTATTTTTTATGGATTAGTAGTGAATGTTAGTGTTAAAGATTTAACTAATACAAACCTTACTTTGTTGAGTTTATAGCTTAAGTGTTTTATATACAATGTCTGCTTTGAAATCGTCTGGTTTGTTATGCCTAATAAAGGTTATTGAATTGAATTGTTGCGTTTCTGAACTCAAGGTGGTCCTCCTCAGTGATTCCCCACTACAACAACCCTGCGAGGTAGGTAAAGGCTGAGAGAAGGCAGTGACTGGCCCCCAAGGACATACCCAGGGAACTTCTTGGCCGAGGGTGGATGTGAACCCTGGGCTGGCCAGGTCCTAGTCCAGCACTCTAACCACTACACCACACAGCTGCCAAGGGTGAAAGGCTAGCTGGGTCTCTCTCTCAATGCCCGCTCCCATGGCCAACTCTTCCCTTTCTGGCCATGTGCACCCAAGTAAGCCTTCCTCTTGGCCCCATGCTGGCTTTCCAGCAGCAGAGCACAAGCGAGGGCTGCCGATCACTCCCTGCCTGAAACCTTGGAGAGCTGCTGCCAGTCAGTGCAAGCAATATGGAGCTAGATGAGCCAATAGTCTGACTTCCAATAGGCAGCTTCCTCTTGTCCTCATTATATACTGACCAAGAAGGATGATAATGACGGACGGGGTATAGAAACTGAATGTCTTTATTTAAACATTGGGGAGAACTTTCTGACCATAAGAGCTGTTTGACTGTGGAACGGAATCCTTTGAAAGGTGATGGACTCTTCTTTCTATTCCCCCCCCCCCATAAATTTTATTAGATTTTATACAAATATTATTATCAAATACAGTGGAACCTCGGCTCCTGAATGCCTTGGGAGCTGAACGTTCCAGCTCCCGAATCAACAAAAACCGGAAGTAATTGTTCCGGTTTTCGAATGTTCTTTGGAAGCTGAATGGCCGGCACGGCTTCCGCAGCTTCTGATTGGCTGCAGGAAGCTGCCACAGCGAATCAGAAGCCGTGCCTTGGTTCCAGAACTGTTTCAGGAATCGAACAGACTCCTGGAACGGATTAAGTTCGGGAACCAAGGTTCCACTGTATCTTCTTTTGTTTGAAAAAGATGAAAAGATTAATGTTTGAAAAACATTAAACTAAGACAAATAAAAACGACTTTGGGAGCCCACTCTGTCACATTTTACCACTCATTTTTATGATTTGTGGTGTTGCTTTTGGGGCCCGGTTAAGATCCAACTGTGACCCAGTCGTGAGTCCCAACACCGCAAATTGACACTGCGAGACTAAGGGTTCATTTGTTTTTATTCGTTGGTTGGTTGGTTGGTACCCATCTGTCTCGGGAGGCAATGGAAGACTGCTCCTTCGGGGGTGAAGTCAAACCATTGGAGAGTTACAGCGCCTGTTTTGGCCTTAGAGACCGATAGGGGAGAGACATGTTTTGTTGCAGCTGGGGCAGATCACGTCCACAGCATGGAAGATGGCAGGAACCCCAAGGATGTGCTCTATGGAGACCAGGCCCGTTGGCAGACCAACTCGGCATTACAAAGATGTCTGCAAACATGATGTGAAAGCTGGCAGCAATAACCCTGCCATGTGCGAATCTCTTGCAGACGACCACAGAGCCTGGAGACGGACAGCCAAGTCGTGTGTCCACAGTAGTGACCTGAGGAGGAGAAATACATATTTCTTTTTTCTTTACTCCTAGAACTCCATTCAAAGAATAACTGGCAGGCCTGTACATTTCTGTTTCTTTGCCTTTCTCATTTCCCCAGTCTTAAGTTCAGTTCCCCACTGTTCCCGAAGCTTATATTTCGTTTTTAAAGGCCTCGTGAAAATTCAGCCTTTTAAGGCGAATTTCTCCTAATATGCACATTTCCGTATGTAATCTTTCCTAGCATGCACATTGTCGCAAAGCGATTTCCCTCATGTTTTTGTTTGTGTTATTTTCAAGAATATAGACTTTTAATATACATTTTTGTACATGTTGCTTGACTGGAGAACTGCCTTCCAAGATTCTGAGGAGTGCAGACTTTGAAGGATAGCTGTGCTTTGATTTGTATTATTGTTCCAGAAAGTGAAAAATTAGGTAGGCTTGCCTTCAAATATGAACTGGATTAAAGTTCTCCTCTACCTGTTGAAAGCAGCACAAACTTTGGGGGCACTCGTGTGATATATCACCCCCAGATCCACGCCAAAACACTGTTCCTTTTTCAAAATGGGTTTATTGAACGTTGCAGCTCTTAGTATGAGACACGTGACACAACCAGAAAGGAATTAGAGAGCAGAAGAAGTTGGCCGGGGAGAGATGAGAGGTGGAGCGGCTTCTTTCAGTAGCCGTTGTCTGCGGCTGTCGGGCCAAGTTATAGTTGCTAATAACTCCTCTGATCTATCAGCTGTGCACTTCCTGTCTGTAATCTGTAATGCATGCAAGATAAGGGAAATTTGGCAAGGAAAAAAGAGCAGGTTTTGCACCTCTGCTTGGTTATGTAAGTTCCATTTTAAAAAAAATAGAGTTTGGGAACCAAGCCTTATGACAGTGATGGCTAACCTTGACACTCCAGATGTTTTGGGACTACAACTCCCATCATCCCTGACCACTGATCCTGTTAGCTAGGGATGATGGGAGTTGTAGTCCCAAAACGTCTGGAGTGTCAAGGTTAGCCATCACTGCCTTATGAGGAACAGGTCATAGAATCATAGAGTCATAGAATCTTAGAGTTGGAAGGGACCCAGTGGTCATCTAGACCAACCCCCTGCAATGCAGGAATCTCAGCGAAAGCACCCGTGACAGATGCCATGGAGTTGGGCGTGTTGAGCCTGGATAAGGAGAGACTGAGAGGAGATAGGACAGCCATATCTGAAGTCCTGTCACATGGAGGATGGAGCAAGCCTGCTTTCTCCTGCTCCGAAGGGCAGGACCCGAAGCAATGGATTTCAATTGCAGGAAAATGAGATTGCAACTAAACATCAGGAAGAACTTTCTGAGTTTAAGAGCTGTTCAGCAGTGGAAGGGACTTCCTTGTTTTGTTTTTGTTTTGTTTTTGTTTTTTTTAATGATTTTTATTGGTTTTTACAGTTTTTAAGTACATAATCTATGGGAGGAAGGGAGGGAAACTGGGGGGAAAATAGGGAAAGAGCAGAAGGTACCTGGAGGCCTAGGTGTGAAATTAGGATTAATAAGTAACTTTACATATGTATCTGATGATGATTTAAAAGGAGGTATGAATCTGTTAAAGAGGATTAATTATGAATTCAACATTGGGGGACTTGAGGAAGTCAACAGAAATATGAAATTGAGGAAAACAGAGTTGCCTGGCCCACAGAATTGAGCCAGGCCTAGGCACTGGTAAGGGAAATATTATTATGGTTAAATGTATAATGAATATGTATACCCCTGTGAGAGGGGGGGGATGGATCTTAGCTTCCCACGGTGAGAGGGGGGAAGTATGGAAATTTAACCGGAAGGGACTTCCTGGGAAGGTGCTGGACTCTCCTTCCTTGGCGGTATTTAAGCAGAGGTTGGATGGTCATCTTCCTAGTGAATCTTTAGCTGTGAGTCCTTCGTTGCAGGGGGCTGGACTAGACCCCCAGGGTCCCTTCCAACTTTACAATTCTATGATTCGGTGTTTCTTTGATTGGGTATCATCTAGTTGGGGGGGCAGGCTCTGTACTGGTGGTGTTGCCATTTTCAGCTTTCTCTCCCCCCCCTCACTTGACCCCCACTGCTGTCCTCGTAGGTTTTTATTATTCACAGCCCCTTTTTTTAGGGTCAAACTCTCAGAAGGTGGCTTGCAAAATTAGAAGCGTAAAAGCAATTACATTACAAGAAAACATTGCAGCGCAAAAAAAAAAGGCAGCGTTGAAAGCTCCGCAAAACCGCCTTCAGTTTAAAATGGAGGAAGCCACTTGGCAGACGTGTGGTCCTTGGGATCCTAGGTCAGAAAAAGATTTAATCCCTTTAACCGCACACCCTGATAGTGGTCAGGCAGACATGTGGGGAAGCTTCAAGCAGGATATGAAGGCAGCGGTGCTCTTCCGCGGCAAACAGGATGAATTTTAACAGGGAGAAATGTAAAGTACTACACTTGTGCAAAAAAAATGAAAGGCACAAATACAGGATGGGTGACACCTGGCTTGAGAGCAGTACATGTGAAAAGGATCTAGGAGTCTTGGTAGACCACAAACTTGACATGAGTCAACAGTGTGATGCAGCAGCTCAAAAAGCCAATGCAATTGTGGGCTGCATCAATAGGAGTATAGCATCTAGATCAAGGGAAGGAATAGTACCACTGTATTCCGCTCTGGTCAGACCTCACCTGGAATACTGTGTCCAGTTCTGGGCACCACAGTTCAAGAAGGATACTGACAAGCTGGAATGTGTCCAGAAGAGGGCAACCAAAATGGTCAAAGGCTTGGAAACGATGCCTTATGAGGAACGGCTTAGGGAGCTGGGTATGTTTAGCCTGGAGAAGAGAAGGTTAAGGGGTGATATGATAGCCATGTTCAAATATATAAAAGGATGTCATATAGAGGGGGGAGAAAGGTTGTTTTCTGCTGCTCCAGAGAAGCGGACACGGAGCAATGGATTCAAACTACAAGAAAGAAGATTCCACCTAAACATTAGGAAGAACTTCCTGACAGTAAGAGCTGTTTGACAGTGGAATTTGCTGCCAAGGAGTGTGGTGGAGTCTCCATCTTTGGAGGTCTTTAAGCAGAGGCTTGACAGCCATCTGTCAAGAATGCTTTGATGGTGTTCCTGCTTGGCAGGGGGTTGGACTGGATGGCCCTTGTGGTCTCTTCCAACTCTATGATTCTATGACTCTCCAGTATTCACAGGTAGACTGCTTCTGGACATGGATTCCCCATGTCCACATAAATAGCCACTGGCAAACCTATTCGGTGTCAATTTTTGTCCAGTCCCCCTTTAAAGCCGACAGAGCCACATCCTGTACCAACGAATTGCATCATTTTCAGGTGCATGCCATGCCAAGGGCTATTTTCCCTTGCCTCTCTCTTGTAAACGTTTTGCAGTCTCCCGCTAGAGGAAGGCGCAGGTTTTAGACTTGCCTTTGCCTTCCTGATCTGGACTCCTGAGTTCAGCGTGTGCTCAGAGAGGCAAGAAAACCTGCCGATCCCTAAATTGCTAATGCTGCAATTATTAATGCTGTAATTATATTCTGGAGCGTGCAGTCCCAGAAGTGGACAACATGAAATCACTGCATAAAAAAAGAAAGGAAAGGAAACGAAAAGCCCCCATCGCCTTATGTTCCAGCTTAGGTGGACGAGTGGGTCTCCCTCCGCATGACTGTTTCTGGTTTCCCCAACTTCTGAAAGAGAGAAAGGGGGTTATCCAATTGTGTGGTCACAGTTAGAATGGATGCTGCCCACAGCTGCTCTTCCTGATGAAAAAAATATTTTGTTTGTTGTTTTGAAACACCAATCCCTAGCAGAAACTCCTTCCTGTAAGCTTCCTCCACTGTGTGGTTTGGCTTTATGGTATCCTGACCCACCCCAAGGGCTCAGACATGAAAGGAGGCTGATCTTCTTGACCCTGGGGGTTATTAGACATTGCAGCCAAAGCTTGTTTCTTCTTTTTTTAATGCTTTATTGGTCTTAAAAACAAAACAAAACAGTCAACAAAATAGTCCAAAATTGATACATATTGCCAAAAAAAAAGGTGGGGGGAGAAAAAGAATTCAAATATAACTAATTCAAATATAGGTAGGCAGCCGTGTTGGTCTGCCGTAGTCGAAACAAAATAAAAAATATTCCTTCCAGTAGCACCTTAGAGACCAACTAAGTTTGTTCTTGGTATGAGCTTTCGTGTGCATGCACACTTCTTCAGATACACACAAAAGCTGGTGCATGCACACAAAAGCTCATACCAAGAACAAACTGAGTTGGTCTCTAAGGTGCTACTGGAAGGAATTTTTTTTATTTTTATTTCAAATATGACTTCCAATCACGCCATTGTGATTCCTAAATTTACATTTTCAACTGTGCACTTTCCTTTATCTTTCCTAAGTTGTTTCAGTTGTATTAATTTTGTAAAATTCTCTTATTTCACACGGAAGTCAATCTAGGCCCGCCAAAGAATTTAGATTTTTATAATGTTCTTTTAGGTATACTCTGTGAATGTCCCACTCTCTATTAAATATTTGATCTGTGTCATCTTGGAATCTTGCAGCCAAAACTTGCTGTTCAGTTCTGGGGCTGAACCTTCGGCTGCTCAGACAAGGACTGCTGATCTTTGGCTTGCATTCTTCCCACAGAGGTGTCTGGCTGGCCACCGTGAGAGCAGGATGCTGGACTGGGCAGCCCCAGCGGCAGGGATCTTAGGCTGTGTCTTAGAGCACGTGCAGAGCACTTTTCCTGCACTGGGAAGCCAGCATTGCCAGTCTATTTGAGTGAGTGAGAGAGAGAGAGAGAGAGTTTGCTGCTTCTTTTTGGGGGTCTGAGCACAGGTCAAAGTGTTGGTGCTGACCTTTAAAGCCCTAAATGGTCTTGGCCCAATAATAATAATAATAATATTAATAATATTAATAATAATAATTTATTATTTGTACCCTGGCCATCTGGCTGGGTCTCCCCAGCCACTCTGGGTGGCTTCCAGCAGACATTAAAATACATTAACACATCACAGATTAAAAACTTCCCTAAACAGGGCTGCCTTCAGGCATTTTCTAAATGTCAGGTAGTTCTTTATCTCCTGGACATCTGATGAGAGGGCGCCACTACCGAGAAGGCCCACTGCCTGGTTCCCTGTAGCTTTGCTTCTCGCAGTGAGGGAACCGCCACAAGACGATGGATCTCAGTGTCCGGGCTGAACGGTGGGGGTGGAGACGCTCCTTCAGGTATACAGAACCGAGGCCATTTAGGGCTTTAAAGGTCAGCAACAACACTTTGAATTGTGCTTGGAAATGTTCCCGTTAAAGGGGTCTTAGGGGGAGACATCGACCATACGCCCAGAGGTCGTCATTGCCCTCCCCCTCCAGTGGCAACGAACAGGGGGGCGGGCTATCTGCTTGAACATATGTTCTCCAGAGCTAGCCCACTCCCCACACATGCTGGATAACCCTGAAATTACCCAGAACCCCGGCTGGGGGGCTGGGAAGGATAAACGCCCAATGCCTGAGCCAAGGTCTCCCTACATCTGAATACAGTGGGACCTCGACTTACGACGATAATGCGTTCCGACGCAATTTTCGTAAGTCGAAAACATTCGTAAGTCGAATCCCCATAGGAATGCATTCAGCGAAAAAAAATCGTAAGTCGAAAATTCATAAGTCAAAATTCGTAAGTCGAAAAAATCCTATTGAAAGAGGCCGTGACTTCCATTCGTAAGTCGAAAAATTCGGTTGCGGCGGCCATTTTGTTTCTCCCGGAAGTCATTCGTAAGTCGAAAAACACGTAAGTCGAATCGCTCGTAAGTCGAGGTCCCACTGTATTAATCAAGTTGTGGCCAATTTAATGCCATGGAACGTTGTCACGTGTCGTTATTTCCCGCACGGGCTGCCCGGGGTTCGGGGGGACTCCGCCTGGCCACGCAATTTATACAACAGCCCGATAAGGTCTGCCAGTATTTTCCTCCATGTTGCAGCTGAGGCCGAGAGGTGACTTTGCTCCAGCCAAGTGCAGAGTTCACGTCAGAGGTGAGATCTGGGGAATTCCTGGCCTCTTGCTCATCGTCTTAATGAGTCGGCTGCACCAACTCTTACTAAGGCTCATAGCTGATGAAATGCATTTAATGAAATGCATATCTGTGCATATTATTATTACGCCTGATGCGTCAGTGTAATAATCTAGGGATACGAGAGATGTCTCTTGTCAGGGACGTTGGTCTCCCTGCAGACTTGTAACAATGGGAGCCAGTTTCGTATTAACACAGATCTCTTCACAGGGAGGAAAGGAAGCGTGGGGAAATTCCAATATATATTTAAATGGCTGTTATTTTTCTTCTTATTAGCTGTAAGGCTTGGAGAGCTCTGCCCCAAAGAGCCAGCTTTTCTGTTTCGCTTGCTGAGGAATCGTGTGTCATCTGAAAGCTTGCGTGTGTGGGGCCCATCCCAGTCCTTCCTAGTGCTTCTGGATTTCTCTGTTCCAAACTGAACTGTGCTGTGCAGCACCCAGTTCCCCCTCCCAGGAAAACCCTCCCTCCCTTGTCTCCCAATTATGAGTTATACTGTACTTCGGTCGGAGAAATAAGGATTGAAGTTGGTCTCTTCTCTGTTGCCGGCCATAACATAGAGATCCTTGCTTGGCATCGGCTGTTTCCAACAGGACGCTGGATTTGACTGGACCCCCAACTGAAGGCCACAGCGGCCAGAGACCACAGAGAAAGCAACACCTGCCCCTCAGTACTTGTGCACCCCACCTCCCAGGAACTGGTGCCAAAGGTATACTGCTCCTGACACTGGAGGTTCTTTTAGCTGCCACGACAAATAACTATTGGTAAATAACTTTTGAACAAGGCTTTTCCCTCCAACTCTTGGTTCTTATCCCCGTCTCCGTTTTCCCTGGGAAAGCGCTGAATCGGAGCAAGCAGCAATCCTGCGGATTGCCATTTGTCCCGATTTACCACTAAAGAGCAGTTTTCTGGGGGGAAACAGGGCGAGGGCAAAACCACTGCAGCCCACTTTTTCTAAGCAAAAGTCTCCGTTGTTGGAGACCCCAGGAGGGGAGAATGCTGGTTTTGACCTTTAAAGCCCTATGCGGCTTAGGACCCTCGTACCTACGGGACCGCCTCTCCTGGTATGCCCCGCGGAGGACCCTAAGGTCCGCAAATAATAACACGTTGGAGGTCCCAACCCATAAGATGGCTAGATTGGCCTCAACTAGAGGCAGGGCCTTTTCTGTTTTGGCCCCAATTTGGTGGAACGCACTGTCTCAAGAGACTAGGGCCCTGCGGGATTTGACAGTTTTCCGCAGGGCCTGCAAGACGGAGCTGTTCCACCTAGCCTTTGAGTTGGACTTAGTCCGACCTTTGTGTTATAATATAACATTGTAAGACTAGATCCTCCCTACTGTTATAAATTCATGGGCAGTTACATTAAGGCGGCTTTTTAAATCATTTTTAAATCATTTTAAATTTTGTAATCTGTATTTTAATTGATCGTTTTTGTGTTTATGTTTTATTGTGATTTTGATTGTGTGAGCCGCCCTGAGCCCGGCCTTGCCGGGGAGGGCGGGGTACAAATAAAAATTATTAAATTATTAATGTTGCTCTTGTGCTTGGATTCTGCTCGCTGCTTTACCATAACGGGCACCCGGTTGGTCCCTGTGAGAACAGGATGCTGGGCTAGATGGGCTATTGGCCTGATCCTGCAGGCTCTTTTTATGTTCTTACGGTCTTACCAGGAAAATGGGAACGCCAGATGCTAGATTTGCGACCCAACCTTCCCTTAAATGAGTTGTGTGGCTTGGTTAGAGCATTTTGCAAAAATAAATGACGACCATTAGGTGCATTTTGTTTTGCACAAAGTTTAACCAAGTTGCCGGGATGCTCTGGCTTCTCAGCCTGTTTTTGTCCTTCCAGATATTGCAAGAAGTGACCAGGAAAAGCCTCTCAGTCTCTTCCAAGCTCTTTTTACGTTCCGCCCTCTGTCTGGCGTGCTCCCTCTTTCTTTCTTTCTTTCTTTCTTTCTTTCTTTCTTTCTTTCTTTCTTTCTTTCTTTCTTTCTTTCTTTCTTTCTCCCCCTCCCTCCCTCCCTCCCTTTCCCTCTGTCCCCTCTTCTCCTCCTCCTTTGCTCTTTAGAGATTGGTGATAAGGATTCCTCCGGCACTTAATGAGCTGGGAGAGGCCTCCCTCCATTGGAGTGGAGCAGCCCAGGTGTGCAACATTTTGACAGGTACAGCCAAGCAGGCCCGCCCCAAACCCACACACCCCCTCCTTGCCCGGAGAGGTATATAAGGCAACCTTAAATTATGTAGAGGAGCACACACTCTTGTCTTGACAGCTTGCAAGCGGGATCGCCCACGTTACCCCAGAGGGTCTTATTGGGGGTGGGGGGTAACTGGTGGAAAGCGAAGAGCACCCTGGAGCCCGAGGAGAGGACAGCAGCGCTGCTTAACCTCACTGCTAACATGTTGTACCTCGAGAATAATGCCCAGTCCCAGTATAGTGAGGTAAGGAGACATTGCAGGTCTTTGCTAACATTTCTCTCTCTCCCTTCCTTCCAGGGAGAAAGTCTGCAACGCTTTAAAAAGCTTTCTTTTCGCCTCCCCCCAACCTCCCATTTTATTAACTGGGGGGCAGGGGTGGTTAATATTTGGGTCCTGGGCAGTGCTGCAGCGTTTTGAGAATTGCAATAATGATAATAAATCAATACCCAACCCTATCAGTTTGTAGAAATTGGTTGCTTTGGTCTCTGTTGTTGACTGTAAACCATTTGTAACTGTCTCTCTGTTGCCACAATAGATGCTTGGGTGCGAAGAAGCACATTGCGGAGGACTTGGTTTAAAAAGCAGCGCAGAGAGAGGCTCTTTGGAGAGCAGATTGCTTGCAGATAGCGAGTTAATGGAGCTAGTTTTCCGTAAGGTGGCTAATTATCCCGTCCAGGCGGAGAAAAGCCCTTTCTGAATCTCTGTCAACAAGCCATGCATATAATGCGGCTGTAATGTGTGTGCTGAGCATCACCTGGACTCCTTGTTTGCAGAGCCATTATTTCTGTCTGGGTGCAAGAGGGAGTCTGGGTGCGCAGAGCGCGCGCTCGAAATGTTGGACTGATCCGAGTCTCAGGGCGCTTGTTTGTGTGTGTGTGTGTGTGTGTGTGTGTGTGTGTGTGTGTGTGTGTGTTTATGGGGGAAGCTACACACAGAGGAAGTCAGCCCTTATGTTCCAGGTTGACAACAATATGAGCTTACATCCCAGAGGAGAGGGCAGCTGTGTTGACACGCCATCTGAAAAGGGGAAGCAGAGGAACCCAGTGATTTGAGAAAGCCTCTCGGAGGAGGGAGATCTCCCTGCAGCTTGCCCAGATAGTTTTTTTAAAATAATAATAATAATAATTATCAGTGGGCCCATTTGAGAACTGAATTTAATTTATTTCTTAAATTTATATCCTGCCCTTCCTCCGGGATAGCAGTTGCCGTAGAGTGTGTCGATGGAAAGGAGAAATGGTTCAAGAAAGCAAAATAATAAAATTCCTTCCAGTAGCACCTTAGAGACCAACTCAGTTTGTTCTTGGTATGAGCTTTCGTGTGCATGCACACTTCTTCAGATATTCTTCAGGTATCTGAAGAAGTGTGCATGCACACGAAAGCTCATACCAAGAACAAACTGAGTTGGTCTCTAAGGTGCTACTGGAAGGAATTTTTTTAATTTTGTTTTGACTATGACAGACCAACACGGCTATCTACCTGTTCAAGAAAGCAGTTCTGTCTTGGCAAATTTCTTTTTGTGCAAACGGCTCCACACAGTTGGGCAAGCATTTGCTGGGCACGGCTGGACTGAGAAGCTCGGGAGAGGCTTAAGTAGGAAGACAAGGGGCCCCTTGCTGGCTTACCCCCTTCCCCATCCATCCAGCTAGTGCCTTGCTTTCTCTCCAGATGTGGCCAGGCAGAGATGCCTCTTTGTTCAGCTGAGGTTTTTTTCTGGTTACGTTGCTCCACGCCTCAGTGGCCCATCTGTAAAATGGAAAGATCGCCCAATGTAGCCAAGAAGAGAACGTGTCTTCTGACCCTGATTCTCTGGGGCTAGGGCTGGAGGTATCTCTAACTCCATCCTGGACTGGTCTTGGCAAAATTTACCCAAGAACCAAGCACAGCATGGACGCTCTGTGGCGATGGCCTCTTGTGTTGTGTCTTTGGAATAATTCTGCTTCTCTCCTGTACCTCCGCTGCCTGTGTTGAGTGAATCTATCTGTCGCTGTTTCTTGCTCCCCATTGTTCTTGTGTCTCTCAAACACCGGCCAGGTCTGATCCGCCTCCGTTCCCTCTTTGCAGGAGAGGAAGGGACTCCACCACATCTGATTCTTCCAGGCTTTCTTCCCCTTGCCCTTCATTCACCGGGTTCAAATATTTCATGCATTGCAGAGTTAGCAGTGTCCCTTTGTTGAAAAGGGGAAGCGTCGGCTCTGTTTCAAATCGGACAGTGCTGCTTCCTTCCTTCCTTTTAAGCGTTGATACCGTGCAGGCCTCACGAAATGGTCTTTTGACGCTGCTCTTCTGGTGTGGGGAGGAGGGGGCTGGTTCTTAGTAAATGCCGTTCGTTTATGCTTCTGAACCACCATATCCATAATTAAGAAGGGGGGGGGGAGGGAAGCCGCTTTGCAGTTTGAGAAAATTACATGGCGGGGGAAATCACAGCGCTATTTTTTGCAACAGTTTGGCTCTGGCACCATTTTCTTTGCAATTCCGGTGGGACGTGAAAATCGTGTAATTCCAAATGGTTGACATTGCTCCGGAGTCCTTGACAGAAACCCAAGCGAAAATGCTGATTTTAAACAAAGTTTTAGGAATGCTGCCTCAACCACCCATTACCACCACCGCCCGAGTGTGAAAATATCCAGACTCGGGGGGCGAGGGTTGCGCAACCCATCTCTTGTTTGGGCCCGAGGACTTCCTTTCAAAGACGTCGTCTGCGTCTGCATGTTGAGTGTCACTGATTGCTGGACCACCTTTCGGAAGCAACCTAGACCTGGCCTGAGAGGGGTTTTGCCATCTTTTAGATTTGGAGGAGCACGGAGTGGATAGGGGTCAGGAAGGGTGGAGCGGAAGGGCAGGAGGGAGGGGAGCTGGAGAACTTTTGGAGGTGGGAGACGACAGTGGAGAGGAGCACTGCCCAGGTGAACAAGGCTCTCAATGGCAGCTGGCCAGGAGGGGACACAACAGGAGGGGAGAGGGCTCTTGGGCTCGGATCCTGCTTGCAGGCTTCCTGCGGGCACCTGGTTGGCCACTGTGACTGGGGCCCCTTCTTATGCTGTTCTTATGCTAGTTACAGGTAGGTAGCCGTGTTGGTCTGCCGTAGTCAAAACAAAATAAAATAATTCCTTCCAGTGGCACCTTAGAGACCAACTAAGTTTCTTCAGATATCTGAAGAAGTGTGCATGCACACGAAAGCCTAGGACAAACTTAGTTGGTCTCTAAGGTGCTACTGGAAGGATATTATTATTATTATTATTATTATTATTATTATTATTAATGCTCTTATGGGGCTATAAGAGGTCAAGGAATAGGTTTGAAGGAAAGCTTGGCCATCTGGCCTAGTGAGGATCAGTGACTGTGGCTCTTTTCCAAGTCATAAGGCCCACAGAAAGGTGGGAGAATGGGCGTCGGCTTCTTCGTTATTGCTGGGGGTTGGGCTAGATGACCCTTAGGGGATCCTTTCCAGCTCCACAATTTTCTTCTTCCATGATTCCGTTTTTGCAACTCCTACCCTTCTGGCTCCCGCTGCCTCTTCTTCCTTGTGACTCATTCCTCTCTGCCCCAGACGACGTCTCTGGCCAGGGGTTTCCTGTGAGTGAGTTCCACCCGAGAGCCTGGGAGGCAGAACTGTTGTGCAAGTCCTAATGAAGGCCCTGTGGAGAACAGAGCCCTCCCAGCTTTCTCTGCAGAGGGAAGGCCTTTCCACTCCCTTGTGCTCCTTGGCCACGCTCCATTCGCCGGTGAAGTCCAAATCCTGAGCAATCAGCTGGGCTGGGGGTGCCTGTTGAACACGCCGCCCCTGCTGTGTTGCACCCAAAGAGCTTAGACCACAGCAACAAAGTCCCCTCGTGGAGGAGAGAGCTATGGATGGCCACTAGCCACAATGGCTGCGCTCTGCTTCTTCTGAAAACCAGTTCTTGGAAAAAATCCTGCTTTTAGGTTTCCCATTGAGGAAACCATGGCTTGCAAGTTTCCCATCTGGTTGGCCTTCGCGAGAACCGGATGGGCCATTGGCCTGCGTCAGGGCTATTCTGATGCTCAGATGGAACCTCCAGCCCCAGAGGCAGTCTATCGGGATTCCAATGTTGCTCGGGGCATTTGGCCCCCTGTGAGAACAGGATGCTGGGCTAGACGGGCCTGCGAAGTTCATGGAGTCCAACGCTCAAAAGTGTGCCTCCATTCATATGCTCAGGGGCTGCTGATGTCATAGAGGAAGAAGTGAGGCAAGATGCAGGCTGGTCTCGCCTGTGCCAGACAGACACCCGGCTCCTCCTCGGCCCTGACTCACCCAGAGCAGGGTGCAGGTGACCTCGTTGCAGCCGTTGGCCAAGTGGGAAAGGGGGGAACGTGCTTGAAAGCCGCTGGGTGTGAGGCATTGAACTCCCTAACCCCACAGAGCATTTGGGGTGGTTAGGCAACAGGCAAGACATCTACCACTTAGGTCTTTGGGTTTTTTTAATGCTGGAAGGGGGGAGAGCGAGGGAGGAGATCTGCAGGCTGCACACGGTGTGAAGGGAAGGCTCCGCCCTCCTCTGCCTGTGTCTTCAGGAGGTTGTTGAACCCGGGACACCTGACACGCAATCTTCTACAGCGCCATTTTCCCAGGGCTGTTGCGTACAGCAGTTTTTGAGAATGTTTGCACGCCCCGGTGCCTTGGGTAGCTCACGACACGGAGCGCGCCATTGCGGTCCTGCGAATGCTACTCCTGAAATCCCCGTCTGCCAGGAACCGTTTTCCCAGTTGCAGAATATATATATATAGAGAGAGAGAGAGAGAGAGAGAGAGATTATAAACACTCAGCATTATAATATCAAAAGTGTTGCTTGTGCTAGGCTCGAAAGGCAAGCCACCTATCAGAATCCTCTCCCATAAACCCGGATAATAATAATAATAATAATAATAATAATAATAATAATAATATCCAGGTGCAAGGAGCTAAAGGAGAACCTCCATGGTCAGGGGCAGTGAAGACCTCTGAGTGCCAGGGGACACACAATGCGAGGAACGCCTTCTACCTCCGGGTCCTACTCATTGACTTTCTGGAGTGGGGGCATCTGGTTTCCCAGCATGGGAAGTCGATGTCCAGACTATAGTTGGATCCTCCTGGTTTCATTCCACAACAGACAAAACACACAGACATTTGGCTGAGTGCCGGGCGATGTTCCTGCATGGGCCAAACGCCAATTTTCAGATGGCCAACTTGAAAGGCAGTGTGGTGTAGTGGTTAGAACAGGGCCTTTCCTCAAACTCAGGTCCCTAGATGTTGTTGGACTACAACTCCCATCATTCCTGATCACTGTCACTGCCTCTCAGCTGCACCTACCTCACAGGGTTGTTGTGTGAATGAAATTGGGGGGACGGGACTATGTGTGCCACGTTGAACTCCCTGGAGGGGAAAAGTGGGGGGGGGGTTTAAAATGCAATAATGCAATGCAATTGCAAAACTTAAAAGTGTTTTAGCTTTAAACTCAAGGGCTGCTTTCAAATGGCTATATTTGGGAGAGAGAGAAAAGTATGGCGAAGAAATCTACCTGTAGTAGCCAGGTTGCAGACAGCTCTCTCCACCCCTCCCTCCCTCCCCTCCTATTCTCCCCCCTCTACCCCCCACAGCCCATGTTCTCTGGCCCCTTTCCAAGGGGGAAGGCAGTTCTGTCTTCAAAGGAAGAGACTTAACCAATCATTCAGTGGAATGAGCTCCACCACCATGAAGGTGCTGACAAGGAAATTACTGCGGCTATACAAACACTGATGCTACTTTCCTCCTCTTTCTCTCCTCGCATCCCCTCCCCCCCCCCCGGCCTGGCTGCTTAAAATGGACAAAGGAAATTTGGTGTTCAAAATCTGGGAAGGACCCACTCTGACCTTAAATTGAGTACCGTTTCCTTTTATGACCTGGAGCGGCATTAACTGCCCTGTTGATTAATTTTTGCTCTGAAATCTCTCACCCGTTCCATAGCACTTTTTAGTTGCTTAGCTGAATTTTTTTTGGGGGGGGGATGGGGGGGGAAGGAAGCCAGTTGCCATTGAAGCACCATTTGAACTCTGTTCCGCTTGTCTTTGGCTCATCCTTTGCGCCTTTCTCGGCGAGTGCTGCCTTCGGAGAAGCATTGCGCTCAGAATCCTTCCCAGTCACAATTGCAATAATCCCAGCTCCTTTTGAAAGAGGATTGCCATGTTGGTTAAACTGTATGGATGGAGGCTGATTCTTGCCAGGCAGTCAAAATCTGGCAGAAGCAGTCTTTACTGGCCCAGCGCATACCTCTGGCCCTGTTGTGGATCTGGGTGTTGCGTTGCGTTTTGTACTTTGCATTTTGCACACCGTCCTATGCCAAAGGTGTAACTGCACCATGTTCTGCAGATGGCATCAGTTGCTCAACCTCATCAGTGCCCGGTTCTGCAACTCAAAAACAAGCATTGGGATGGGAAAATCTGACAATTGCAGCCTTTCTTTGCTTCTCATTTCCCCAAACTTCGTGTCCAGTTCTCCACAATTCCACATCCGTTGCTTTTTTAAAAAAAAGTCCTTACAAAAAATGTTCAGCCTTTTAGTGCCAATTTCTCCCAAATTTATACAGATGTTCGCATGCAATTTTGCCTAATGGGCTCCTTTTTCCAAAGTTGTTTCCCCTAATGTGATGGATTGCTCTAGGCTTTCTTCCCACAAATATATGCATCCACACACACAAACCTCTTACCTGACTTACCGTATATACTCGAGTATAAGCCGACCGAATATAAGCCGAGGCACCCAATTTTACCACAAAAAACCTGGGTAAGCTTCATAGGAGCCACTGCCTGCCTCACTCGAGTATAAGCCGAGGGCGGCTTTTTCAGCACAAAAAATGTGCTGAAAAACTAGGCTTAGGCATTGCAAAATTTGGACAAGTGCAAATTTCAAGGGATGGTTGCATTTTGGCTCACTCATCGCTTTGGAAACTGCAGATGAGGTCGAGTTGCCTTTAAGCGCAAGTGGAATCGAATTTATCTAAATTCAAAACCTTGGGAATATATGGAAACCTTCCTTAACGCCGACGTTTCTCTGTCTCATCAAAGCTATCCTTCTGCTTTGCGCGAAATGTAATTCCTCCAGCAAATCTCTCACCAGATTCACCTTTGAAATCTTCACCAAGCTAGACCGTTGCTACTTATGTGGGAAATGGACTCCAGATCCTGTGTCTTTAAAATTACGTGTCTTCAAAATCCCCAAGGATCTCCAACCCCACCCTCTTTTGAAGTCAACCTGCAGCTTCAGCTTCAATTAGTTACATGGGTGGGTTTTGTCTCACTGATGGGGGGAAAAAATCTGTTCCTCTCCCTCTTTTTACACACTTCCACCCCCACCCCAAATCCCTTCCTGCTCTTGCTTTATGTCTCCCCTAGTTGTGTCTTCCTTGCCACGAAGGGATTTCTGAGAAATGTTCACACCTTGTTGTGACGCCCTGGGTTTGTGTACATCGATATTAATGCGCCTTTGAGCCCTAAGCAAGTGATCGACGGCAGGGATTACGGGGCCAGCTTCAGAAAAGGGGTGAGCGCTTCATGGGAACCTCACAAAACAATAGGTTTGGGGCACTTCCGGGTGGAGGGTGGTGGTTGTTTTATATACTGAGTCACGAATGCAGGTTCGGCGAGGTCAGAGCGGCTGCCCTGTTCCCCTTGGCTCTCAGTTAATATTGCAAATCAGGATAGTGCAGGATCCAGGTGTATGGCAGGGTGCAAGGCAAAGGTGTAGCAACAGTTTTTGGGATGAATCATCTGAGCATTTCCCCCCAACCTGCCCCCTCCAGATGTTTTGGAGGCTAACTCTCATCAGCCACTGTTGATGGGTGTTGGGCTGCAGAACATCTGGAGAGCACCAGCTTGGAGAACTTCCGGCGAGGCCCCTAAAGCCCTTAGAGACCCAGGGTGAGGCACTGCGGGAAAGGCCAAATTCTGTGCTAGGGATCATTAGGAAAGGAATCTGGCTGCTGCAGACATCAGAACCCCGTTCTATAAGTCTACGGTGCGACCACATGTTGAATGTCGTGTGCAGTTCTGGTTGCCTCGCTTCAAAATGAAGACTTGGGAGAGCTGGAAAAGGTTCACAAAAGGACCACCAAAATGTTCGTGGGGATGGAGCAACTTCGGAAGAAAGGTCTCAGCGTTTGAACTTTTTAATTTCGAGCAAAGGAGAGTAAGAGGCGAAAAGATAGATGCTTATAAAGGAGGAAGTAGGTAGAGGAAAGTTTTTCTCAAAACACGAGAACTTGTGGGCATCCGGTGAAGCTGAATGTTGGAAGATTCGGGACAGATTTCTTTATGCAGCGCCTAGTTAAGCCGTGGAACTCCCTGCCACAGGAAGCAGTGATGGCCACCATCTTGGATGGCTTTCATAGAATCCTAGAATCCTAGAGTTGGAAGAGACCCCAAGGGCCATCCAGTCCAACCCCCTGCCAAGCAGGAACACCATCAAAGCATTCTTGACAGGTGGCTGTCAAGCCTCTGCTTAAAGACCTCCAAAGAAGGAGACTCCACCACACTCCTTGGCAGCAAATTCCACTGTCAAACAGCTCTTACTGTCAGGAAGTTCTTTCCAATGTTTAGGTGGAATCTTCTTTCTTGTAGTTTGAATCCATTGCTCCGTGTCTGCTTCTCTGGAGCAGCAGAAAACAACCTTTCTCCCTCCTCTATATGACATCCTTTTATATATTTGAACAATCCTTAAAAGAGGATTGGACAGATTCATGGAGGAAGAGAAGGCGATTGATGTCTGCTGGCCGTGATGGCTTTGCTCTGCCTTTGCAACTGGATGCAGTAATGCCCTCTGAATGCCAGATGCTAGAAATCGGACGAGGGGAGAGAGTTTGAGTATTGAGGCTTCCTGTTGGGGCATCTGGTTGGTCCCTGTGAGAACAGGAGGCTGGACTAGATGGGCCATTAGCCTGTTCCAGCAGGCTCTTCTTCTGTTCTTACTGATAAGGCTAGATAAATCTCTCTCTCTCTCTCTTTGCACACCCTAAACAACTTTTCACTCTGTCTCTCAGGGCCGACCCCATAACGTTCCCCAGTAGCAGACAATCCACAAGGATTTGCAGCAGATTCCCTTGCAGTGTCATTGAGGTGCAGCTCTCAGAGTTGTGCTTTGCCGTCCTGGCTTCGCCTGCTGCATCCCTGACTTCCGCTCAAGATATTTCCTCTGCTCATGCTCCTCTCCCCCATCTGCTTTAATGCTCTCTGGGCACAGGTTCATAGAATTGTAGAGTTGGAAGGGGCTCTGGGGGTCATCTAGTCCAACCGCCTGCAATGCAGGAATCTCACTTGAAGCATCCAGGAGGGAGCTGGTCACTTGGTCTAGTGCACACCTATCATTTCCTGATCCCTTAACTATCTGGGGGGGGGGTCCCTCCCTCTCCTTCCTCCACTTAGCCACGGTATAGTGTTGCGTCTGTGAAGTGTAGGTGGGTTCCCAAGACACAGTGATAACAGCAAAACCTTTATTGAGCTACATAACTGGGCAACAGGGGCAAAGCAACTGCTTATATACATTCCTGAAAGCCTGGGCCACTCCCACTCCCAACGTGATTGGCTGTCTAAACTTCCAAGCTGCGAATCACGAGTTCAAGGGCCAATGGCAGAGGCCCAAATTCTGAAATGTTCTGTGATTGGACAACATGTATCGAATCAGAACACAGGAGTTCAGAATCCTTAGTCCAAACTCAAGCTCAAGCATACATAGACCACTGAATACATAACAGTCTGCACCAGGATAATGCTAAATGTGGTTAACTTTTAACCAAGGCTTCCCAACCAGCTGCAAACCCTGGTTTCAGACACATTAACTAACAGGCAATGTGCAGTGCCACAACATAGTTGGTGTTGAAAAGAGATGGGAGTGAGGAATTTGTGTGGGAAGGATGTGGGGCATGGGCGCATTTGTGTATGTGAAAAACCCACAGGTAGCTCCCAGAGTCTTCACGGGAGCTAAAATTCTGTGTTTGGGTTGGATAGTTTATTGGTTTGTTTTTTGTTCTTGTTTTATCATTTATTTTGTGTTCTCAATTTGTATCTTTATGTTGCGAACTACAGATGACGGGCAGTACAGTGGTACCTCGGGTTACGAACCCAATCCGTTCCGGGGTGCCATTTGCACCCCGAAAAGTCCGTAAACCGAGTGGCACTTTTGCACATGCGTGAAAGCACGATATCACGCTTCTGCGCATGCGTGAACTGCGCAGGACGCTTTTGCGCATGCGCAGAGCGCACAGAACGCTTCTGTGCATGCATGCACGGCGAAACCCAGAAGTAAACACTTCCAGGGGTTGCCGCGTTCGCAAACCGAAAAAACGCAACTTGGAGCCTTTGTAACCCGAGGTATGACTGTATACAAATTTAATAAATAATAATAATGTAGCAATGCTTAAGAGATCAGAAGATGATTCCCTCTGCACCACTATGGCCAGGAATGATGAAAGACACTCATGTTTTGGAGTTAATGCAAGGTACTAGCAGTTTAAATTGTGCTGTGCGTTCTGGCGCATTGCAGACCCTTCAAAGTTTTCATGCACACCTAAAAAAAAATGGGAAAAGTTCTGTGAATCTTTGCGGTGGAAAAGGCAAGAGGGTGAGGGATCTGACACAAGGGTCCAGGCGTTTTTGAAATGGTTGTGTGAATGCGCAAGAGGAGTTGATGGGAATTAGGGAGGTTTTGCCTCCCTTGGCAACCTCTTCTTTGAAAGAGGTGGACTTTTCCATGAGGAATGTGTGCCTGTCTTTTGCAAGTTGACATCTCGTCCTGTCAGCAGATCTGTAGCATCTCTGCATGAAACTCTATCTGCTTCTGGAGGGCTCCCTGGCAGTTGAATGACAACACATGACGCTAAAGCTGCCGATTGAGGCGAGAGAATTTTAGAACCCAGGAAACCATCTCGGCGACCTGGGCAGACAAAACAAGCAGCCACGATGATTTGTTTTAAAGGGCTCTCCCGCAACAATGCATCTGGGGCTAGCGAGGTAGATGTCTTGAGCTAAGAAGTGACCCATTTGGGCACTTGCTGTGTGCAATTTTGAAGGAGAAAATGGCAATGAGTTGGTGTGGCCCTAAATACTCGATACAGGGCAGTGGGGTTTCCGGTCCAGCTGCTCTGAGCATCAACTGCTACCCTGCTTTCTGGTCACTCTGGCAGAAATATTTGGTTTCCTTTGGGGACGGGTCATAGGCAGAGAATCTGAAGTTCCCAGGCTCAATCCCCACTGCAATCTCTGGGTAGGACTGGGAGAGGCTCCTGCCTGAAATCCTGGTGAGCCATTGCTGCCAGCCAGTGTTGGCAATACTGAGCTGGATGCACCAATGGTCTGGAGATAGTACAGGGCAGCTTCCTGGGTTCTTTTAGTTGCAGGTGGTGAGGGTTGGAACTGAGCCCTGCTCTTCCTCTGGGCTGGGTGAGATGGCCTGCACAAACACACTGTCTCCTCAAAATAAAAAATAAATCCTTCCAGTAGCACCTTAGAGACCAACTCAGTTTGTTATTGGTATGAGCTTTTATGTGCATGCACACAAAAGCTCATACCAATAACAAACTGAGTTGGTCTCTAAGGTGCTACTGGAAGGAATTTTTTTATTTGTTTCGACTATGGCAGACCAACACGGCTACCTACCTGTAACTAGAACACTGTCTCCTGGCAGCTATAAATATCTGGAGAGATGTGTTGTTCCTGAGATGTGTACCCCCACCCTCAGTCGACCACGACGCAGGAGGCTTGTCCTGGGCTCGAGTCTTCCCGTCCTGTCGCCCTCCGGCCACGCTTCACCCGAGGTCACCACATCTGCTCACCTTTCCTCTGCGGGTGACGCAGGCCGGCCTCCTGTCAGCCCTGAGTGATGATGTGCTTTTGCCCATTGCAATAAAATGTGAGATGGCTGGTGATAATCGTTGCAGTTGACAAAAGATGGAATGAAAGGAGAATGGCGAATAAACCCTTGGCACCGGCCCTTTCCTTGTTCGCCCTTTCCGCGAACCCTTTCCAACTTTCCTTCAGCTCTGATCTCCCGATACAGCTTTTCCTTCTCTTTATATATATGTATATAAAAGAGTTGCCTTCAGTCATCCAAAGGCAATTTTGCTCTTGTCTCAGAGATTGCCACCCAAGGTTGTTTGTTTCCCAGCGCCGAAGCTTCGGTGCGATTGCAGCATCTTTGCCAGGGCTGATTTGGGCAAACAGTTGCTTTTCTTCATCCAGAAAACACACACACACACACACACACACACACACACACACACACACATATTTTTATGTGCCAAGTGTTGCTTTAGGTTCAGAAAGCTCTTCTGCAGCCCTCCCATCATTTATACCTCCTTATCCTTTTGCACTGATAATCAATGATTATAAGAGTGATTTCTTAAACTCTGCCCGGTTGCTCATCTGGGCAGAAATTTAAAATAAAATAAAAAATGGGAGGGTGGGGAGACAGAATCCCATCTGTTAGCATTGCTGTAATCTCCATGGAGCCTACATGTTGTAGGCAGGATCCTGCCCCAATGTTTATTTATACCTGGAAATGTAGAAATGGCAGGTAATTTGAGGACTGTGTGTTTCTGAAACTACGGTAGGACTCCATATCCCTGTCATGAATTCCTTGTAGAGTTTTGGACACATTTTCTTATCTGGAAAAGGATAAACATGCCATACTTCACAATGAAGTGAGGCTCTGTAAAATATATATTTACTTACGGTTGATAAACAATCATATTGATAAACAGGACAGATTATTTTTTACTTCTCGATATGCGAATGATAGTCCCGCTTTTTTTTAAAGGGGTTGTACTTTAATTTCTAACTTTTGTCTTTGTGTGTGTTTGGTCGTTTGTAAGCTCCAAACATAAAGGGATCTTTCTTGGAATTTTCTAACCTTGACATATCAGTTGCTTGTGACCGAGTCCACATTTAAATGGAATTATTTGCGTTTTGGGTCCTGCTCTGTGCCTACCCCAATGGGAATGAATGCTTGCAACAGACTTTGGTAGGGATAACATACACACATCCTAGAAATAGTTTTATAAACAGTTTTGTTTTTTTTAAGATCACAGAGATTACCGCTGTGTAGGGAGAGCTGACTTGCACTTTGCGTAACAGGGGAAATGAATCCACACGCACAACAGTCAGTCAGGACTGGTGTATGTCTCTTTATTTTCAGGGAAAGAGAGCCAAATAAGTGTGTTAAATAGTATCATAATAGAGTATCATTGCAGAGCAATGAGGGAATCCCTACTCTTTCACTGTGATGCTACAATGACTGCACTTCTAAAAACTCAGGGAACTTCGAGCTCCTGGGTTTCAAAAGCGAAGTTTGACATCTTCCCTAAATATTTCCTTGCCGTACACTGATGCGGAGTCCTCATATATTTTTAAAAAACAAACCATTTTGCCATGTGGGGCAAGAGCTTGTCTTGTTTTGCACTGACCTGCTGCCATGGGTTGGCTGTTTCGCTTTAAAAATAAATAAATTGTTTCCTGTTACAACTGAAAAAGGAGTAAAGTGCGAGAGGGAAAACCCCACAGATTTTCGGCTGCAGTTGTTTGCCCTCCTGTGCCTGCTCTTGACGATTCCCCACTGGGGAGAGTGTGTGTGTGTGTGTGTGTGTGTGTGTGTGTGTGTGTGTGTGTGTGTGTGTTCTGTCCTCTGATCATCCTGGCCTGAAACAAATTGTACCTTTTTATTATGGTGAACCAGAGGCAGGTGGTAGGAGACCAAAAAAATGGCAAGTATTTTGCCCTGGGGTGCTGTTTATTTGGATGCTGCTCTGTCTCTGCTGACAGGGTCTCCTGCGAGGAAGAGGGGGAAAAGCTCAATTGATCTTATGTTGCAGAACCTGGGTAGGTAATTCATGTCTCAGACAGTGTCGGGCAGAGGCTTAGATCATTTGGGAAAACCTGTCTGGAGTTTTTCAGAGAAGCCGTCGTAACTTTAAAGAGCCCCGGCAACGCCGTTGTTGCCTTCTGTGCCCGATTTTATTTTTTTAAAAAATAAATATTTTATCCTTCACCTTATCCCCCATACTCAGATTGGACACAAACGACTTGACCAGAAATATTCCATATATTGCTGTTGCCAAAGGGTGAAAGCAGAGAGATTGGCCTTGATTGGCACTTCTAACTTCCCACCTCCCCAATTTCAGGAATGGGCAGAGAGCCTTAAAAACAGAAAGTAATAAAGCACTGGAATGTCAGGATATTGTGGGGGGTAGTGGGAAGGAGGTGGTTAAAATAGCAGTAGCCTTAAGAAAGGTGCATTGAGCTCAATGGGGTGCAGAAAATTGCAGCTAAATTCCGTCTCCATTTACAGCTTGAGCCTCTGCCTCCTTGTATTAACCTTGCATCTGAGTAACGTCACATTCCTAGGCAGTTTTACTTTGTGATCAATCCCACTGAGTTGAATGGGGCTTACTTCCAAGTAAGCGTGCATGTGATGAAGTTGGCAAACTGCTTAGTTGAGCCAGGTATTTCATAACATCCGAAGAATTGGCCTGCTTTGGCGTCCTTGGCCCAACCGTCTTTTAAAAACTGCTTCTGTGTTTTTTAATAGTTGTGGCCACGTTTTGCTTTTTAATTAAAAAAAGAAAGAAATACAGAAAGGTGAACTGACCTTGTTATTCCAGGGTAGAAGTCAGAGAGGAGAACTCTTCTGTGAACCATGCAACAGAAACCAAACCTAAAGTTAGAATGAGTTATATATTTTGAGAGTTATTTACTGTTAAAAAAAAAAAAAACTTTCACATATGACTTAACTGATTTGTTTTTCTAATTAGCAAAAGTATCGTATCTGTTGATGATTCACACACACTGTTCCAATGAAAAGAGTGATTTCAAAATTCCACATCAGCATTGAGCAGTATTAACCAATATTTGATGGGTCAACAGACCAAAACTCTTTTGACCAAATACCCAAATCCTCAACTCGAAGACTGCAGCCCCCTCCTAGGACCACCACTGATGTGTATTGGTGTACTGAGTACCAACTGCATGTTTGAAAGGTCAGAAATGTTAGTTGCATCAGAAGGATGTAAACCAATCAGTGTTGGCTGAACCAGGAGGAAGTCAGCTTGGCATCCCTCCTATGGCAGTCAGGCATTCAGATGGTTCTCTGAATTGTCCCCCTAAGCCATTACTGGGATGCGTGGCCCTTCGGATCCTGTTGGACTCTGTTGGTCTGGGACGATGGGAGCCATCTCAAGTTGACTTCCTTCTTCTCGTTCAGGCAATGCTGGCCGTTGATTTGGTACATGAAAAAGGTTGTTTGCTGCATCTTTCTCTCCCCCCACCCAACCGGTTCCCAATGCATTGGACAGACTTCTCAGCAATTCAAAGGATAATTCGGCCAACAGCCTCGCTCTCCCTTCCACATTTCAGGTGGGATGACTACTTTATATCCCCGTGTTTTGCTTGATTGCCAACTTAGGGAACTTGCAAAAGCACTCTAGAGGGAAGGAGAAGTGGGAAGGAGTTTGTGACGACTCGGGTGCCAGCCAATCAGTACTGTGCACAGCCAGATTCTGCTGCATACAGGCAGAACTAGTTCTTCTAAGCCTGATCCTGGCAAGGAAGGAGCAGGCAGCTCATATAATGTACATTGTGCACAGTCTTAAAGAGCAGCTACTTATCCTGGCTTATGTAGTTACGATTAGGAGTTCCTCTTTCTCTCTCTCCCCTGTTCCACCTCTTAAATGTTTGAAAACTTACCTACACATGCTTCTTGGTTAAACTTCTCTTTGCCATGCTGCACACATTCTGCCTTTCCATAGCAAACTTATACGCTAGTCCCGTTTTTTGTTTTTGTTTTTTAAAAAACAGCGGTCGACTATGCCCAGTTTTGAATTGCAGTGTGAAGATTTGTTAGTGCTCAACTGTGGTGGATCTGGAATATGCACTTGTCTGTGTGATCTCTGTGCCGCTTTCCTCTCCCTGCTCTTGGCCACGCCACTTTCCCTAAAGTAGCAAAGCCTTTCAGACCTTTACCCAGTGAATTTCAGCCATTGAAACATGTGTATCCATTCTTTTAGACAGCTTATTCCACCCTTTGCCAACCCGGTACGAAGCCGTCATTTTTCTGCTTGGCTCATTGTTTGGACCTCTGCACATGTACGTTTTGCTGCTGTTTCGCTTGCACATTTTATTTATTTACTCTTTATCAAACTGATATGCCTCCCCTTCTTTGCCAAGCTACCACTGCACACTGATTGCAGCACCATTGTTAATTAAACACCACAGCTATGTGGGATGCAATTTACAACAGCGGATTAAATGAAGTATCGAGGAAATAAATTGGACTAATCCGGAATAGTAAAAGCTGTGATACAATTTTGCATGTGTACAGGTACGAAGTAATTAACTGTTATTGAAGGGAATCTGAGTGGTCTTTTGCATTTCTAGTTGGAATAGAGATATATAACCAGTGCTTTCTTCTGGGGGGATGCAGGGAGATGCATACCCCTAAACATTTTGTGAATCTTTGTACTTTTGTCCATTTACTATATTTATTTTTCCTGATTTGAACTATAAAATAGAGATTTTCTTGAGTCAAAATGAGACTACCCCCTAAACATTTTTTTTAGAAGAAAAAAGCACTGAATATAACAGTTAAATTTGGGTTACAGGTAGATAGCCATGTTGGTCTGTCATAGTCAAAACAAAATAAAAAAAATCCTTCCAGTAGCACCTTAGAGAGTTGGTCTCTAAGGTGCTACTGGAAGGAATTTTTTTAGTTAAATTTGGGGTTCGATGTAGCATTTGTCTGAGGTGAGATCTTACTTATAGCAGAGGAATTATGATGCAGAGGTGGTGCTCTGGGTTAAACCACAGAGCCTAGGGCTTGCTGATCAGAAGGTCGGTGGTTCGAATCCCCACAACAGGGTGAGCTCCCGTTGCTCGGTCCCAGCTCCTGCCAACCTAGCTGTTCGAAAGCATGTCAAAGTGCAAGTAGATAAATAAGTACCGCTCCGGCGGGAAGGTAAATGGCGTTTCCGTGCGCTGCTCTGATTCGCCAGAAGCGGCTAGTCATGCTCGCCACATGACCCGGAAGCTGTACACTGGCTCCCTCGGCCAATAATGCGAGATGAGCGCCACAACCCCAGAGTCGTCCGCGACTGGACCTAACGGTCAGGGGTCCCTTTACCCATTTAATACAAATGCACTGGAATCCATTTCTGATCTGTGATTTAATCTGTGTACACATCCCCCAGGGTGCTTCGAGGGATTACTTGCTGTCTGGTATTGCAATCCCGTGTGCTTTCCTGCTTGTGTGCATCGCAAACTGTATGGCAAAACAAGGCATGGAACCTGGCAAATGGCAGATGTGTCCATTTCACAATAAATTTCAGAGATTCTTCAAAGTCTGACGGGACAGAAAGTGAAGGAGAGCAGCCCACCCAAAATGGGACAGGAAACCGTCTGCTCATCCTTCACCCCCCCCCCTTCTTTGTAGCTCTGTGCATCAATGATCTTGAGACAGGTATCTGTGCAAATCCAGGATTTACTTGGCAAAGGGCTGTGCTGAGCTTTCAGTTTCTGGAGGTGTGTGTGCTAGAGAAGAAAGCCCCAGTTTCAGTCTCCGGCAGTGCCAGGTTCGACTGGGAGAAACCCCTGAGGCTGAATCTCCAGAGAGCTGCTGCCAGTCAGAGCAGTCGATACTGACCTGGATGGGCCAGTTGCAAAGCTTCAGTTGTTGATACAACCTGAAGTACCTGGGTCGAGGTTTTACTATCCCAGGCTGCAGGTGGAGGTGGTTGTATTTTTGCTAATGTTCACCTACACAACTTTTTAAATGTAGAAGACTAGTTGAAAGCACTAAGCTAAAACGTTTCTCCCTCTGCTGTGCTAGCTTTCTACATGCAGGGACGCCATGCTTTTAAAATGAAGGCGCACATTCAGATGTGCAGCCCCCTACCCCCAGTCTGAAGTGAAACAGTCCCAGAGAAGTATGTATCACGTGATTATTCTGATTGGCCCTTACCTGTGCATTTTGTTACATACCTGAAGGAGCGTCTCCACCCCCATCGTTTAGCCCAGACACTGAGGTCCAGTGCCGAGGGCCTTCTGGCGGTTCCCTCACTACGAGAAGCCAAGTTACAGGGAACCAGGCAGAGGGCCTTCTCGGTGGTGGCGCTCTCCCTGTGGAACGCCCTCCCATCAGAGGTCAAAGAGAAAAACAACTACCAGACTTTTAGAGGACATCTGAAGGCAGCCCTGCTTAGGGAAGCTTTTAATGTTTAATACATTATTGTATTTTAATGTTCTGTTGGAAGCCTCCCAGAGTGGCTGGGGAAACCCAGCCAGATGGGCGGGGTATAAATAAATTATTATTATTATTATTATTATTATTATTATTATTATTATTATCCAAAACTGTACTGATGAAAAGCACAGATAAAAGAAAGGACTTCTTAATGCAGTGTCTAGTTAAACTATGGAACTCGCCAGGAGAAAGTGATGGCCACCAACGGATGCCTCGGAAAGAGGGTGAGGCAAGTTCATGCCACAACGGGTGACATTCTGGATATCGCCAGCATACTATTCATGAACACAAACCACGTATGCAGAAGACCTGTTAACAGGGAATTGGGAGGAAGGAATTATGGGATGGTGGCAATCATGCCACCTAAGTCAAGATTAGCATCAGGAAAGGACTGAGTTAAGAAGAGATCGTGCAAAACAGTGCACCAAGGCTTGTGAACAAAGAGCAGGTTTGGGAAGTGAGTTTCTTGGCCGTTCCAAGACTGCCAACTGGCTCTCCTCTCTGATTACAGTCAATTAACACCAACTATTCCGTGAAACAAAGATGTTCAATTAGGAGTACCATGGGGGGGGGGCTGCTGGGATGATGGCTCTGGGAATATTTTTCTGGGGGCGCTGTGCACGCCGCCATACCACCCCGAGCTGCTTTGTGAGCCTTGCAAAGTGGCTTGGGGCTGGCATCAGTCTGGTGACGTCGACGGCACATGCTGGGCTGGCGTGGCAAGTTCCATTCAACCTCTGCGTCCTGCCACCCCAGCGCCCGCCCGCCCGGGCACCAGAAAACCACGCTATGCCACTGATCTACAGCCTCATTCAGGCTTCTGATTGTCCTGCTACTTTCCCCTGGGAAAACCCACTGAATTTTCACCACTGATTTGGAGCAATTGTCGATGGGGTTTTCTGTGGATTGAGGTTTGCTCCAATTCAGTGCTAAAGAGCAGCTTTTTCAGGGAAAAGGGGTGGGGCAAGCAGAAAACCGCTTGGACCCGTGCTCTCTAGGCACAAGACAAGCGGAAGTATGGACAAGCCCATAAATACGTTGGGGTTTTCTTCTTGTTTTTATTGTGTGTTTTGTGCTTTTATATTGTATTTCACATTGTGAGCCGCCCTGAGATCTACGGATAACGGGCAGCATACAAATTCAATAAATGAAAATAATGACAGTTGCTGATCCAGAGATTTAAAGTTTCCTTTAGCTATGTTTCATAAAGCTGCATCAGCCTAGATTCCTTCACCCATCCCTGCCTGACTGCAGACATCTTCAGGAAGGTACACCGCCCATCGCAGAAGGGTCAAAGGCAAAAACATATCGCAGGGCTGTTTGTGTGTGGCTTTCACATAGCTCTCTCCATTCATCTGTTACCTGTAGATTTATCGCATGATGACAATTGCACACAGCTTGATAAATGAAGAGAGATATTTTTTGCTTGCACTCCAGAGCTAAGTACAGCAATATCCACCCTATTAGGAAGCAATCTGGTAACCTTAGAAGATTTCTCTCACTGAAGCAGCACCAAGAGATATCCATCTGGCTCTTGTACAAACACAGGCAGCGGCGGCAGAAGGAGAGAACTTTGCCTTTCCAAGCTATTCAGTAATGTTGAGGGACCTGCGAGCTCCATTTGGATAAAATGCTGGATAATAATAATAATAATAATAATAATAATAATAATAATTTATTATTTATACCCCACCCATCTGTATTAAACATTAAAAGCTTCCCTAAGCAGGGCTGCCTTCAGATGTCCTCTAAAAGTCTGGTAGTTGTTTTTCTCTTTGACCTCTGATGGGAGGGCGTTCCACAGGGTGGGTGCCACCACCGAGAAGGCCCTCTGCCTGGTTCCCTGTAACTTGGCTTCTCGTAGTGAGGGAACCGCCAGAAGGCCCTCGGCGCTGGACCTCAGTGTCTGGGCTAAACGATGGGGGTGGAGACGCTCCTTCAGGTATACTCAAGCCTCTGTTGCATCACCAACACAGACCACCTGAATTTGCAAACAAGCAAACAACTTTCCCTGTTTTCTCCTTCAAATCTTTTGATGGTGGGGCCAGTCAAGCAAGAACCTGAAGCCTTTTTTTTGTCCTCAGAAGTGACGCCGTGGCCTTTGGAAGGAAGGAGAGCGGGCAAGGGGTGTTTTCATCGGAAGCCAAATTCCGAGTCAAATTCCATGGCGCCTTTGTCCCTCTGGCTCGGCTGCCCCCTTCTAATTGTTCCCTTGTCAGGAGGCGTACGCCTCCGAGAGAGTTATCTGATGGCTGCCCCAGGGCTCGCGAGCGACTCAGACGCTGACCTCTGGGTGCAAACCGCTCCTCCGAGCCTCTCTGGCCTGAGGCTGGGCTGCCCAGACCCAGCGTTGCCCCCCGTGTGTCTTAACTTTCCTCCTCTCACCTGGACATTTTGATGCACCTGTCTGGGGCAGGGGTGGAGTGGGCCAAAGGGTTAGAGGATCACAGGAGGAACAGGGAGAGCGAAGCAGCCTTCCAGCTGCTCATGTCAAGGCGAGGATTAATCGCTATTTAAATAGCAAGCTGGGAGGGGGTGTTGGGCTGTGGAATGTGGCCGGATCAATGCAGAGGAATGGCTCTTCCCCTCTTCGCCATTCAGACAGATGGCTCCTGGCTTGCTTGGAATGACAAGGCTGCCGTGTTTACAATTTGCTTTCCTCTTTATTACGATTAAGATTTCTAATCTGATCTGCCCAATGCCTGTTGGAAACGGGAAGGGCGAATGCTTGGGCAACAGCCATTTTAAGAGGCAAGATACCTATTAAACACTTAAAAAAAAAAATACGGCTGAAACTGACTCGTCTGCCACATTCCTGACAACCAAATCAAGGACATAAAATCATAGAATCACAGAGTTGGAAGAGACCCCAAGGGCCATCCAGTCCAACCCCCTGCCAAGCAGGAAACACCATCAAAGCATTCCTGACAGGTGGCTGTCAAGCCTCTGCTTAAAGACCTCCAAAGAAGGAGACTCCACCACGCTCCTTGGCAGCAAATTCCACTGCCAAACAGCTCTTACTGTCAGGAAGTTCTTCCTAATGTTTAGGTGGAATCTTCTTTCTTGTAGTTTGAATCCATTGCTCCGTGTCCGCTTCTCTGGAGCAGCAGAAAACAACCTTTCTCCCTCCTCTATATGACATCCTTTTATATATTTGAACATGGCTATCATATCACCCCCCTTCATGGATCACTGCCTTGCCGTGGCGAAGGGGCTTGAATTTCTCAGGGAAGCTATGGACAGGTCAAGATGGACAGGTCATAGTGGAGAGTTTGGACCAAATGTGATCCACCTGGAGAAGGAACTGGCAAGCCACTCCAGTATCCCTGCCAAGAAAACTCGAAGCTACTAACATGAGTTTGGCCAAACTGCGAGAGGCAGTGAGGGATAGGCGTGCCTGGCGTGCTCTGGTCCATGGGGTCACGAAGAGTCGGACACGACTGAACGACTGAACAACAACAATCATATCACCCCTGAACCTTCTCTTCTCCAGGCTAAACATACCCAGCTCCCTAAGCCGTTCCTCATAAGGCATCGTTTCCAGGCCTTTGACCATTTGTTTCCCAGGTTTGCAAATTTTGGTGCTTCCTCAGATGGAACTCCCAGAGATTGCATTGGGGATTTTGCAGTAAGCGGGATGTTGGTGGGACTTGTCACCATTTATTTTTTAAAAAATACAAATCTGGGGTTCTTGAAGGGGAAGGTGTGCTTCGGAATGCATATGTTCATTTAAACAAGCAACGGAAAGGCATTGCATATGTGGAAATGGCTTGTGGGAACACAAATACTAGCAGAAATTAGCACCAGGACACTAGCCAACTTTCAGGAGGACTTTTAGACAAAAATGAATCACAAAGCGATGTGGAAATGTGGCTAAATCGAGGCTGGGAAAAGGAGAACCTGAAATTGACTGGGTGGCCCATCCCTTGCAGGAGCAAGCCAGACAGGCTGGTGAGGGTGCTGTGGCAATGGAGCAAATCTCGGTGGCCAAGGGTATGGCCTGCTTTTCTCAGGGCTGAGCTGCCTGCCTGCTCGCGAAAGGGCCGCGTTGCTTGAGCAAGGGTGTCCCTCAAGGCAGGGGTGGCTATGTTTAGGGATTAAGGTGCCTCTAGCTGGCAGGCAAAAGGGCTGGCTGCTCCTCTTGGCATCGGTGCCAAGGGTGCGTGCTGAGTGACATTTCCAAACTTGCTGGTTTCTTCTCTGAGTGAATTGGTTCCTCTGCCATCCTTACTCTTCCAGCGTAAATACATATCGGTGGCAAAGTTCAGGCAATCGCATCTCAGCTTAATAAACCAAAATGTGAGCGAGCTGCTTGCACCTGCTCACCCACGAGAGCTGTGCTCACTTGTTGCTATTTATTAATTGCCTTCCGCAGATGTCCCCGGGCGATGGATGAACTATAATCAAAACAGCTACAGAGATAACTGAAGCGCAGCTTAAAAGCAATGCTAAATGGACACCTATGGCCCAGATCTTATCATCTTCATTGTGGAACTTGGCGAGCAGATCTTGAAGTCTCATAGCTTCCTGTTCCATCCAAACCAGGAAACCTTGGTCCCTAGCATTGGAACGAGCCAGGATCCTAAGCCGTGGTTTGAAGTGGGCTTAGGATCTTGCCTCATTCTCATGCTGCTAACCAGAGTTTCTCCGGTTCAGATGCAATGAGAAACTGTGGTCGGTTACAGCCTTCCTGGTTTGGTTGTGAAAGTTTTGTATGCATGTTCAAAAGACTCACATGTCTTGGTTTATCAATCCGAGATGTGATTGTCCAAACTGGGTCAGTGTTGAGATTCTTCTTACATCTGGTAGTCTTCAAAAATATATATAATCTGATTGATGTGCTTTATGAGTAGAATACAATTAAATATTTCAGCCAAGGCCAATTAAAAGTATTACTTATCCCTTCCTGTTGTAAAATAGTGTGAGGTGAAGGATTAAGATGTCACTGGCAAAGAGGGAGCAGGAGAAGAAGAGCAATTAGAAGGTTCTTTGAGCTTGAACGAAATGTATGGCTGAAGGTTGCACATAACTCCCTGGCTATTTCCATGGAGCAGAGGAAATCGAGGGAATATCCTTCTTGAAACAGACAGCCTCAGAAGGTGGTGATCTCTCCTTCCTCAGAGGTCTTTAATCAAAGGTTGGATGGACATCGGCCAGGGATTCTTTAGCTGTGATTCCTGCTAGATGACCCTTGGGGACACCTTCCAACTCTACACTTATATGATTCTGTGATTCTCAAGATCGTGTCAAACTTAAAGGTGCTTAAAGGTGCTAAAGGCCCAAGAGAGACTCCATTTTCTCAGGGTCTTGCTAAAGAACAATGTTAAACAACAACTGACATCCTCCTTCTACCAGTCCACAACAGAAAGTGTCCTCTCATATTGTATCACAGTGTAGTACGTTGGCTTGACAGCCACGGACAGAAAGTCTTTACTTTCTGAACACAGCACATGATATCATGGGCTGTCCCCTGAGCCCACTAGATGACATCGCAAGGGATCGTTGCCCTAGGAGAGCGAGAAAAATTCCCAGGAACAATTCACACCCCGGCCAGCACCTCTTTAATCTTCTACCCTCGGGCAGGAGATATAGAAGTATAATCAGTCATACCAACAGGCTAAAAAACAGTTTCTTTCCGTGGGCTGTTAGGCTGCTGAACGGAAAATAACATAGCGCAACTGACTTGCAAGGTGGTGTGTTGTGCGACAAGCACACAGAGTGCAATGAGTAATTGAGCATTTGGGGTGGGGGTGGGGTGGGGTGGGGAGGCTCGGTTAATTTCATTGTACACAGGTTGTACATTGACAATAAAGGTATTATTATTATTATTATTATTATTATTATATTCTAAATGTTTGTGTGTGTGTGTTTGTGTAGGTAGGTAGGTAGGTAGGTAGGTAGGTAGGTAGCTAAACACTGATAGCTGAACTGGAATTATTTCCAGAGGAATGGAGTTTGGGTTCTTTCACTTACTGAAACATATCTATGTATTCTCTCTCTCTTCTTCAGCCACAGTATACAAACCTGGGGCTCCTCAACAGCATGGACCAGCAGATCCAAAATGGCTCCTCATCCACAAGCCCGTACAACACAGACCACGCTCAGAACAGTGTGACGGCGCCCTCCCCTTACGCCCAGCCCAGCTCAACCTTTGACGCCCTCTCGCCCTCGCCGGCCATCCCCTCCAACACAGACTACCCAGGACCTCACAGCTTTGACGTCTCATTTCAACAATCCAGCACTGCCAAGTCGGCCACATGGACGGTAAGTGTCTTCTGGCAGGCAGGTCGGGTCTGGCTTGGGGGGCACTGGAAAGCTGGTGCATGAAATATGGCGGCAGGTGGAAAGTTGCAGTCAAATGTTTTCCATGTTAGGAAGGAACTGCGTTCCAAAGGTAGGGCATGGGTCATTCCTGGTCATGTTTTCCCACCGACTGCATGGAACAACTTCTGGGTTGGAGGAAGTTGGGAATGTGAGCGGTAGAGTGAGGGTGGTGAGTCACTAGATTGCAGTAATTCACAGTTGCTCAAGAGGCATAGTAGTTTTCCAAAGTCCATTGGTAGCCGGAGTTAATTTAAATGACCCGTGCAAAATGCAATTCCGTTGGGCACGGTTCAAGGGTTAAAGTTTCATATTTTCCTGAAGTCAAAGCCAGCCAAAGAGCCCATTCATAAAGCAGCATTGCTCTCTCTCTGCATGGGCGACAGCTTCCAGCTTCTCCAGGATTCAGGCTGTGAACGGTGCAATTTGGTTGAGCCCAAACTACAATTCTGCCAGCTGCTGGTTGGTCTGATTTAGAATGGAGTGTGGTTGAATCCAGACCATGCATCCGATTGTTGAGTCCGCGGTGGAATCCAAGCATTCCAAGAATTTAGACTGTTGGGGTAGGTTCGTTTTGCAACCTGTGTCATGCTCCCATTGGTCTTTGATTGTGATGAGGTTTGTAGGGTCTGGGAGCAGTATCTTGTCTCTTGTGGGTACCAACTCTGCACCTACACTATGGAAAGGAAAGAAAGATCATTGTCTCCCCCCTTCTGTCTCCCCTCTCCTCTCCCCCCATCCTCACAATGCCTATGACAACAGTGTCTCACACCGAATGTAGCTGACGTGTCAAAGGGACTCTTTGAATTGAAAACAGAAGCGTTTACATGTACCTCTGCTATTCATGAAAATCTTCCAATAAAATGAATAAATAAAACAAACGCTTCCCAAATGTGAGCCAAAGCTAGCCAAGTTCTCGTTGGGTCTGTATCCTTTGACCTGCTGAAAACCAGAGATGGAGCGTCTACCTCCTCTTGGTACCTTCGGCTCTATCAGGGGCTCCTGTGTTGCTGGGGGCCATCTTAGCCCCCCTGGCTCTTCTTGAGGTTGCCTTGTTGTTGTTATTTAGTCGTTTAGTCGTGTCCGACTCTTCGTGACCCCATGGACCAGAGCATGCCAGCCACTCCTATCTTCCACTGCCTCCCGCAGTTTGGTCAAATTCATGTTAGTAACTTCGAGAACACTGTCCCACCATCTCGTCCTCTGTCATCCCCTTCTCCTTGTGCCCTCCATCTTTCCCAACATCAGGGTCTTTTCCAGGGAGTCTTCTCTTCTCATGAGGTGGCCAAAGTATTGGAGCCTCAGCTTCAGGATCTGTCCTTCCAGTGAGCAATCAGGGCTGATTTCCTTCGGAATGGATAGGTTTGATCTTCTTGCAGTCCATGGGACTCTCAAGAGTCTCCTCCAGCACCCCAATTAAGATCTCATCTGGAGACGGCTCTTTCTTTGGCCTTCGCCTCTTGATGTGACTCCAGGGCTCTCTGATGAATACCTGTCACCTTCCTGTCTCCCTGATGACAGTTTAGGAACCAACCCAACTGGAAGGATTTCTTTGGTTACAGTGACCTATTAAAATTGTGATTTGCATGATGCCCCACCCTTGCAAAGAGTAACACAGTTTGAAAGTGTTCTTTCAGCTTTCACTGGCTGTTACCAAAGGGCGTTGGCGGGGGAATAAGGCGTTCACCTTGCAGGATCTCCTCCTTTTACCCCCTGGTAACTATTCCCTGGAGGACTGTTTGGCCTTGCTGAGAACGGGAGAGGTAGATCATCTTGTTCTAGGAAAGCACTGTACAGCCAAAGGAGAACCATCTCAGGAAGCCACTCAGCCAAGATGCATTCAGTTCCCAAGGCTATAATGAGAGGGCAAAGAATTGGTGGCTCTTTCCAAGAGAGACAGAGGTTGCAAACTTCAACTGCAATTGGATTTTACTGTTCTGGTGTATAATCTCAAAACTTAAAAGGCTGCAGATGTACTACCAAGTGTGACTTTGTTTAGTTAACTTGTATACCGCTTCATGTTCGAATAAAATGTCTCAGCAATTTACATGCCACAACAGCAACGATATAAGATGCAATATGACAACAACATAAAGCAACAATATAAAAGTGCAAAGCAGATTCTGTACTCAGAACTAAACAATACTAACAATACTAGTAGCAATTCCACTGTTTTAAGTTTCATCGTTAAGCAGCAATATGCATCCATTAGGAAAAACTTTCTGTCAGTGAGAACCATTTGACAGACTCTATCGGAAGGTGGTGGAATCTCCTTCCCTGGAGGTTTTTAAGCAGAGGTTGGATGGCCATGGCCATCTGTTAGAGACAGGGCTGACGCTTCCATTTAGGCGAACTAGGCGGTTGCCTAGAGTGCCAAAATGGAGGGGGCGCTGGCCAGCCTGCCCGCCGCCCCCCGCCACCGCCCGCCACCCGCCCCAACCAGCGGCGGAGCGAGCAGGTTGGGGCGAAAACCGCGGCGGCGGCGCCAAAATGGAGGGGGCGCTGGCCAGCCTGCCCCTCGCCCCCTGCCGCCGCCCGGTGCCGCCCCAACCAGCGGCGAAAATCGCGGCGATGCGAGGCGCCCGGTGGGCAGGTGGCGGGGCACCGTACGTCATGCTCAATGACGTCACATGGCCCGCCCCCTCGCATAGGGTGCCAAAAACCCTGGCACCGGTCCTGGTTAGAGATGCTTTAGCTGTGATTCCTCCACTGCAGGGAATTGGACTAGATGACTCTTGGGGGTCCCCTTCCAACTCTGCAATTCTATGATTCTATGATATTGTGTACATTAAGTTGTACACCACCCTAATAGCTTAGAAGATCACAGAAGATCATAGAAGAGAGTTTGGATTTGATATCCCGCTTTATCCCTACCCGAAGGAGTCTCCAAGCGGCTCACATTCTCCTTTCCCTTCCTCCCCCACAACAAACCCTCTGTGAGGTGAGTGGGGCTGAGAGACTTCAAAGAAGTGTGACTAGCCCAAGGTCACCCAGCAGCTGCATGTGGAGGAGCGGAGATGCAAACCCGGTTCACCAGATTACGAATCTACCGCTCTTAACCACTACACCACGCTGGCTCTCAAGCCGCCATAATTTTTCATTCCATCCTGTATTGGGCCCCCGCAATGCTCTTTCCTTTCTGCTGCCGTTCGCTGCCACCCAAAGCTGTGCTATTCGACTTCCTGTTCGCTGTGGCAAAATGATAAAATCACATAACTTACATCATTGATTTTGTAATTTGCATGGCCGTTATGTTATTCCACCCTGTTCATGACAATGCAAAGGAAACACTATGCCAGTGGGAGGGAAAGGTAATCAGTTATGCACAATTTGCAGACTGAAAGCAATGGCAAATACTGATTGTATTCAACTGGATTGATTTCCACTGAACACCAGCAATTTTTGCGCCTGTTTCAGTGGTTGTCAGAATGCTCTTGACGTCTCTACTATTGAGTGTGATTTCTGACATGTTGCGGCCAGTTTATCCCAACTCTTTCCAAGTCTAATTCTCACCAATTTATGGTCCGTCATCATGAAAGAGAGAGAGAGAGAGAGAGAGAGAGAGAGAGAGAGAGAGGGAGGGAGGGAGGGAGGGAGGGAGGGAGGGAGGGAGGGAGGGAGAGAAAGAGAAATGGGGCCGAATGGACATCACAACATGACTTAGAAGTTCTGTTTGTGAAAACAAACCTTGTGCTCTCACTTTCACTCCTCACTCCTCTCTCTCTCTCTCTCTCTCTCTCTCTCTCTCTCTTTCTCTCTCTCTCTCAGTTACATCTGCTTTCATGGAAAGCACAGTTTGGCATTACATCTGAACCAGCAAAAAATATCCCTTCAAACCAGGTCCTGATCCAAGCTGGCCAATTCTGATCAATTCTGGATCTGGAGGACTTTATTATTTGCTTAATTCACAACATTTATACACCGCTGAATTGAAAAATAATAATCCTCAAAGTGGTTTACAAAAATAAATAAATAGGTAAAACAATAACATTATCAGTAAAAGGTAAAGGTACCCCTGACCGTTAGGTCCAGTCGCGGATGACTCTGGGGTTGCGGCACTCATCTCGCTCTATAGGCCAAGGGAGCTGGCGTTTGTCTGCAGACAGCTTCTGGGTCATGTGGCCAGCATGACTAAGCCACTTCTGGCAAACCAGAGCAGCGCACAGAAACGCCATTTACCTTCCTGCCGGAGCGGTACCTATTTATCTAGTTGCACTTTGACGTGCTTTCAAACAGCTAGGTTGGCAGGAGCAGGGACCAAGCAACGGGAGCTCACCCCCGTCGCAGGGATTCGAACCGCCAACCTTCTGATCGGCAAGCCCTAGGCTCTGTGGTTTAGACCACAGTGCCACCCCGCGTCCCCTAACATTATCAGTACTAAGAAGAATTAACAACAATGATTTGAGACTTTCAAAAAGTGAAAATAACCATAAACTAAAAACAGGTTAAAACATGTGTCAGCTCTCTAAAAATCTGGGTAGGCTTGTCTAGTTTTTTGCAAGCTCACGTGAAGGTGCTTTGGTGTTTCAGACGTAACGGCAAACTGCACTTTCTTCCCAAGTGGATGTAACTGATCGAAACGGAGCATTTGAGGGGGGGGGGGGGGAGAAGGATGTGCTTGAGTCTGAGGTTGATTTGTGTAAAAATGCCCAAGTAGGGTTTGTTTGGCCTGTGAATCAAATCTGCATGACTCCCCACGAAGAAGGGAAAAGAAATGTTGGAAAAATTGCAGCAAAACGGGAAAGGACAGAGGTGAGGGCACGTGATGGGCGAAGACCACTCTTCTCACATGAGATGAAAATGGTCTGAAAATCCAGGTGAGAGAGAGAGAGAGGTTCAGCTGTGCTCTTTGAGTCATGAGCAGATAAAGGTGTGTTTACTGCGATGCTTTTGCGTGAGGTCTCTTGCAATTGGAAGCAAAGCTGTAATCAGCTTTAAATGGTGTGTCGGCATTTTATTGTGGGATCTGAGAACTCGCTGGATTCCCATATATCAGGAGGTAGCAGGAGTGCCCTCTTCTTCCTCCTCCTCCTCCTTTCTGCTTCTTCCTGGTGCTTTTTTTCCTCCCCCATGTGGAAGAAAACAAGGCATTTCGAAAGTGCTGCACCTATGGTGGCTGCTGTTGTTTTTTCCCACAAGAGGAGAGACATTTCCCTTCTCCCATCACCTCCACCCATTCCAACAGGGAAAGCTGCCGCGGCAACTGAGGTTTGGCAATGGCCTCTCGCCGGAAGAACCCATTGCAGGATTTGAATTCAGGTGGATTGGTCCCTTAGACCCAAAGATTTCCTTCCTCACAGGCAGGAAGCGATCCTTTGGATGAACCCCATCTTTCCTTTCCCTTCCGTTGGATGCCCTTTCAATTTCCCCCACCCACCCTTGCAGTGAGCCTTTGTAGGCAAGTGAAAATGTGATATTCTGAGCCCGATTCCCGCAGACTGATAAAAAGTGTATCTGAAGATGACTAAACCCAGGTTCTTCGCTCTGCCCGCTGTTTTCCTTTGTGTTCCCGTTGCCAGGCGAGGTGCATATTTGCATCTGGTTGGGCTGCTTTTTAAAAACAACAACAGCCTGTGATTAAAACGTCAGACAATAGGAATTAAGGTTTTTCTGCCACTTTGAATGTTTATTTGCAGGAGAGGATCCATCCTGCGAAGGCTGAGCAAAAGACGATTAAATATGGGTGTGGGTGAAAGCAGGACTCTTATCAGTGGCTACCGAGGCTCACAAAAACAGCATACCTGTGCTGTTTTTTATCAAATTGATTTAAATCACAATTTAAATCATGATTTAAATCACCTGTCAGTAAGACTTGATTTTTCTTTTCTTTACAGAAAGACTCATTCTTGCTGGTATAATCTTCATATTTACAACGAGATGAAGGTTTCATTTTTGAAATAATAAACTTTCAGAGTAGTTTTTACAGTTATATCCAAAAAATACTGATTTGGTTATACTATTAGAAATACATAGACAGATAATTTTGAAATTATTGTGAGGTTTAATAAGTTATCAATTTGGACAACTTTTCTGCTGTACTTTATTGGAATGAGAAAAATAATCATTTCCTTAATAGCATTTTAAACAATTTATTTAACCAAAGCAATAACATTATAGCATATGTATCTATGTTTGTTAACCGATGTGGTTAAACATTTATATACTGAATATAACTTAGACTGAGTTTTAGCACACATGAAAAAACTACACCAGTGTGGTGTAGTGGTTAAGAGCGGTAGACTCATAATCTGGGGAACTGGGTTCGCTTCTCCGCTCCTCCACATGCAGCTGCTTGGCCCTAGTCCAACACTCTTAACCATTATGCCACAGTGGCTCATATTTGCTAATGCCAAAGGATGTGTGTCTTCAAAGAGGGGCTATAGGTCAGCTATATATTTTTGGGAAGGGGGGCTCAAGCAGGGAGAGGGGTGTGGTCAGACTAAATAGCTTACGAAGCTCTTCCAACTCCACAATCCGATGGCCCCTCACCTGATCCAGGAGGTCTGCTTTTCTGTTCTTCCATCCTATGCTTCTTACAAAGGGTCTTTAGACCAGGTAGACCAGTTGAAGGGGACGACAGAGGATGAGATGGTTGGACAGTGTTCTTGAAGCTACCAACATGAGTTTGGCCAAACTGCGAGAGACTGTGAAGGATAGGCGTGCCTGGTGTGCTCTGGTCCATGGAGTCACGAAGAGTCGGACACGACTGAACGACTGAACAACAACAAGACCAGTTGTTCCCAAAGTGGGTGATACCATCCCCCTGCAGGGGATTACCTATGGGGGAGGGAACTAAGAGACAAGGGGGTTAGCGGTGTAAATGACTACCAAAGAGCAGATATCCCTGGATCAAGTTCATCAATTTTGTTGCATTAATTGAACGTGTGTGTGTGTGTGTGTGTGTGTGTGTTACATATATACACCAGCTTTCCTTCCAAGGGTCTCCTCCTCCCCATTTCATCCTCACAACAGCCCTGTGAGGTAGGCTAGGCGAAGAGGTGGCGACTGGCCCTAAGGTCACCCAGTGAGCTTCATGGCTGATTGGGAATTTGAGCTCTGCTCCCCCAAGTCATAGTTCAACACTCTTTTTTTTAAAAAAAAAATAATTTTATTGGGTTTTTTAACACAAACAAACATTTAATAACACAAATACAACCAACACACACACACAAAAAGAATTATTTTTTTGTTTCATCACATTTCCCCATTACATCTTTGTGGGACTTCCCCCAACCTCCACTTCTAGGATTCAGATTAACTTTATTTACACAGTTTCATCTTCATTATCAAATCTTATCAAAATATCTTGTATATCTTATTTTCCCCCTTCTAATGTCAATGCTTTTTCTTATGTAGTACTAATATAACATATAACCCCCGGGAACCCCTAAGTATTTCCTTAGGGTTTCTATCTTAACCATTAACCTATTTCCCTAAATAGCATCTTAAAATTTTCTAATCTTGTCGCCCCGCCTCCCCCTCCCGGACCTGCAGTATCACTGTCAGGTCAGCAATTTTTTCCTTTC